>JAVSCE010020090.1:0-33313 GCA_032199065.1 Smutsia gigantea | reverse complement strand
TTTGTATTTCTGTGGGGTCCGTCGTGATTTTTCCTTTCTCATTTCTGATTGTGTTTATGTGTGTAGATTCTCTTTTTCTCTTAATGAGTCTGGCTAGGGGTTTATCTACTTTGTTTATTTTTTCAAAGAACCAGCTCTTGGTTTTATTGATTTTTTCTATTGTTTTATTCTTCTCAATTTTATTTATTTCTTCTCTAATCTTTATTATGTCCCTTCCTCTGGTGACTTTGGGCCTCATTTGTTCTTCTTTTTCCAATTTCAGTAATTGTGTCTTTAGACTATTCATTTGGGAATGTTCTTCCTTCTTTAAATAGGCCTGGATTGCAATATGCTTTCCTCTTAGAACTGCCTTTGCTGCGTCCCACAGTAGTTGTGGCTTTGTGTTGTTGTTGTCATTAGTCTCCATATATTCTTTGATTTCTGTTTTGATTTGGTCATTAACCCATTGATTAATTAGGAGAGTGTTGTTAAGTCTCCATGTATTTGTGAGCCTTTTTGATTTCTTTCTAAAATTTATTTCTATTTTTATACCTTGGTGATCTGAGAAGTTGGTTGGTAGGATTTCAATATTTTTGAAATTACTGAGGTACTTTTTGTGGCCTAGTATGTGGTCTATTCTGGAAAATGTTCCATGTGCACTTGAGAAGAATGTGTATCCTGTTGCTTTTGGGTGTAGAGTTCTGTAGATGTCTGTTAGGTCCATCTGTTCTAGTGTGTTGTTCAGTGCCTCTGTGTCTTTACTTATTTTCTGTCTGGTTGATCTGTCCTCTGGAGTGAGTGGTGTGTTGAAGTCTCCTAAGATGAATGCATTGCTGTCTATTTCCTCCTTTAATTCTGTTAGTATTTGTCTCACATATGCTGGCGCTCCTGTGTTGGGTGCATATATATTTATAATGGTTATATCTTCTTGTTGGACTGACCCCTTTATCATTATGTAATGTCCTTCTTTATCTCTTGCTACTTTCTTCGTTTTGAAGTCTATTTTGTCTGATACAAGTACTGCAACACCTGCTTTTTTCTCTTTGTTCTTTGCATGAAATACCTTTTTCCATCCCTTCACCTTTAGTCTGTATATCTTTGGATTTGAGGTGAGTTTCTTGTAGGCAGCATATAGATGGGTCTTGCTTTTTATCCATTCTGTTACTCTGTGTCTTTTGATTGGTGCATTCAGTCCATTTACATTTAGGGTGATTATTGATAGGTATGTACTTATTGCCATTGCTGGCTTTAGATTCGTGGTTACCAAGGGTTCAAGGGTTGCTTTTTTACTATCTAACAATCTCACTTAACTTTCTTGTTAAGTTATTGTAAACACAGTCTGATGTTTCTTTCTTTCTCTCCCTTCTTATTCCTCCTCCTTCATTCTTTCTATAATATGTGTTTTATTCTTTGCCTTTAGTTAGTATTTGGATGGTCTGCTTTCTTTGCTATGATTTTTTTTTTCTCTGGTGACATCTTTTTAGCCTTAGGTGTGCTTCCCTCTAGAGCAGTCCATTTTAGATATCCTGTAGTGGTGGTTTATGAGACGCAAATTCTCTTAACTTTCGTTTATCTGGAAATTGTTTCATCCCTCCATCATATTTAAATGATAATCGTGCTGGATACAATATTCTTGGTTCGAGGCCCTTCTGTTTCATAACGTTAAATATATCATGCCATTCTCTTCTGGCCTGTAAGGTTTCTGTTGAGAAGTCTGATGATAGTCTGATGGGTTTTCCTTTGTAGGTGATCTTTTTTCTCTCTCTAGCTGCCTTTAATACCCTGCCTTTATCTTTGATCTTTGCCATCT
This sequence comes from Smutsia gigantea, assembly GCA_032199065.1. Classification (NCBI taxonomy): domain Eukaryota; kingdom Metazoa; phylum Chordata; class Mammalia; order Pholidota; family Manidae; genus Smutsia; species Smutsia gigantea. Next base: position 31,524 of record JAVSCE010020090.1, on the reverse strand, counting down.
TAATAATTATGTGTCTTGGTGTTGTCTTCCTTGGGTCCCTTGTGTTGGGAGATCTATGAGCTTCGGTGGACTGCGAGACTACTTCCTTCCCCAGCGAGGGAAAGTTTTCAGCAATTATTTCTTCAAAGTCACTTTCTATCCCTTTTTCTCTCTCTTCTTCCTCTGGTACTCCTATAATGCGAATATTGTTCCGTTTCGATTGGTCACACAGTTCTCTTAATATTCTTTCATTCCTAGAAATCCTTTTATCTCTCTCTGCCTCAGCTGCTCTGTACTCCTGTTCTCTGTTTTCTATTCCATTAATAGTCTCTCGCATCTCATCCATTCTGCTGTTAAGCCCATCGATCGCTTGTCTGATTTCTGTATTGTCTTTCCTCAGTTCCCTCACTTTCTCCCTCAGCTCTTGCACATTTCTCTGTAGGTCCATCAGCATGGTTATGACTTTTATTCTAAATTCTTTTTCAGGGAGGCTCTGCATTTCCATCCCTTCAGACTCCCTCTCTGGGGTTGTCTGGTTGATTTTGGTCTGAACCATATTCCTCTGCCTTTTCATGGCTGTATAATTTGGTCACTGATAGTTGCCACGTATGTCAACTGGGCTCTTTAAGACTTTAAAAAGAGAAGAAAAAAAAAAGAGAAAAAAAAGAAAAAAAGGGGAAAAAAAGAAAGAAAGAAAAAAAGAAAAAAAAGAAAGAAAAGAAAAACAAAAAAAACCAAAAAAAACAAAAAAAATGCCCACCGGACGTACATTCTGTGGGAATGCTCTAGGTGGCGCTATTGCCCCACTATTCCACAGCTGTGACTGTGCCTCTCCGCAGGGCCCTTTATCGCTCTGGCATGGGTGGGAACGAACAGGAGTCTGTTGATCTCAGTGAGAAGTGTTAAGTATGGCTACGCTTCCCCAGTCGCCAGCTAATGGGTCTGAAACTCCCCAGGACTCCCAGCCTGCTGGGCTGTGTGTGCTGGGGCGATCCGGCTCCTCCGCTGGGCTCCTGTCTCCCTAAGACCGCTGAAGAAAGCGCGAGCTTTTTTTTTTTTCCTTCCCGGGAGCCGGCTGCAAGCACCCTGGCGCCTTCCCCGCTCAGATCCTGCCCCTCTGTCTCTCCAATCTCCGCTGCACTGCGCAATGTGGGTCAGCGCTCCCCGCGCAGATCCCCGGGGCTGGCTACTTCGCGGGGTGTACTTCCACACCCTCCCGGCTCTGAATCCTCTCCTCCTGCCGGTGCGCTGGGCTGGGGGAGGGCTCGGGTCCCGCCGGGTCGTGGCTCCGTATCTTACCCGCCTCTTGGGGTGCCGAGTCCTCTTGGGTGTAGCTGCACGCTGTGCGCTTTCCTGTGTATTCTCGTCTCTCTTTTAGGAATAGATGTATTTTCTGTATTTTCGTAGATAAATATAGTGTTGGAAGGAGATTTCTGCCGCCCTGCTCACACCGCCATCTTCCAGCAAAGGCAGTTCTAAGAGGAAAGTATATTGCAATCCAGGCCTATTTAAAGAAAGAAGAACATTGCCAAATGAATAGTCTAAAGACACAATTACTGAAATTGGAAAAAGAAGAACAAATGAGGCCCAATGTCACCAGAAGGAGGGACATAATAAAGATTAGAGAAGAAATAAATAAAATTGAGAAGAATAAAACAATAGAAAAAAATCAATAAAACCAAGAGCTGGTTCTTTGAAAAAATAAACAAAATAGATAAACCACTAGCCAGACTCATTAAGAGAAAAAGAGAATCTACACACATAAACACAATCAGAAATGAGAAAGGAAAAATCACGACGGACCCCACAGAAATACAAAGAATCATAAGAGAATATTATGAGAATCTATATGCTAACAAGCTGGAAAACATAGAAGAAATGGACAACTTCTTAGAAAAATACAACCTTCCAAGACTGACCAAGCAAGAAACAGAAAAACTAAATAGACCAATCACCATCGACGAAATCGAATTGGTAATCAAAAAACTACCCAAGAACAAAACCCCTGGGCCTGATGGATTCACCTGTGAATTCTACCAGACATATAGAGAAGAAATAACACCGATTCTCCTTAAAGTTTTCCAAAAAATAGAAGAGGAGGGAATACTTCCAAACTCATTCTATGAAGCCAGCATCATTCTAATACCAAAACCTGGAAAAGACCCCACCAAAAAAGAAAAGTACAGACCAATATCCCTGATGAACGTAGATGCAAAAATACTCAACAAAATATTAGCAAACCGAATTCAAAAATACATCAAGAGGATCATACACCATGATCAAGTGGGATTCATCCCAGGGATGCAAGGATGGTACAACATTCGAAAATCCATCAACATCATCCACCACATCAACAAAAGAAGAACAAAAACCACATGATCATCTCCATAGATGCTGAAAAAGCATTTGACAAAATTCAACATCCATTCCTGATTAAAACTCTCAACAAAATGGGTATAGAGGGCAAGTACCTCAACATCATAAAGGCTATATATGACAAACCCACAGCTAACATCATACTTAACGGCGAGACGCTGAAAGCTTTTCATCTAAGATCGGGAACAAGACAGGGATGCCCACTCTCTCCACTGTTATTCAACATAGTACTGGAGGTCCTAGCCACAGCAATCAGACAAAACAAAGACATACAAGGCATCCAGATTGGTAAAGAAGAAGTCAAATTGTCACTATTTGCAGATGACATGATACTGTACATAAAAAACCCTAAAGACTCCACTCCAAAACTACTAGAACTAATATCTGAATTCAGCAAAGTTGCAGGATACAAAATTAACACACAGAAATCTGTTGCTTTCCTATACACTAATGATGAACTAACAGAAAGAGAAATCAGAAAAACAATTCCATTCACAATTGCATCAAAAAGAATAAAATAGCTAGGAATAATCCTAATGAAGGAAGTGAAAGACCTGTACTCTGAAAACTACAAGACACTCCTAAGAGAAATTAAAGCGGACACTAACAAATGGAAATGCATCCCATGCTCTTGGCTAGGAAGAATAAATATTATCAAAATGGCTATACTACCTAAAGCAATCTACAGATTCAACGCAATCCCTATCAAAGTACCAACAGCATTCTTCAATGAACTGGAACAAATAATTCTAAAATTCATATGGAACCACAAAAGACCCCGAATAGCCAAATCAATCCTGAGAAAGAGGAATAAAACAGGGGGAATTACACTCCCTGACTTCAAGCTCTACTACAAAGCCACAGTAATCAAGACAATTTGGTATTGGCACAAAAACAGACCCACAGACCAGTGGAACAGAATAGAAAATCCAAACATTAACCCAAACATATACAGTCAATTAATATTTGATAAAGGAGCCTTGGATATACAATGGGGAGATGACAGCCTCTTCAGCAGCTGGTGTTGGAAAAACTGGACAGCTACATGTAAGAGAATGAAACTGGACTACTGTCTAGCCCCATACACAAAGGTAAACTCAAGGTGGATCAAAGATTTGAATGTAAGACATGAAACCATAAAACTCTTAGAAAAAAACATAGGCAAAATCTCATGGACATAAACATGAGCAACTTCTTCATGAACATATCTCCCCGGGCAAGGGAAACAAAAGCAAAAATGAACAAGTGGGACTATATCAAGCTGAAAAGCTTCTGTACAGCAAAGGAGACCATCAGTAGAACAAAAAGACATCCTACAGTATGGGAGAATATATTCATAAAAAACGTATCTGATAAAGGGTTGACATCCAAAATATATAAAGAACTCATGCACCTTAACAAACAGAAAGCAAATAATCCAATTAAGAAATGGGCAGAGGACATGAATAGACACTTCTCCAAAGAAGAAATTCAGATGGCCAACAGGCACATGAAAAGATGCTCCACATCGCTAATCATCAGAGAAATGCAGATTAAAACCACAATGAGATATCACCTCACACCAGTGAGGATGGCCAACATCCAAAACACAAACAACAACAAATGTTGGCGAGGATGTGGAGAAAAGGGAACCCTCCTACACTGCTGGTGGGACTGCAAATTAGTTCAACCATTGTGGAAAGCAGTATGGAGGTTCCTCAAAAAACTCAAAATAGAAATACCATTTGACCCAGGAATTCCACTCCTAGGAATTTACCCTAAGAATGCAGCAGCCCAGTTTGAAAAAGACAGATGCACCCCTATGTTTATTGCAGCACTATTTACAATAGCCAAGAAATGGAAGCAACCTAAGTGTCCATCAGTAGATGAATGGATAAAGAAGAGGTGGTACATATACACAATGGAATATTATTCAGCCATAAGAAGAAAACAAATCCTGCCATTTGCAACAACATGGATGGAGCTAGAGGGTATTATGCTCAGTGAAATAAGCCAAGCCGAAAAAGACAAGTATCAAATGATTTCACTAATATGTGGAGTATAAGAACAAAGAAAAAATACTGAAGGAACAAAACAGCAGCAGACTCACAGAACCCAAGAACGGACTAATAGTTACCAAAGGGAAAGGGACTGGGAAAAATGGGCGGGAAGGGAGGGATACAGAGGGAAAAGGGGGCATTACGATTAGCAGATGTAATGTTGGGGGGGCACGGGGAGGGCAGTACAACTAAGAGAAGACAAGTAGTGATTCTGTGGCATCTCGCTGCGCTGAAGAACGGACTAATAGTTACCAAAGGGAAAGGGACTGGGGAAAATGGGCGGGAAGGGAGGGATAAGAGCGAAAAAGGGGTATTATGATTAGCAGATGTAATGTTGGGGGGGCACGGGGAGGGCAGTACAACTCAGAGAAGACAAGTAGTGATTCTATAGCATCTCACTACACTGATGGACAGTGACTGTAATGGGGTTGGTGGGGGACCTGATGAAGGGGTAGTTTAATAATCGTAATATTGCACATGTAATTGTAAATTAATGATAATAAAATAAATTATATTAAAAATAAAAATAAAAATAAATAAATAAAAGGAACTTCAAAAAAAAAAAAAGGATCAACACCCAAAAAGCAAATAACCCAATTAAAAAATGTCAGAGGATATGAAGAGAGAGTTCTCCAAAGAAGAAATTCAGATGGCCAACAGACACATGAAAAGATGCTCCACATCACCAATCATCAGGGAAATGCAAATTAAAACCACAATGAGATATCACCTTAGACCAGTAAGGATGGCCACCATCCAAAAGACTAAGAACAACAAATGCTAGCTAGGATGAGGAGAAAGGGGAACCCTCCTACACTGCTGGTGGGAACGTAAGCTAGTTCAACCATTGTGGAAAGCAATACGGAGGTTCCTCAAAAAACTAAAAATACAAATACCATTTGACCCGGGAATCCCACTCTTTGGAATCTACCCAAAGAATACAACTTCTCAGATTCAAAAAGACATATGCACCCCTATGTTTATTGCAGCACTTTTTACAATAGCCAAGATATGGAAGCAACCTAAGTGTCCATCAGTAGATGAATGGATAAAGAAGAGGTGGTACATATACACAATGGAATACTATTCAGCCATAGGAAGGAAACAAATCCTGCCATTTACAACAACATGGATGGAGCTGGAGGATATTATCCTCAGTGAAATAAGCCAGGTGGGGAAAGACAAGTGCCAAATGATTTCCCTCATTTGTGGAGTATAACAATGCAGCAAAACTGAAGGAACAAAATAGCAGCAGACTCAGAGACTCCGATAAGTAACTAGTGGTTACCAAAGGGGAGGGGTGTGGGAGGGCAGGTGGGGAGGGTGGGAGAAGGGGATTGTGGGGTATTATGTTTAGTACACATGGTGTAGGGAATCATGGGGAAAACAGTGTAGCACAGAGAAGGCAATAGTGAATCTGTGGCATCTTACTACACTGATGGACAGTGACTGCATTGGTGTATGGGTGGGGACTTGATAATATGGGTAAATGTACTAACCACATTTTTTTTCATGTGAAACTTTCATAAGAGTGTATATCAATAATACCTTAATAAAAAAAAACCAATTTAAGTCAAAAAAAAAAAAGAAATGAATGAAATTAGTACAGGACTGGGAACATAGACGACACCAGCACTGCTGAGACAGGAGGAGTAAAGAAAAGAGGGGAGGCTGGAGTGGCTGCCTTCCCCTTTTTGTCTCATTCTTCAGGTACAGTAAGGGCCATGATCAGAAAAAGCAAAGGGCTGTCAACAATTGGGTTTTCTGTTGTAGCTAAGATTTCTGTCAGAGTTTAAGAAATTTTGGCTTTTAGAAACTTGGGAAAAGGGAACTAGGTTGCTATTTATAGCTATACTGAAAGAGAAAAAACCTTCTATCTGTGTTTTGTACCTCTACTATTCTCATTTTCCCCACTGAATTAATTTTAATGTGAACTAGACTAGAAGAATGAAATCACCTTTGTAGTTGGTACTATGCTATTCTATCTGCTGTGTTTTACTTTCATTTTATTTATTTCCTGCCCCTAGTGTTTGCTGAGGTTAGGGACAGTGGATATAAAACTTTACGTATGATCATGGAGAACTTAAGGAAATTTAATTCACAGTTATTTCATGTTCTTTCTTAAGATTCAAATCACCAAACAAAAATTAGTGATGAAAAATGCAAAATGAACAGAATCAAAACTTACAATATTAGATTAGACTCTGTTTTGAGGATCTGTAAATGTCTCCCGAAAATTGCACTGCCTTTTCTTGCTCCCAAAATTTGAGCAGACTGAATTTTCAGTTGTTCCTCTCTATTTCCCCTTAGTGGGTTTTAGGCAGATTGAATACTCATTATTGCTAAAATGCACAGATGCTTGCAAAACGTAAGTCAACATCCATCCAGAGCATACAAGACAAGTATACATCTCAGGAGTGTATTATCTGTATTGATACGTTTCATTGTCAAAACTAGCCATGGCTGCACCATGAAGTACTTGCTAATGCATATACCAAAGGCTGCCCCCTTCCCACTAAAAATTAGGCTGCTTTTTACCTATTTGCTTACTTCTTTCCTTACCTTCACAATGTAATTTTTAATAGAAGAAACACTTCCTATAATTTATTTTACACTGCTTTGAATTCACTATCATCATGTACATCTTTTCCATAGTTTCCAAAGCAATCAGAGCTTTCTAGTTTTCTGGAGAGTTCCACTGAATGGTTGTACTGTACTGAACCAGTGAGTTACTTAAAATATTTAGTGTGTTTTTTAATTTTTACAAACAATGCTTTAGAGAACACTCTTTTATATAAATATATGCATACTTGCTATTATACAAGTAGGATACATTTTGAGAGGTGGAATTACTAGATCAAAGGAATATGCCTTTTCTCCAGATTCCAGGCCTGTTTTCTGATTATGGGTATTTCACATACCAGTGTAACATACATACAGAAAAGTGCATAAATTGTAATGGTATAGCTTGATTAGCTTTGAGAAAGAGCACAGCTGTATAACCCACCCAGACCAAGAATTAGCATATTACCAGAAACCAGAAGGCACCCTTCATACTCTCTTCTGTTTACTATCCTTCTGAAGAATAACTTCTTTATGACTTCTAAGGCAAAAGACCAGTTTTGTTTAGTTTTGAACTTCGTATGAACAGAATCATACAATGTATATTCTTGTTTCTGGCTTCTCCTTGGTACACACATTTAAAATATTTGCTAGTGCCATGGGAAATGTTCATTTCTTATGTATTCTTGGCCTCTCAGAGTAATTTCACATCACTGACCATCCTTTGGTCTTGAAAATTTTCTTCTTTCTCCTTTGTGACAGTCATCTCCTGGCTTTCCTCCTATCTTCTAGCTATTCCTTCTCCTATTTCAGAGTCTCCCCCTTCACTCAACCTTAAGTCTTTGATGTACTCAGTGTTCAGTACTAGGCAGTCTCAGACAAAGACATGGCTTCTGTTCCCATCTATATGCCTATGACTTCTCATGATACCCTACAGTCACTAAATTCTGACGTCTTTTCTTCTTAAATAGCTTTGGTAATAGTTCACTTCTCACCATTATTGCCAGCATTAAAATCCAAGCTAAACCTAGACTATCTCTTGTTTTGACTTTTGCAATAGTTTCCCAACTGATTTCCAAACAGATTAATACTTTGCTTAAAATTCTTGAATAGTTTGTACAATACATTAAAGAAGCTCCTTAAATCAGCATTAAGGCCCTATGGGAATCTAGTCCTTCCTTCTTGAGTTTTCTTTCTCTTCTCCTTGCCTTTCTCTCCTTACTGCAGAAATTGCTCCATACATTCCTTAAAAAGCTCAGAAACAGGTCTGACAGTTGAACCATTATATCCAACATGGTTATCTGGAAGATAAAAATTAAAAAATATGCTAATAGGTGCAATTGGGTTGGAAAAAAAAAACCTCTTTCAATTTATCTTCTGGCTACTCCTCCTCTTAGAGTAGAGGTGGAGGAGGTAAATTGAGAAAGCAATGAGATAAAGGAATAATTGCCCCTAAAGAATTCCAACCTGCTTAAGACATCAGTTAGTAAAATGACTAACAGGACGGTCTTCAGAATCTGATACACCCAGATTTCCAAACATGACTCAGTAAAACCTGCATTACTGTTGGTAGGTCATAACACTCCTGAGTCAGAATTCTCAGCAGTAGACAATACCTTATCCTTCACAAGGATCATGTTATATATATACCTACTGTTTGGCACAATTATCAGCATAAAGTTAAATTTTAAGTAAACATAGTTAAATTTTTTTTTTAATTTTTATTAAGGTATTATTGATATACACTCTTATGAAGGTTTCACATGAAAAAACAATGTGGTTACTACATTTACCCATATTATGAAGTCCCCACCCATACCCCAATGCAGTCACTGTCCATCAGTGTCGGAAGATGCCACAGATTCAATGTTTGCCTTCTCTGTGCTACACTGTTTTCCCCGTGACCCCCTACACCATGTGTACTAAACATAATACTCCTCAATCCCCATCTCCCTCCCTCCCCACCCACCCTCCCTCACCCCTCCCCTTTGGTAACCACTCCTTCCTTCTTGGAGTCTCTGAGTCTGCTGCTATTTTGTTCCTTCCGTTTTCCTTCATTGTTATACTCCACAAATGAGGGAAATCAACATTAATTTGATTTACGTAAAAGTTAAATTTTACGTAAATGTTAATGTTGTTATTAGAAAGAATATAAGGCTATACTATCATTGCCGTACACCAGACAAGAGTAACCGATGCTTAATAAATGCTAAAGATAATGAGCATCCATGGGGCAGAAACTAGACCGTATTCTCCCAAGAGCGTTATGGAATCTGGTTACTTGGTGCTCTTCCCTCTGGCACCAAGGACAAGTTTCCAGGTAACCAGTGGTTCAGGATGACCTAAGCACATATTCCCTCCTAAGGAGTCTTATTTTTTATTAAAATGATGCTTTCCTTCAGCCAGTTTATTTGCTTTTCTCAGTATAAACACCTAAAAATTGGATTTCCCCTTATCTTTGTAGTTGGGATTTTGTGACCTCTATTGGAATAAAAAACCAGTATTTTCTACATGGCTCAATCCACTTTATCCAGACTAGACAAATCCAACCAGTGTTTGTGTCTGCTTTTATTGCAAATGGAAGAACACAGCTTGTGATATCTGTCTCTTCTTTTACTCTCCTTGAAAGTATTACATACACAAGCAACTGGAACCCAAATCTTAAAAAATCCTTCCATGAATAAAAGACAAATGAAAGTATTTGCTTATTTAAGCATTTAAATTTCTTTTACAAAAAAATATACATGGTTAAGTGAAAAAAATTGATCAAAAACAAAATGCCAGCATTGTGGACCAGCCTATAGCACTGATTATCTGTACAATCTTGAAGAAGTCAATTGTTTTTCCTGGTCCTCAAATTTTTCATATGCAATGAGAATTGAAGTTTATTATCACATCAAAATTCTATGAGTTTATACAAATGCATATAGAAGATATGAAAGGAATTATATGTGTTTTTGTGTGTGTGTGCATGTTTATATGCATATTTGTAAATGCATTTTAGTTTCTTATGAAAAAGATCATAAACAAGGAGGCTGAAATAGGTGACAGGTAAGGTCTAGTCCTATGCTGACTTCATCTGTTTCTAGCATTTAAAATGCCCCTATCTTCATTCCTCTATCCAAGGCAACTGAGCTGTGGGAACTTGTTAGAAAAGTAAATTCTCAGCCCCTGCCCCACACTTACTGAATCAGAGAATGTGCTGCAACTTGCCCTCTAGGTGATTCTGGGTGCACTGAAATGTGAGAACCACTGCATTCAAGCATTCCCAGGGAAGAACTATAGGCCAGAGCTGTAGGCAGAAGGGGAGAGCCAGTCATTAAGGGAAAAAGCAAAATATTCTACAGAGAACTTGGTTGGCTGGAAGAGCATTTGGGGAGACACAGCAACAGCAGGCAACAGGGAAGCATTATTTAGGGTTCCTGTGTGTATGTCTGTGAGAATACAGAGCAGAAGTAACAGAGCAGAAATAACAGAATACAGAAGCAGCAATAACAGCAGCAGCCACATGCTCCTATGTTGCCACCTGTTCTCATGCAGTTATTTCTGCTCCAGTGCTAAGAACTGCTGGCTTTAGAACTTTTCCCTGCAGTGGATCCCAAAGGGGGATAGCCTCTGTTCTCAGTCCTAGCTGTGTCTGACCCTACAGTGATTTACTGTAGAAACCTGAGCCAGGGAGGGGTGAGGGTTCTCAGGCTGATCCTGCATGTCTTCTCAGGGGCCCTTTTCAACAACCCAAGATTCTCCTGATTCCAGTTTTAATGTTGATCTCATTGGCAGCTAAGGAGTGTGTGCAAGCTGAGGAAAAGGAAGAAAATTCCTGGAACTTCATTGAGCTAGAGGTAAACTTGGCCAGAGAAAGTTACAGGAGTGAGAATAAGTCTATGAAAACGACAAGGCAGGAACTCAGCTTGGATACTCTTCAGGAGGCTTATAGACGCCGCGTTGTCGTCCAAGACATTGCCCTGAGAAGGGAATCCCCGGCTTTGCAACTTCCTGGCCAGTGTAAGAGCCACCAGCCGGCTGTAACCTTTCCTGCGATGCTCTGGCAGAGTGTAGCCATGGCACATGGTGGCAAACTGGTCAGTGATAGCCCAAGAGACTGGGTGTCCCTTCTCATCACAGACACACACACTGGGGAAGCAGGAGATGAGGTTGGCGAGGTACCGGAGACACTGCTCATTGCCACCCCGTGACCAAGTCTGATTGAGGAGATCAGCATCAGCCATGCTCAGGTGGGCCAGTCGTGGGGGAGAACTTATTCTGGAGAAAACAACACAGGAGGAAATAGAAACTCAGGATCATGTGATTAAAAACAACTACTTCTCTTTTTACACTAATTCAAACTGAGAAACCATCCCAGAGATAGTGCCCAGCAAATCTAAAGATATTTTCAGTGAATTAGAATCCATCACTCCTCACTTTACAAGTATCTTTCAGGGTTTCATTTCTCACAGGACAAAATACTCATGGTATCAAATTTAAGTTTTTCCTTCTAATTTTATGCCCATTTGTTATTGCCTTCAGTACAGATTAAGGCAAGTGTGGGGAAGTTGGGGTTCCTATGGCCAGGATCCTCACTGAACTTAAACCACTGGCCTGTTGCTAGGCTACCGCTTCCACACCTTTAGGCAATAAGCTATTACGGTGCCATATAAAGAGCTCGCCCAGTGCTCTGGGTGGAGGCAGAGATGCTAGTGCTTGACCTACCGCTGGGAGAACATGCCTGGTAATAAACCCTTTCGCCCCAAAGAAACGTTCTACTGTCATTTCTTTGGTCACACTGAATCCATAGCGAACTTCTGGGGGCTGAAACCCATTGGCAGGACACAAGTATTTCATTTTTCTGTAAAACATTTCTCAGACTTGTTTCTGTTAAGTCTTGAGTATGCTGACATCCTCTCTTCAAACCTTGAAAAGTCAAGATTCTTGGACCCCTAATCTCTTCCTTGGTTTTAAAAATAAGTTTTAGGATAGAACTTCTATCTTTATGCATCCATAGCTAGAAGAAAAATACAAACTACTTAACATTCCAGACATATATAGATGCTCAAGAAATGTTGATTCTTCCAGACTTCCCTAAAAGGTCTGGTAAAAGGTGTAAAACCCACATGACATTAAGATAAAGATAGGAATTGGTGCAGTTTCTAAGAACTGAAATGGATTACTTATTTGAAAGAACTATGAGGTTTGTTTTACTTCAGAACCTGCTTTCATTCTTGTAGTTAGATGTAGTAAGAAGGCCATCCCCAGAGACTGTTAAGAGACTGGTAATGCCATTCTTTCTATGATATTCTTTATCAAGTAAAACTTGTGTTTTCTTTTTATTAGTGGGTCTGTAGTGATAGCTTATATTTCAGGCATACTGTGGGGTCTGGCACTGGGCCAATCACCTAATAAGCAGGCTTACAAGCAATAACTGGTTTAATAGGGTTTTTAATTTAATGTTTGAAAGTGAAACTTAAAACAAAGGCTAAGAAGCCTCAGGCAGAAATGTCCCTGCAAATAAAAACATTGCCAAATCAAGTGTTTCAAGAGTAGTTATATTAGAGACTATTACCTGTATCTGAAGTGTAGGGTATTCAAAATAAAGTGTACAAATTTGGGGAATGACCTAGGCGGTTAAAGACAATTGTCTAACTTCCTGTGCAAAAGGGAGCAATTTAAGTCAAAACCTGATTTTAAAAGGCTTGACTAAGGATAGAGGAAAAATTTAAATAAACTTTCAGGAATATGGCAAACTGTGTCAAAAGAAACTTAAGGGATATTAACCGATTACAATGTATGAGCCTTATTTAGATGCTTGTTCAAAACAAACTGCTAAAAATAGTATGATGATTTGGGCATGTGACTACTAACTGGTTATTTTATTTTAAGGAAACATTATTAAGAAAATTTTGATGGGTTGTGCAGAAAAGAGATAACACAGCAGGCTTGAGTCTGCTGTCTTGAGGAAAGCCTGCTTGCAATGGGCCCTCAGCTGGTGTTTGGCAATCTGGATTTCTGGAGGGGACCTGCTATTCCCTGAACTGGTATGAGGGGCTCACTGGGCCTGTGTGCTCAATCAATGTGGTTTAGGCTGAACACCTGCTTTCCTTCTGGGAGTCTAGGAAATTAGGGCATGCTGGGCAGAGAATGCCTCCAGTTCAAATCCTACATTGCTGGGGAAACGAAGCGTGTCTTGGGTGACTCCACTGGAGAGGACTTTGGGAAGCTAGGGCCTGGTGTCCTCTGGACTTTGAAACGTGCCTTTTCCCTTGGCTGACTTTGCTTTGTATCTTTTCATTGTAATAAACATACTGAGTCCTGTGAGTCCTTCTAGACAATCACTGAGCTTGCGGGGGGGGTCTTGGAGACCCCTGACAAAGAGAAGAAATTAGCATCGTGCTTTTTTAAATTTAAGAATCCTTATCTTTGGGAGATATACATGAAGATATTTAAGAATAATGGGATAATGTCTGGGATATTTCCTTCAGAATAATCCAGGGGGTGGAAAGTATAGATACGGATATGGATGAAACAACATCAGCCATATATTGATGGGAGGCTCATTATACTAGTCTCTCAACCTCTGTATCTTGCTTGAAAAGTTTCACAACTGAAAAAAATAAAAGCCAGTTGCTTTATGTGCCTTAAAGTGTCCATTCTTCTTTAGGTTTAGTTTTGTTTTACTCAGTTCCTTCAAATGATGGTACTATTTTATAGGGCTGTGGAAAGGATTCAAGGCGTACTAGAGCTGCACATAAGCCCTTATCCCTGAAACCTTATGCCCATTTCCCTGAAATAACAAAAAGCAGTAACAACAGCCTTGTGCTCAGACAACAGATGTTACTTAGAATAATTTGTGGGTGATTTACCAAGGAGTGATTTTTCTGTGTACACTGTAAAAACACAGGACTCCTGAGTTCACTTATTACTGTGAAAAAGACATTGATTTGATTTTGTAGAAAATTATGAGCAGTCTAGCATAGCACAAAGGAAAAGAGTAAACATACATACACAGACACACAGATTTAGACTCAGTGGCTCAAATCCAAGGTACCTAAATATCCCTTAGTTATACTAAGAATTCCAGGTACTACTACGTGCACTTCTGTAGCAGTAAGTCCTATCCCAAATGCAGAATCTCGGTTTACATACAAGAGACTGGTATCTGGCAGAGTTGAAACAGGAGAAAAATGAACAGCCTTGAAGGAAGTTAGCTTTACATCCAACTGCTCTGAGTTGGCAACAGCTTTGGAAACATCGTATAACTCACTCTGCAGCCCTGTATATGGAAAGACAAAATGAAGAAATGTGGCTATTTTATTTGAAAATGCAAAAAAAGGAAATGTGTTGCAGTATTTTTATACTCTCACCAGTACCACCAGTTTACCACCTTGTATTTTCCTAACTGCTATGTATGAATATATGGAGTATTACAGTACTCCCTGATTTCCGAACTTTGTGTGGCATTTTAAAATTCTCATCATGTTGTTTGTCATGATCATAATCATGGAAATTTCTGATGGGACTATCCCTTAGGAATTTGGAACTTCTTGTGGGAATTTCAATTTTTCTTACTCCTCAGACTGATCTTAACTCTTAAAGGTAAGGGACATTTTATAGCTCTAGAAGTCTATGATCGACCATACAGCTAGAAGTGTAAAAGAGTTTAGATTTACTTGGCATGGCATTCTGACTTTAAAGTCTCTTTTAGCCTCTGGCCTAAAAGCCCATTATAGAAAATATTAAAGTATAAACTTAGTGTTGGTGAGGTTTATCCTGAACTTGACTTACTTGGATCCTGCTCATCATAGCGATACTGTATTATATATACGCATTTATTTACTACTTGTTTTCTATAAGGCTCTATGCTGGGTGCTGCATCACAGGGGTATGGTCTCTGTTCTGATAAAGCATGGCAGGTTAGCTTCTTTTTACTTAGAACTGACTTGCTCTGCTTCTCCAAATCCCCTTCATACCTATTGCATAGATTACCACCTTTAACAAATGATTTTCTCCTTTCTCACAGAAGAAAGGAACTTCCACTTGTTTTTCTGCCTTTGTTCACTCTGCCTCTTAGAAGGGAAGTAACTGCTCATTGGATAAACCAGAACTCAAGACATTTATTGCACCACAGTTACCAGTGGGCAGGCTTCTGAAACTTTCAGGTTAGTGTTCATATGGACGAGCTCTCTCTCATCCATGCAACTAGTAGTGAAGGAGGCTGGCCTGTCTGGATAGCTGTGCACTTTTTCATTTCCTGTCCTCTTGTGGCAAACACAAGGAATTTGGCTCCTTTTGAGTAGATGAATGGGTTAAACCTGGTTTATTACTGTTTATGGATGGCTCTTAGATTTTGGAAGGCATTCCTGTGCAAAGTGTGTTACTGCTGTGCACAGCCAGCACTGAGGTGGCTCCTCCGCCTAATCCTTGATCTATCCAGGCAGCCCAACTGGCAACTCTGACTGGAGCCTGCACTGTAGCAAATGACTGAATGCCTATATGGCAGGAGATAGGCTTGTGGAATTGTTCATGATTTGGGGATGTTACAGAAAGAGCACCTTTTTAGGTGCTCTGATTAAGAATAGCTAAGAGCTTTTCAGAAGCTTGTCACTATTCCAAGGAGATTAGTGTTCTCATCACAGAAACCTGTTGCCAAGAGGCCACATCAGAAGCCACAGATAATGCCTTCACAGACTTAGTGCTAAATGAAGTGACTTGACCATTCTAGCTCTACTAATTCACATTTATCTCCACCAAACCTTTAGGAAGGATGACTGGGTCAATTTAAATGCCTATGATTGACTCATGACTATCAGCTCAGCTTCTTTGAAAATAAAAATTGGCAATTGGATATTCTCTTCATAGTAATGGATTCAGGCGACTTGAGGATAGTAGGCTTATAGCACCCAAACCCATTCAATTATTGCCATGATTTTTCACAAGAAGTAAGAGATATACTCATTTTCACATTCAAGTAATACTGGTGACAATATTTTTCTAAATTGGCTAATCAAGTGGTAGAACCACATCTCACTTCTAACCAGCATAATTGGGGTAAATCTGTAAAGGGGAGAGAGAGTTTAGAACTTCCTCCATAGGTCTTTTTGAACATTTGCAAATGGATTTTATACAGCATCTGAGTCTTTAGGTTTTGAATATGCATTAGTCAGTGTTCATAGGTGGACATTAGTTTTTCCTTATGAGAGGGCTTCAGCTGTTTGTGGCTAACAAAATCACCAGACTGTGTATTTCTAACATGGGGATTCCTACCTTCCTGTCAAATGATCAAAGAATTCATTTCATTGGAACACTTATTAACAGTAACTTCATTGTCTGTCTCAATCCCCAATCACTATGAAAAGTTAAAAGAGTAAGTGATACACTGAAGCTGAAATTCTCCATCCAAACTGTCAGAAACTCAATCTGTTTCTGTCTTGGTCTAAAGTTCTTTCTCTAGTATTCATGGCCATGAAGTTACCTTCTTGGAACTCGCATATACTCTTTCCTCATAAAATCATTTCAGAATACCCTATGCAGATCAGTTGATTATCTCTTTCCAGAACCATTTGCTTCAGAAAGAAGAAAAGTCTTACCTATTGGCTTAGAACTTAAATTAGAGTTCTTTTAAAAGGTTGTGATAGGAGAGAGTTAAGAGTAATAAGGGAAAATATGCTGTGATACTCACTGAAAGTCATGTTACATTAATAGTGGAAAAAACATCACTTAAAGGCAGCTCCACCTAAGTGGCCTCTGCCTACATCACAGGCCAAGCTTCACTAAGAGTAAGAAATAAGTGTTTTTACAAAACTGTAATATATAAATTGTAAATATATAAAATATACTGTATTGTGCATATATGGGATATATATTAGATATGTGAAATATGTGTCATATCTATTTGATAGAAATGACAAAAAGAAGAAAAAAAATGACTGCCTAGTATCTTGCATTTGACCTCACCTTGTATTTGAAAAACTTGATTCCAGTTGATAACATCACGTGTTTCCAACAGTCGTTGGTAAGCCCTGACATCCTTGTAGAACACAGCATAGGCGTTAGTATAATGGTCCAGGTTATCTGTCTCAGCCTAGGACAGAAGACATAGTCATAAAAACATAACATATCCTCTAGATAATTCAAATCCTAAATAGATGAGATACAATTAGCTGGCATGCCTAGATAATTTCCATTACCAAAATCAACCAACTATAAATGGCTAAGTGTAAATGTGGCTAATACACTGTAGGGAGGAAAAGAACAGAAATTTTGGAAGTTTTGCTTGATTAGTTCTCTGGTATTAGGTAGAATTTAAGACATTTCATATTTTTGTAGAATTTCACTTATTTATGAAAATAAAAAGGGTACTCAATAGATCTACCTACTAGAATCAAATAGGAGTTTCAAAACTTTCCTAATGTGGTCAGGGTAGCACATCTTTGATCACTTGAGCCCCTTTGGTCTCAGAGGCAAAACAGGGCAGATGTTGTCTTTTTCAAATCTTACATATTTACTCACATGACATAAGGATCAACAACCCACTGGAAAAACTAGTAAGTACAAATATGTATGCTTCATGCCTCTAGAGTTCGTGAAACACTGAAGAAACACATTATTGAACACATTTAGACCAGAAGTTTTCCATATGTCTAATACCTCAAAGCCAATTAAATTAGAAATGAATGGTGAAATATGCCTGTTAAGCTAAAGTATATGGCTCTGATGTTTATAATAGCCCCTTTGTCTTATCTTTTCTTTCTAGTTGATGCCAACTCTCATGTTTTTTGCCTTTCAAAACTATACCTCTTTCTGCCGCCGGGTGATAACAGCTTTGAAGTCTGGCCATGAATCCAATACCACTTCCTTTTGAAAGGGATTTCCTCGATTTATGTTCATCACCGCTCCATAAACCTGAGCCAGAGAGCCCAGAGAAATAAGCCAATCACATTAATAACTGTTTCAATTGTATATTACCCTTTTCACTTATTGTTCTATTGTGTAGTCATGGCCATGAGCAGGGAAATTATAAATATACACACATATATACACAATATACACACATAAAAACTTCTGTTATTTCATCAGTGCATATGAAAACTGATAAAAAGAATCTATGAAAGTCTATGAATACTTCCTAAAGTTAGTTTCTTGCAATACCACAGTCAGAGTACCAAGTCAAGATGGGTACTTGGTACATAGGTCAGCAATAAATACTTACTGAGTGAATCAGAATGTGATATATGGATTTAGGGTTCATACATCTTTTAAAAGTTCCATAATTTTAATGATCAGCTGCTTTTGAAGTTTATTATACTGTCTCAAAATAATCTGTGAAATGCAACTTCTTCAACGCTGAATTATAATTAAACATCACTTGAGGGTGAAACACCTTCTCCCCACCAAAAAAGAAAAAAGAAAAAAACCAAACACTCCCCCTGAATTTTGGGTTTGATGGGCAAGACTCTATAAGCATTCCTGTGGGCCATAATTGTGTCTCATTCATTATTATAACCATAGAGTTTAACATAGTTGTTCAGATGCTTGTTGCATAAATCATAGAGTACTGAAGTAATATTTGAATTTTATTCCATGGCCTTTCACATTTTTTTCCTCCCTTAAGAATTTGGGAGACAGCCACTAGCCTGACATTATTTTACAGATTAATAAAATAAAGAAGAATAAAACTCTTAAATTTATAGTACCTTGAGTGATTCAGGAAAGTGACGCTTCAACATTTTTTCCAGTGTCAGTAACTTGGTAGAACAGTTTAGCACCAGCATCTCCAGAGCTCTAGCAATTCCACACCTAATTAAAAACTTGAAGGTACACATTTAATTTTTGCCTGTTAACATTTGAATCTATTAAGGCATATCCCTGAAGTCCTGTTTTCACTGGGTGTAATGCCACTGCTCCCTCTGAAGAGGGAAGAAGGACAAGAGAGACACAGGGTTGGGTAAATCAGAGAACATATGGCAATGGAGAGTGTTCATGATTTAATCCCAGAAAGATGTGAGATCTATACTGGGTTAAGTTTTTCTATTACACATGTTCATTGTATCACATTCTTTCAGGACATGGAAACAGTTGTCATTTTACATTTACCTGTGCTTTCTTTAAGTCTGTCTCAAGTAGCCTGTGAGCTGCATGAAGTAAGGGCCATGTCTGCTTTGTGCTCCACTGTGTCCCCAGTGCCTACCTGGCCTGGCATATAGTAACGGGCATCCAACGTAGTTGAATGAATAATATGAAGCTTGAGTAAGAGTCTTAGGGTTAAGTAGGGAAACTTCTTTTTCACAATGTGGGGCAAAGACCAGAGAAAGACTAGGGGAGGTCAGATGTCAGGTGCTTATGAGGAGCAACTTGCAAAGAAACACCTAGAGTGAAGATGAAGAGTCAGATGTGAGCAAAGGCTGAGGCTCATTTTCACCAGATAAAATTAAGGAATGAAGAGTATGCAACTTCATCCACTCTTATAGAATTATAGTTTCTGCTGCTCTATCTTTCCAAGAAAACATTTTCCCTGATGTTTCAGTCACATCTTGACTGAATTAAAGAAAAACAAATATTGTTTTATATTCTGTGTAGAAAATCTTATCCAGTTACTACTCTTAGCAGTCAGGACCTAGGATGGCAAAGATAATTCAGCCAGACTTGAAAACCTGGTGCTTCTGGGATTGTGCCAGATGTTCCTTTGCAACACATTTTCCAGACAGAGAAAGCTACTTGATGTCCCCATGTGGCACCTCTGTGTTGCTGTAAGATACTCAGAGTGTTTGACTGTGATTTAGTTAAAATCCACTATAAAACTCTACCATATAGCTTGTGTGAGTCTGAACTTCTAGGAAACACATTTCTTATGATCATGCTCTGTGGGGCTCCAGTTCACTGAGTGGCAAACCTGAGGTGTTTGTATTCTCTACAGGAGTCAGAGGAGATGCTAAGGGCCAGCATCAGAAAATCAGGTTTCAGTACCCTATTATACTCATAGTTCGGGCCATTATTAGAAACTCTGAAAAGATCGAGTTTCCAGAGTTCGGGTTGAGCAAAGAAAGGAGAACAGTAGCGTCATCTCTTCACCCAGATATCTGCTTGACTTTTCACTATTTCACGTTGTCTCAATTAAAATTTTAAGTTCTTAGTAGACCCTCATGTTGAGTACAATTATTTATTCTAATTCAAAATCTTTCAAGAGAAAATAAAATGAAACTACTTCAAAGGGAAGCTGATCATGTATCTCTTATCAGGATGGATGCCTAGAGATCTTTTGATGTCCTAATACATAGCAAAGCAGCTAGTGAAACTAGCAGAAATTCTAAGTACTCATTGATGAGTTGGTTATGTATTGCCTGGTTTCTTCCCAAAAGGGCCTAAAACCACTTATAAACATGGGTAAAATAAGTGAAGAAAAATTAGTTTAAATTAAAATTCAGGCAAGGGGATAAACAGAGATACAGAAGTAATACGGAGTCACACATGAGGTCAGTAAATAAACATATGCCATTTAGATGGTCCTACAAAGAGTTCATCCTTCCTGTTTGTGGATTCCATATTTGCAAATTCATCTGCTTGCTAAAACTTATTTGTCACTTCCCAAAACAATACTGACAATGCTTCTGTAGTCATTTGTGGATGTGTGCACAGCGGTGGAAAATTTGAGTCTCCCGTTGCTTACGGGTTTGGGTGAAGTCAAAGAAGCTACTTGTTCCAGCTCTTGTACTATAAGGAAGGATGTCTTTACATGGTCTTTTTATCGCCATGGTGTTTTGCATGTCTTGCTTTTTGTTGGTGACTTCCCTGTTTAAAATGGCCCAAGTACAGTGCTTAAGTGCTGTTTACTGTTCCTATGTGCAAACAGGCTATAAGGCGCCTTATGGAGAAAACACATGTGTCACTGATAAGCCTCCTTCGGGCATGAGTATAATGCTCTTGACTGCCTTCAGTGATAATAAATCAACGATATATATTAAATAATGTGTCTTTAAACAGAAATACACATAAAACAAGGTCATGTGTTGATCTGCTGATGAAAATGTGACCAGCGGCTACCAGGAACCTAACTCTTATTTTCCCCAGGAGCATAGTTCAGAACTGGCTAAGACAGTGTTCACTAGGACTTAATTAAACGTAACTCCTGGGAACAAGGAGAATCAACTGTACTTGGAGGAGGTGAGTCCATTCTGTAATCTAAGCTTTCTAGCAGCTAACACGAAGAGAAACAGACATGATTAGTTACATGATGCGCTTTGTCCATAAAATTATCCTTATGCTCTTTATCACAGATTTTGCTTGACTTGTCATGTACCATCTCTAATGAAGTCGAGTTCTCTAGCTTTTAGATAATCAAAACCCTTCTTCACTTGGCTTCAATATACTCTAGACTAAAAAGCTCTCTCAACTTAACAAACAAATTACTCAGGGTGACAAATACTGGTGACATTAAAATCAGAGACATATCTCCCATGGGTTCATACAGAGAGGACACTGTAATTAATGAACAACATTGGGCAATACCCTTTCAGTAAACAGTGATGAATTTCATGAAGATCATAAAGATGTATTTCTTTTACGAAATACAAAAATATTTTTTAAAGGCCACAAAATAGAATGAAGAAATTCTCACAGGTACAGAAAATATTTTTCACATTTCTGAATTATATTAGGAAGTCATAATCACGACTATCAACTCTCAAAAACAGACTCAGTAATTAAAAGTCTTTGTCAAGGAAAATAATTATGTAAGTTTTAGGAACTGAAGTTTCTTTGGGGCATTTAAGTGGCCATCAGTACACAGTAAATACCTAAAATATTTTATCAATATTCATCAGACAATGAAAGCATGACACTCTCTTGGGACAATGTTAATTCTCTAAATAAATAAAACAATAAAAAATCTCTTTTGCGGCTCTCTTGTCCTCTCCTGGCATAAGCCAGGAGCTCTTTCTTCTCACTTTATTTCTGAATAAAAGCCTCTACCCTGGCTCTCCTACCTTGGGTGTTTGCTAAGTTCATTCTTCGACTCCACAAACAAGAACCCCAGCATCATTTTTGGAGGCTCATCCGGGATAACTTCGGAGAAGCCATAAAAAGTGCAAATAGTAATAGAAATGGAACCCAAGATGGAAGTGCCAATCTTCCGAGGCCCTCTCAACCGACCACTGATGGAGACCTAACTGCACTCCTTACTTTGTGCCCCCTCTCAGCATGAAGCAGCCAGAGCGGTCATCACCCCTTTTCCCTAGCAGCAGCTAGGGTCTCCATCTGTAGAGGGTGGAATGAGACAGGGACCGTGGGTGAAGTCAGAGTAGGGTGAGGGCCTCCGGAAAAAGCAAGGCAGGAAATTTACAGTCAAAGCAATGTAACGATGTAAAGTCCCAATCAAAACTCTGTGTTCAGCATTACACAAAGTCAAGGTCACACTCATTCTCTAGGGTAAAGATACCAGACTAGGAATATAGATATCTTCAGTGAGACGAGTTAAAGGTCAAAAGGCCAGGAGCAACTTGGCCTGGAATGTTTGAGTGTTCCACAGGGGTATCTCAGCACAACCTGTGACTTCACTGTAAACAGCCCTAGCAAACAGACAACAACCCAGCCCACCTGAGGGCAGGGCAGGTGGTACAAACCCACACCCTAAGCCGTCAGTTCCCCAAAATCCTCAACTGCCTATAAATCCTCTAGACAACACACCACCCAGGGCTCTCTTGTCCCCTCCTGGTGTGAGTCTTTCCTCTCACTGTATTTCTGAATAAAAGCCTCTACCCTGGCTCTCCTAAAAAAAAAAAAAAAAATCTCTGTTTTTACAGTGTAATATACTATTTACAATACAATGGTGGATGTTTATTAATGAGGAAAGAACTTTTTTAAAGCACTTGCAATCCAATGTAAGATCAATTTTTAGGTAAGTTTTCTATTTAGAGAGATTCCTCTTATCTGTTTCACTAGTTATGCCCATATCTTAATGCAAAGAGTTTTATATTTCATAATGCTTATTTTCTCTGTATCAGTTAAGAGGAAAAAAAAACACTGAAAAAAACAAAGAGAAACATCTTTTCCTCTAAGCCTAATTATAATTTATTCTTCCCATATAATGTTGAATTTCATCTCTCTATTTCTCCCATGTCTTCTTGATTAATAACCAGTGATTTGAAATTTATTATTTTAATGAAAGAATGCTTACCTGCTTTTGGGAATTCAGTCTGAAATTGAGGTCTTTCAACTGTGTCTCAGTGCAGCAGCTCCTTCTCCCTAAATGGTGAGTTTAATTCTTCAAGCCTACTTCCCTAATTAGTCCTTAGAGGAAAGAGGAGGGAGAGAGAAATGTCCACACCTGTAGAAAGGGAGGAGTTTATGAAAGGGAGGAGTTTATGAAAATCATCAGCCATACAAGTATTTTCACCCCATTTCTTCCTTCCTACCACATTTAATCTTATGGTGTAAAAGCCAGTGAATACTAACTGTGGTAATTTTCTAGACACAAAACTGATCTGTCATGATCCCACGGAACGGAATAAGAATGAATAGGACCCAGGCAAATCGGGTACAGTAAGAAAATAAGATAGAGGTACTGACCCCTTTTATGTTTTTATTGATTCAGAAGAAAATGATTTTGCTGCCCTAAATTTCCAAGGCTGAAAAGAGTAACTTCTAAAGAGGATACTTGTGGAATTGAGAGTATTTTTGAGAGTTTTAATTCTTTTATCCTATTCTTTTAAATGAGAAGTCATTCAGAGTTTACTCACTTCCCTCAAACGACTGCAGTTTCAAGCACCATACAAACGCTTACATGGGCATCTCAGCACACAGGACAATACCTGAGCCTTGGGATAATAAACAGTACGAATATCTCAAAGGCATATGGAGACTGCTTCAGTTTGAAGGCGGCCACATGGGAGGATACTGTTTACCATCTTTATGTCTCATAACATCAAGACCAAATGAAGGGTAAGCTAGGGCATTCTTTAGTTGAAGATGCTGGTTTAAGTAACAATGGTAGTTGAAAGTGACTGGAGAAATTGCATTAGATAACAATTACTGTATGTCAAAGTGTTTTTGATTCTAGTATGCTGACATTTTTTTTTAAGTGTTACTAAGGGCCGCACTTACCTGTGCATAGCCCTAAGGATCTTATATAAATCCAGTCATTTCTAAATATTATCTGAGGAAAATCTATTTTAAAAAATGAACAGCAGCTGTTATTTCTAGAACAGAAATTGTTTTAAGTATGAGGTACAATATCAGAAAAAAACTTAAAAAGTAAGGGGTCAAGTTATTTATGGACTCTGAGAGCCATACAAATGTCTTCCCAGACTTAAACTACATCGTGTTCCCAAGAGCACACGAAACTGAAACATCTACTCTTTTTTCAAAGTTCTTTGCACTCTGTAATATATCAGACCTTATTATAGAATAATTAGTTGCTTTTTGCCATAAGGAAAAATGCCAAAAAGGCAGACTTTTCCAGAAAAACTGCATTAGTTAAAGGTAATTAAATTTAAAAAATATCCATCAAGCTAAGCTGAACTGTAAACTCTGAGATTAGAAGGAAAAAGAAAAAGAAGGGGGGAAAAGAGGTTATTAATGTAAGATCAACTTAGAAATTTTCTTCTATAAAACCAAGCAAATCCCTAATCCATAGTCTCATTATACCTAGAAAAACAGATGGATTTGTACCTTGTTGGGTTTACTCAGCTTCACTAGTCCCTTCTATTTGTAGTTTATCAGAAAATTACTAAGAAGTCAATTACAATTTTTTTTTCACTTCCTAATTTCAATCACTTACTATGTGAATGACGTTAAGACAGTTATTTGGCCTCTTTGTGCCTCATATCACTGCAGGATGGGGATAACTGTGACTGTCATGAGGCTTCATTCTCATAGTGTTATTAAGACTAAACATTGGTATGAACACATGTATACATGTAATAGGCTGGGAATAGTGCCTGGCACATAGCACATATCAATAGATGTCAGCCATTTCTATAATTATTATTGTTATATAGTCCTGTTGTCTCACTAGAAAACCCACATTAACTTCCTCCTCAAGGGTGAAAATGGGATGAAATGGGCTAAAGCACATTTGTTTCTACTAGTTAAAAATGAACAATTTTATTTAAAAAAATACACTGTAGTTTCATTGAATTTGCAAGATGTCCCTTCATCTTCCTCTTTGTACAGTTTTAACAACCATAACCAATCTTTGGATATGGTTGCTATAGCAACTTCATAGCCTTGTAGAAGTCACTTTAATGAGGAGAGCAAACATCTAGGCTATAGCAAGTGGTTCTATGGTGGTTTAGTAGCAAAGAAATACATTCAATGAGAGTGTTAACAAGAAAAGCTAGTTAGAACACAAAAAGGGCTCACTTTATACGTGATAGAGTCCAAATGGGAAATTTGAATTTCTCTGCTTTTGCTTTCTTCGTTCCTCTGTCAAAGCTGAGTATTTCTTGACAATGAATGAAACATGAGAGGATTTAGATTTATGTTTAGAGACTAAACCACCTGACCGATCCAAATACTAATTTTGACAAGTGCACCTGCATTTATTTTTGGTAGAGAATGCAAGGAAATTCTATCCAACCAAATAAAAGGAAGCAAATCCCTTAATTTTAGGTTCCAGTGCAGGTGTCTCCTACTTAAACAAAACCTGTTTGTTAAAACATACGACCTACTGAGAGTTGGGGAAAATGGAAGGCTCATATAAAATAACGACCTTAAATGACTGACAATTCACTGATTCTGCAACTTATCTGTACAGGCTGCTTCCCCCTCCTCTGCCACCAATCACAAAAATTTTACCTTCTTTCCTTTAGCAGTATTACTGGGGATCCATTTTCCTCTATGTTCATCAGCTTTCCATTTTTCAATCTGATAGATGAAAACATTGTTCTAATTTGCACTTAAGTGATTATATAAGGTTGAACATCTTTCACACACTTCACCATTTATGTATCTTTCTTTGAAAATTGCCCATTTTCCTACTAGTACTTAAACTGTTACTTATATTTTAGAACTCTTAATTGAAAAAGCATATTTTTTGTTTTATGTATGTTTTATTTTTTTAATTTTTTATATATTTAAAAAATTTTTATTAAGGTATTATTGATATACACTATTATGAAGGTTTCACATGAAAAAACAATGTGGTTACTACTTTTACCCATATGATCAAGTCCACACCCATACCCCAATGCAGTCACTGTCAATCAGTGTAGTAAGATGCCACAGATTCACTATTTGCCTTCTCTGTGCTACACTGTTTTCCCCATGATCCCCCACACAATGTGTACTAAACATAATACCCCACAATCCCCTCCTCCCTCCCTCCCCACCCACCTTCCCACACCCCTCCCCTTTGGTAACCATGAGTCCCTCTTGAAGTCTGCGAGTCTGCTACTATTTTGTTCCTTCAATTTTGCTGCATTGTTATACTTCACACATGAGGGAAATCATTTGGCACTTGTCTTTCTCCGCCTGGCTTATTTCACTGAGCATAATATCCTCCAGCTCCATCCATGTTGTTGCAAATGGTAGAGTTTGTTTCTTTCTTATGGCTGAATAGTATTCCATTGTGTATATGTACCACCTCTTCTTTATCCATTCATCTACTGATGGACACTTAGGTTGCTTCCATATCTTGCTATTGTAAAGAGTGCTGCGATAAACATAGGGGTGCATATGTCTTTTTGAATCTGAGAAGTTGTATTCTTTGGGTAAATTCCAAGGAGTGGGATTCCCGGGTCAAATGGTATTTCTATTTTGAGTTTTTTGAGGAACCTCCATATTGCTTTCCAAAATGGTTGAACGAGCTTACATTCCCACCAGCAGTGTAGGAGGGTTCCCCTTTCTCCGCATCCTCGCCAGCATTTGTTGTTCTTAGTCTTTTGAATGGTGGCCATCCTTACTGGTGTGAAGTGATATCTCATTGTGGTTTTAATTTGCATTTCCCTGATGATTAGTGATGTGGAGCATCTTTTCATGTGTCTGTTGGCCATCTGAATTTCTTCTTTGGAGAATTGTCTCCCCATATCCTCTGCCCATTTTTTAATTGGGTTATTTGCTTTTTGGGTGTTGAGGCGTGTGAGTTCTTCATGTATTTTGAATGTTAACCCCTTGTTGGATATGTCATTACAAATATATTCTCCCATACTGTAGGAGGCCTTTTTGTTCTGTTGATGGTGTCCTTTGCCATACAGAAACTTTTTAGTTTGATGTAGTCCCATGAGTTCACTTTTGCTTTTGTTTCCCTGGCTCAAGGAGATGCATTCAGGAAGAAGTTGCTCATGCATATATTCAGGAGATTTTTGCCTATGTTGCCTTCTAAAAGTTTTATGTTTTTATGACTTACATTCAGGTCTTTGATCCATATTGACATTATTAATTCTTCCTATCCATGAGCATGGGATGTGTTTCCATTTATTGGTATCTTCCTTAATTTCTCTCATGAGTGTATTGTAGTTTTCAGATTATAGGTCTTTCACTTCCTTGTCAGGTTTATTCCTAGGTACTTTATTCTTTTTGATGCAATTGTGAATGGAATTGTTTTCCTGATTTCTCTTTCTGCTTTTTCATTGTTAGTATATAGGAATGCCACAGATTTCTGTGTATTAATTTTGTATGCTGCAACTTCGCTGAATTCAGATATTAGATCTAGTTTTGCAGTGAATTCTTTACGGTTTTTTATGTACAATATCATGTCATCTGCAAACAGGGACAGTTTAACTTCTTCCTGGACGATCTGGATGCCTTTTATTTCTTTGTGTTGTCTGACTGCTATGGGTAGGACCTCCAGAACAATGTTGAATAGAAGTGGGGAGAGTGGGCATCCTTGTCTTGTTCCCAATCTTAAAGGAAAAGTTTTCAGCTTCTCGCTGTTAAGTATAATGTTGGCTGTGGGTTTGTCATATATGGCCTTTATTATGTTGAGGTACTTGCCCTGTATACCCATTTTCTTGAGAGTTTTTATCACGAATGGGTGTTGAATTTTGTCAAGTGCTTTTTCACTATGGAGATGATCATGAGGTTTTTGTCCTTCTTTTTGATAATGTGGTGGATGATGTTGATGGATTTTTGAATGTTTACCATCCATGAATTCCTGGAATAAATCCTACTTGATGGATGATCTTTTTGATGTATCTTTTGAATTCGGTTTGCTAATATTTTGTTGAGTATTTTTGCATCTATGTTCATCAGGGATATTGGTCTGTAATTTTCTTTTTTTGTGGTGTCTTTGCCTGGTTTTGGTATTAGAGTGATGCTGGCCTCTAGAATGAGTTTGGAAGTATTCCCTCTTCTTCTAACCTTTGAAAACTTTAAGGAGGATGGGTATTGTCTTCACTAAATGTTTGATAAAATTCAGCAGTAAAGCTATATGGTCCAGGGATTTGTTTCTGTGGTAGTTTTTTTATTACCAATTCAATTTCATTGCTGGTAATTGGTCTGTTCAGATTTTCTGTTTCTTTCTGGGGTCACCCTTGGAAGGTTGTATTTTTCTAGTAAGCCTTCCATTTCTTCTAGGTTATCCAGTTTGTTAGCATATAATTTTTCATAGTATTCTCTAAAATTCTTTGCATTTCTGTGGTGTCCATACAGATTTTTCCTTTCTCATTTCTGATTCTGTTTAGGTGTGTACACTCTCTTTTTTTCTTGATAAGTCTGGCTAGGGGGTAATCTATTTTGTTTATTTTCTCAAAGAACTAGCTCCTGCATTCATTGATTCTTTCTATTGTTTATTCTCGATTTTATTTATTTATGCTCTAATCTTTATTATGTCCCTCCTTCTACTGACTTTTGGCCTCATTTGTTCTTCTTTTTCTAGTTTCGTTAATTGTGAGTTTAGACTGTTCATATGGGATTGTTCTTCTTTCCTGAGGTAGGCCTGTATTGCAATATACTTTCCTCTTAGCATGGCCTTCACTGCATCCCACAGATTTTGCAGTGTTGAATTATTGTTGTCATTTGTCTCCATATATTGCTTGATCTCTGTTTTTATTTGGTCATTGATCCACTTGTTATTTAGAAGCATGTTGTGAAGCCTCCATGTGTTTGTGGGATTTTTCATTTTCTTTGCATAATTTCTTTCTAGTTTCATACCTTTGTGGTCTGAGAAACTGGTTGGTACAATTTCAATCTTTTTGAATTTACTGAGGCTCTTTTTGTGGCCTAGGATATGATCTATTCTTGAAAATGTTCCATGTGCACTTGACAAGAATGTTTATTCTGCTGTTTTTGGGTGTAGAGTTCTGGAGATGTCTGTTAGGTCCACCTGTTCTATTGTGTTGTTCAGTGCCTCTGTCTCCTTACTTATTTCTGTCTGGTTGATTTGTCCTTCAGAGTGAGTGGGGTCTTGAAGTCTCCTAAAATCAATGCATTGCATTCTATTTCTCCTTTTAATTCTGTCAGTATTTGTTTCACATATGTAGGTACTCCTGTGTTGAATGCATAGATATTTATAATGGTTATATCTTCTTGTTAGATTGACCCCTTTATCATTATGTAATGTCCTTTTTCTCTTATGACTTTCTCTGTTTTGAAGTCTATTTTGTCTGATACAAGTCATGCAAATCCTGCCTTTTTCTCCCTATTAGTTGCATGAAATATATTTTTCCATCCCTTCACTTTTAATCTGTGTATGGCTTTGGGGTTAAAGTGAGTCTCTTGTAGGCAGCATATACATGGGTCTTGCTTTTTATCCATTCAGTGACTGTCTTTTGATTGGTGCATTCAGACAATTTACATTTAGGGTGATTATTGATAGGTATGTACTTACTGCCATTGCAGGCTTTAGATTCGTGGTTACCAAATGTTCAAGTTTTACTTCCTTACTATCTAAGAGTCTAACTTAACTCACTTAATATGCTATTACAAACACAATCTAAAGGTTTTCTTTTTTTTCTTCCTCCTTTTTCTTCCTCCTCCATTCTTTATGTATTAGGTATCATATTCTGTACACTTGTGTCTGTCTCTTGATTGACTTTGGGATAGTCAATTTAATTTTGCATTTGCTTAGTAATTAGCTGTACTACTTTCTTTACTGTGGTTTTATTTCCTCTGGTGACAGCTATAAAACCTTTGGAACACTTCCATCAACAGAAATCTCCCCAAAATACACTGTAGAGGTGGTTTGTGGGAGGTAAATTCTCTCAGCTTTTGCTTATCTGGAAATTGTTTAATTCCTCCTTCAAATTTAAGTCATAACCTTGCCAGATTAAGTATTCATGGTTCGAGGCCCTTCTGCTTCATTGCATTAAATACATCACACGACTCCCTTCTGGCCTGTAAGGTTTCTGCTGAGAAGTCTGATGATAGCCTGATGGGCTTTCCTTTGTATGTGATCTTATTTCTCTCTCTGGCTGCTTTTAATAAATAGTCTGTCCTTATCTTTGATCTTTGCCATTTTAATTACTATATGTCTTGGTGTTGTCTTCTTTGGGTCCCTTGTGTTGGGAGATCTGTGCACCTCCATGGCCAGAGACTATTTCCTTGCCCAGATTGGGGAAGTTTTCAGCAATTACCTCTTCAAAGACACTTTCTATCCCCTTTTCTCTCTCATCTTTTGGTACCCCTATAATGTGAATATTGTTCTGTTTGGATAGGTCACACAGTTCTCTCACTAGTCTTTCATTCTTAGAGATCCATTTTTCCTTCTGTGCCTCAGCTTCTTTGTATTCTTCTTCTCTAATTTCTATTTCATTTATCATCTCCTCCACCGTATCTAATCTGCTTTTAAAACTTTCCATTGTATGTTTCATTTCTGATATTGTGCCCGTAATCATTGGATCTATGACCAGAATTAATTCCTGAGTTCTTGAATATTTTTCTATATCTCCATGTATGTGTTAATGATTTTTATTTTGAAATCCTTTTCAGGCAGATTCATGAGGTCAATTTCATTTGAATCTTTCTCAGGGGTTGTATTCATAATTTTACTTTGAACCAGGTTCCTTTGGTGTTTCATATTTGTATATGGCACCCTCTAGTGCCAAGAAACTATATCTTTGGAGCTGCTCAGCCCCTGAAGCTATGTTGCGGGGTCACAGGGAAGCGGTATTGGTGCCTGGTGGGAGGAAAGGACTGTTTCCTGCTTCCCGGCTGCTATGCCTGTCTCCACTGCCATAACCAGAGGGCCGAGCACACAGCTATAAGCCTCTGTGCTTTGCGTTTGTAGTTGTTGTAGATGGGGTTTCCCTGTGCCTGGCCTAACACCAGGGTAGGGTTTGCC
Source organism: Smutsia gigantea (assembly GCA_032199065.1). Taxonomy (NCBI): domain Eukaryota; kingdom Metazoa; phylum Chordata; class Mammalia; order Pholidota; family Manidae; genus Smutsia; species Smutsia gigantea. The sequence continues at coordinate 363 of JAVSCE010020090.1, read as the reverse complement.
AGCTTGTGAGCCAGGTGGGGCAGGCTAGGAGAAAGGCTTTACAGTGGGCTGTGTATCATGGAGGGGGTCCTTGGAGCTCTGTAGGCAGCCAGGGAGCTGGAGCTCCTGAAGATCGTGGAAGTTCCCAACCTGTTGGGCAGAGTGCACCTGGACAATTTTGTCTATCTGTCCTTTCTCCTGAGCAGTAGGCTTTGTGCAATCCTTGTCCCTTTAGCAGCCCTCTTGCTGTTAGGAAGTCTCTCAGACTGCCCACCTTTCTTTTGTCCCAGAGCAGCTGGATATGGATCACTGCTTTCCACAAGCAGCTGGAATCTCAGTTTGTCCAGGTATTCTGCCTGTCTTAGCTTTCCAACACCCTAATCA
>JAVSCE010020089.1:0-56126 GCA_032199065.1 Smutsia gigantea | reverse complement strand
ATCCTTGACCCCCTTGGTGGCCCGCGTGGACGCAGAGAGTCGGCGCGGCCGGAGGCAGCAGGCGGCCTCTCCCCGCCCTCTGGCGGCACCTCCCAGCAGCTGGAAGCGAGGAGGCGCGCAGACCGCCGCGCACCGGGAGGGGGCGGTCCCTGCGCGTCAGCGCCCCTCGGTGGAGTGGGGACCACACCACGCCACCGATCACGCGTGAGTCCGTGCGTCAGGAAGTGAGGCCCGGAGGAGCTCCGGGTTCAGAGGCGCGGGGCATAGAAAGGGGTCAGGTAGGAGGGTCCCAGGAAGGGCGCAAAGGGGCCCCCCGCGGCAGCGGCCGTCGGCGGGAAGGAGGCGGCGGCCGGGAAAAGAACGTTAGCCGTCGAGTAAGAGGGGAAACTCTGGAAGGGCAGCGCGCCAGGGCCTGGCGGGCCGGGGCTGCCCCCTGTGCCGCCTCCGCCCCCGGCCCCTGCCGCTGCCCCTGGTTGGGGCGCGCCGCCCGCCGCTTGAGTCGCGCCGTCGGCGCCTGGGTTCTGCTTCTTCCACTTGGTTCTGCGGTTCTGGAACCAGATTTTGACCTGCGTCTCAGTGAGGCTGAGAGACAGCGCGAGGTTCAAGCGCTCGCACACCGACAGGTAGCGCGTGGCTCGGAACTTGTTCTCCAAAGCCACCAGTTGCTCGTAGGTAAAGGCGGTGCGCGCGCGCCGGGGCTTGGCGCAGCGGGGCTCGGCGCGCCGGCGCCGGGGCCGCGGGGAGCCGGGAGAGCCTGGGGACCCCGCGGGGCCGCCCGCGCCGCGCTCCCTGGCCGCCAACGCCGCCGCCTGGGACTCGGGGGAGCGCGCCGGGTCCGCCAGTAGGTCCGCTGCCCGTTCCTGCTGTCGTCGCCGCCGCCGCCCAGCGTCCTCCGCTTCCTCCTCCTCCTCCTCTTCCATCTCTGCCTCCATGCTTTCCAGGGGGGACGCCTCACCCACGCCTCGGCCCACAACATCTAGGGGAGAAGGACGCGGTGACCAGAGGCCCGTACTGACCCGGCCTGTCCCAGTCCCCAGACCTCCTCGTCCTCCCCCAGCACGCAACTTACCCCTCCAACTCGGCCCCCAACCCCTGCGGCTCTCTGACCTCAAGTTCCCCACACTCCCCATCCCCGCAAGCCCTTCCCTGGAGTTGGGTTTTAGGGGTGCAGTGTCCCCTTGCCCTTTACTCATCTGCCACCCGGCAGGAGTCCAAGAAATGTATTTTGAATGAATGAATGACACCCACGATAAGAAAGAAATAATGACCTTATTGGACAACCTTATGGGTAGGGGGGGCAGGGTAGGGTCATTGTACATTAAGACATTGAGATGTCAAATGCCTTTAGGGCTGTGTCTCCCCAGTCCCTAGAAGCCTATTTTGGGCTGGAACTCCTAGCAATTAAAAAAGAAGTTATTAAGCTTCACCCCCTCCCCTTTTAAAGTGAAATTCCCCCTTTCCCATCTTCTCTCTCCTGCCGTGTTAATAGAGTTTCAGATTTGTGCGGGGCCAGATCGATAGATGTCATCTATTAAAGGTAAGTTTTAATCGAACAATATTAGGATCAGTCAGGGAAAGGGGGTTTGAAGTCGGTACCGGCAAGCTGCGGGCAGGAGATATGCAGGCTCCAGTAATAGAATATCGATCATGGGCGTGGGGGGAGGGGAGCACGGCCCCTCAGAGGGGAGATCCGAACAATTACCAGGCGGACCGCCCAGGGCCGAGGGCAGCCGCCAGAGGCGCCCCAGCCTGAGACAATCGCCGCCAAAATTGGGGAGGGGAAGCGGGGGTGGGGGGCCTGCGCAGCCTCTGGCCTCTCCAGGACCTGCGCCCCTGACCCCCAGCGACCCTCTTGGGAACCTCGTGCCCATTTCCCACCCGGCACGTGTTGGCTGTCTTTTGTCCTTTCTTCCAGACACAAACTCCCCTGGACCCCTCATCAGGTGTCCGCCAGAGTTAGGAGTAAGTCAAAAGATTTTGGAAAGGACCAAAAGCCTCCTGTCACCCCCACCCCGTTCCCGTCCCCAGCCCCAGTCAACAACTGGATGTGGGGGAGAGGAGGCAGGTGGGACAGTGGAGTCTATGCAGGTGTCTCTAAATGGCTGCAAGTGGGCACCTGGGAGCCTAAACCTGACCTCGCTACTAAGTCTCCGCCACATGATTTTGCCTCAGTAAAATGGGGCGACATTCATGACGCTGTCTACCTCACAGGTTCTTAAGCTTTTCATGACTTTTTTTTGCCAGTCTCTAGTTTAGGTCATGGCACGTGGCGGGCGCAAAAATGACGGATAAGTGAATGAGCCTGGATCAGGTGAGCGCTGGGTGGTAGTTCCCACTCCGAGCAGATCTGAGCTGTGGTGCTTACTCGCTTGGCAGGTGAGCGAGGAAGGGCTCTGGTAGGCAAACCTCTGATCCGGGGTGCCGAGGGCCTCTTTTCTGCCTCAATTCAATTCCGTGACGGGGGCAACACTTCGCACCTCGTCTTGTGGAAGACGCCACTAAAGGGCCTCAACCCGGTCCCTGACTGTCCCCACCTCCCCTTCGCATCAACTGGGCTGGGGCTTCCCGGGGCCGGCGGCCGCCTCGCATCCTTACCAGGAGTCTCTCGCTGCTGGGCCGGGTCCTCCGGACTGGCGTCCTTCCGTGCTTCGCCATCTGCCAAACTTTTCTTGGCTTCCCGGGGAGCAGGGCGCACGGCCGAGAGCGCAGAGCGGGTGAATTTCTGTGGGTCCAGGATGTCCAGGACAGAGAAGGAGATCTTGTGGTGGGAGGGAGCCGCCTTGGCCCCTCCGCCTTGCCATGCCAGCATGCCCGCCGGCTACGGGCCGGAGGCCGGCGGCGCGAGTTCCGCGATGGCCGCGCTGGGGGTTTGCCTTGGGCAGTGCCTGGGCCACAGCTCTCCAGCCGGTAGGAGGACCCGGGCGGCCAAGTGAGGCTGGGGAGGGTGATGCGAAGGCGGGGCCGGGAGAGAGCCTCCGGGGGCCTCCGCACGGATTGGCACTCGCAAGACCCAGGCCCCCGCCACGTACTGGGCGCGCTCGCAGCAGCCCAGAGACTGCCCGCCGCCGCGCCGAGGCTCCTCGCTTCGCCAAAGGGGAGCCTCTACGCGGCCGGTGCGCGCGCCCGCCCGGACAGCGCCGCTTGTTCCGCGCGCCTCCGCACAACGAACGCACTAGGACTCCGGGTGTGAGCCAGCGAGGGAGGGCGGGACGCTCTCATCCGGGGGACCCCCCAAACACAGACACACTTACACACACACACACACACACACACACACACACACACACACACACACACACACACACACACACACACACCGTGATTTGAGCTTGGGCTTGTGCTTTTTCCCCAGTGCATCCGCCACTGAATTGGGGATGCAATTGAGGCCCGCGTTGATTACTTCAAGGCAACATTCAGCACATCTCCTTTCCCGCCAGTGAATCACAGTGAGGGCCTCAGACCTGGTCGTCTCGAATTTTAAATCTCTCATGTTCAAAATTTACAGCTACAAAACCCTTGGGTTTGCACAATCTCATTTGATTCTCTGAACATCCCTGTGGGGTGGACGTTGCCTAGTAAGACTATTATCCTCATTTTAAAGATGAGGAAATTGGGATTCAAAGCTAAGAAGTGGGTTGCCTGGGACCACTGGTGGTTGGTGGCAGGCTCGATTCGAGCCCAGGGCTTTTTCTCGCGGACTAGCACCCTTTTCAGTTCATCCTGTTCTCTTAGACATGGAGGAAGAAAATCCTGCCCTGTGTCTGAGGCTTTCCCTTCCACCCTGGGGTGAGCTGGATCAGAGAGCATCAGGACTTGGGAGAGATGTTAAGGTGCTGCGTCGCTTTGGAAATCTTGGCAGGTCTCAGGCACAGAGCCAGGTAAGATGCCCTGGTGAGGGCAGGTGAGCCAGATGGCGATGGCTGCCCTGGCTTGCTGAGATGCCAAGCACAACCCTTAGTGCTCTTCAGACCTTCTTTACAGTCACAGGTTCAATCACTTGCAACAGAAATTTGGTCTGTGGGAATCAGGTTGCATCACTGACCACCCCCACCGCCCATGCCCTTCCAGACCCAAGATGAGAAAGGTTAAAAGATGCTTGTCTCGTTTGAATGTAAGGTCATAGAACAGATGATTGAAATGGCCCTTTCTGCCCCAACCAAGACCCAAGGAATGGCGAGCCTCAGTCCCCGGGGAAGCATCCCCTAGCTAGGCCCTTCTTAACTTTCTTTTTCCTTTGTCCCTTGGGGAGCAGTCTGTGAGCACGAAGCATCTTATCCTGGCGGCAGATTCTGAGGCTTCTCCTACCCCTCTGCCAGAACCACTTCTCACTCAGCTGTCCCTTTCTTCTCTGACCCCATGGGGTTTCCAAACAATGACTTGGCAATTAATATTGTCCAAGAAGGTAAGAGTAGGAAGAGAAGGAGAAGCCTTCTCATTAAAGTGGGGCGGGAGCAGCTAATCCTGTGTGCTATTGAAGAGAAGGCCTCCAGGGCCAACTCCTTGTAGCTTTTCTCATTCAAACCCTGTGGCCCCTCCCAGAGGCGGCCCCTGTATTCCCCAGTGGACTTGAAAGCCCTGCCGAAATTCAAGCCTGCTGCAGTCTTAAAGTGAAGATGGATTGTGCTTTCAAAGTAAGTGCCCTGCCCAAGCCCACTGGACCACTCCCACCCGAGGGAATGCCTGCCCTGTGAAGACCAAAGAAAAGGCGGCCCTGGCACTAAAACAGCGGCACCCAGGAACCTGGATTGCCAATCAGAGAACCTAACTGAGCACAGACAGGCTACTTTGCTTTCCGTTTCAACAACTTTCCCACCTCACCCTCACTTGTTTTTAAATCTTCCTTGTCTTTCTCCCTCCTTCCCCATACCGATCCTAGACCCCTTTTATTTCTTTCCACCCATGTTCATGTATTTTCATGTTTCGGTTCTTCAGGGTAGAAATAGATCTCCCTAAGGTAGCTCCAGAGTGGACATACTGTGGCTTCCATGGGCCCTCTACCTAACTCTACCGTAAGAAACCTTGAAGCCATGATCACGGGAAGGTGGGCGGACATTCCAGAGGGCACCCCATATCCCAAACCAGAGAGACAGGGAAGGCTGCAGACAGCCAAGAGCAGCCCCAAACAGGGTCATTTTCATTTCGCTTTATAAATTGCCTCCAAAATTTTTGTTTCAATGAGAGAAATCATCTTTTCTTTAAGGTCCGCAGGTGTTAAAAATAGAAAGGGAACAGAAAAGAAGCAACAAATTGGAGAGAAAGTCAAGAACACATAAAGGTCATGTTCTTTAAGACTGAATCTTTAAGAACTTCTTTTAGTTATTTTATATTTTTTGTGCCCTTTATTTTTTTTCTACATTTCTCACGTGTGTGCTCAGCACAACGATTATAGATGTGGCCTCAGGAAATGCATGATACAAAAGAGACAACAGAGTCTCCCACCAACATTGAAGGAATAGAAAATGCTCCCTCTTATCATTCAACTTAAAGAGAAATCCCCCACCCAAATAACAGGGTAAATTCTTCAATTTGGTGAGGGAAGGGGGACCTTAAGGAATTGTTTTTCTGGCCACCTGCTTTGTAAATGACCAGGAAGGAATGAGACCTCCTGTAGGTACAGTTTGGCAGTGCAGTCACTCGCTAACGTCCTCATACGTGTATTTATCTCCAAGGTATTGCTATGTAAAAATATATCCATAACCAGCAAGCCTCCTTCCCTCTGTGCATGCAGTTGATTTGTTTCTTCAGCGTGGGCATTAAAATTCTGCCTGAGTGCCGTCTTTAAATTGCTTTGATGCTAGGTGGGTTCCAACCCTGACCTGTCCTGATGGCAAGTGATGGCTGTAACAAGCTCGGGATCAATATTCATAGCGGGTGTCCTGGGCTGATAACACTATCCAAGACAATGTTCACTATCAGTGCAGACAGCTGAGATATTGCGCCATTAGGAATGTTGTGTTAAATAACCTGATCCATTTCTGGGGCTATTTAATGAATTTCACAGTTTAGATAGTATCTTTAAGGAGAAGGCAAAGGCTATTTCGGAGGCACTGATGCAAATCAATGGTGCCAAGCTTCCCCGAGCCATTCCACAAACAAAGTGGCCTATAATTCCAGCACAATCTCGGGCTGCTGCCCAAGCCTTGAGCAGCGTTAACATGGAAAGAATTTGCTGTTTATGCAGAGGGAGACAATATGAAGAGCCATGTCAAAGCACCTGAGATAAAAATCTTACATTCCTGAAGTAAAATAAACTTAAATTCTCTAGGTAAGACCCTGCAGTTTGGGCCAGCCCATGGAATAGGACATAATGCCAAAGAGACAGCTTCATAAGGCCCAGCTTGGTGACAAAGAGGGAGAAGTCGATTGTGGGGATAGCCCTGTGAATAACCCCTTTACTCATGACCTCAGTCAGCTTTCCTTAAGATGTACTACTTCAGTTCAAATCTGTCTACAGAATGGGAGGGGGAAGGCTCTGGATTTTAAAAATTACTGATAGCAGCAGAGTCAGTTGTTAAATGTTTACTTGACTCTATACCCGTTGTTGCTGGAGAGTTCATTTACAATTAAAGGCTAGCATTCACCTTTTCCCACCAGGGCTTTGAACTCTGGCTGCCAAGCAAAGTAAGTATCCCTTTTAAAACCCCACCTCTGAGACTTTGATTTGCGAAAGCTCAAAGTGTAGCCTTCCTACCCTTCCGCAAAGGCAACCAAAATAAAAATGCTTACTCGACATATTTTGCTTTAAGAAATCAGTCTCCTTGGAAATTAGCAGATTAAAAAACAATCAACTTACGTATCTTAGAATTGTTGAGAAAGCATCAAAGAAGGTGATAAAGCAAAAGGGGTTGGTAAGTAGAATACACGTTAATTGATTCTGATAATTGGTATTAACAATAATAGGTGTTCCTTTTTGGGCATTTGCTCTAGACCAGGCACTTGGTCCAGCTTTTTATTTTTTTGGGTCATTGCATTTAACCCTCTCCATGACCCCACGACATAGTCAAAATAATTCTCCCCAATTTGTAGTTGAGAAAACTGTGCTTAGAGAGCTTGATTAACTTGTTGCCCACAACTCCAGAACTAGGAAGTGGTAAAGCTGAGATTTGAACTCCGGTAGTGAGATTTCAGAGCCCCCGTTTGGTAAGGTTCTTACCAAAGAAATCACATTCCTGCCCCAGGATGAAATCTAATTGCAGACATTTATCGAATGGCTTTCTTCAAAGTTACGCATGTGGCTTGAATATGTAAGAGGATCTGCCAGAAAATACCAGAGCCCAGCACTGCCTGGGAGGACGCTGTGGTGCAGGTCTGGGGATACAGTTTTGGAAGCTCTTACATTGTGTTTTCTAATGTTTTAGGGTATTCCCAGGAGAAGCCCAAGAGAAGGGAATTGCCAGGCAGGCCAGACTGTGCTAGGCAGGAAAAGTAGAGGCATGTCATTGGAAGAAAGGGAATGGGGAAAAAATGCCAAGTGACAAGCTGAGGACATATAAGGAGAGAACTGGGGGAAGGACAGGGCCAGAAAGAGCAGGTACACAAATACAGTGTGGTCTCTTTGTAACCATGAGCATCAAATGTCATGTTAATACTATACCAAAGATAGGCATGTGCGGGATAGACAAGGAAGCAAGGTGACTTTGCATGTACACTGAGCACATTGGTGTATGTGTTATGAGTATGAGCTATCATTCCTAGGGTGTCTCCTGTGAGGTGGGTGTCAACACCCTTTGTCCCCACATCTGTGCCCAAATTTCATACCTTTGTCTTCTTTTCCCTGATTTCCATGCCTCCAGCCTTGCTACCTCTGCAGGCTTTTCACTTCACATGGGTGTGTAAACTCTCTAGCCCTCTGAAGGCCAGCCTGTGGCCTAAACGAGTGAAGCCTGGTGGGCTGGAGTGTTGGCTAGATTCCATGTCAAGGGATGCTGCTTGCTACTCCGCATGGTGGCTGGTGACCTTGTGGCGATACTGATCAGTGCAGCCAGATCTCCAAGTTGGAAATCTGGATTCTTATGTGACATCTCCAAAGTTTTGAATGCTGGCAACCAATTCAAAATATTGAAAAATAGGCCATCGGGAACACAACCGTGGGTCATGAGTTTGCCACCCCAGCTATAAACGTGCCAAGTGACCTCACCTATTTACTGTTCATGGCGTTTCCATGGCTGCGGTGGTCCCTGGGGTGAACACTGAATGCCTTAGCCCCTAATGCAAGATTCTTTCCAGCCCACTGGCTGTGCAGCCCTGGTCCCCGGACAGGTGATGTGCCATGTGAGATGTGTGTGCGTCCCCTGCCCATGCATGCTACCTTCTCAGACACTCTATGTCTGATCCATGGGCTGGCCTATTCCTGGGCTGTGTCAAGCAGTCAGCAAAACCAGGTGAGCAGGACCAGTCAGGTCTGTGGCCCAGGGGTTGGATTAAGACCCAGGGGCATTTCTTGCCAGTGGTGGGTGCTTGAGCTCAATGGGCAATAAAAATGGAGGTGTGGTGGCTCTTGAAGGGCCACATGAGCATGGAAGTTATGAGGAAGGAGATACTCAGCAAGAGCTAGGAGAGCAGAACAGGCGTGCAGAACAAAGCGGAGAATCCGCAGGAGACACTGACAGCTGGGTGGGCATAGCTGCTGCGTGAGTTCCATTCTTCCTGAGTTTATTCTGGGTTCCCTGGGAGCCCCTCTGCATCCTTACAAACAATTCTTCTCATTCTGATGTGCACCACCCCTATTAGTCAGGGTTTTCCAAGGAAACGACCAATAGGATGTGTGGAGGTAGAGCTAGAGATAAAAATTGTTTGTTTGTTTATGAGGAGTTGGCGCATGTAATTATCCAGGCTGGTGAGTTATCAAATTTGCTGAGTGAGTCTGTAAGTCAGAAACCCAGGAGAGCCAATGGTGTAGTTCTAGTCTGCATGCTGGCAGGCCCAAGACCCAGGAAGAGCTGATGTTTCAGTTTGAGTTGGAAGGCAGGAAAGAAAGCTGTTGTCCCAGTTCAAAGGTAGTCAGGCAGGAACAACTCTCTCTGACTTGGGGGAGGGTTAGCCCTTTTGTTCTATTTGGATCTTCAACTGATTGGATGAGGTCCACCCACATGGGAGGACAATCTGCTTTACTGAGTGTGCTGATCGAAATGTTAATCTCATCCAAAAACACCATCACATACACACCCAGAATAATGTTTGATTGAATATCCGGGCACCCTGGGGCCCAGACCAGTTGATATACAAAATTAATCATCACACCCTGAGAGGGGCTCTAATGCTAATAATAGAGGAGCCCTGGGCAGATGTGCTCTCACATCTGTGTGTGTCATTCCAGCAATGCCCTCACTATGCTGAGCTTACCTGGGGACCTCCTCTTATCTTCCTGTCTCCTCTGTTCAAGTATTGCTTCTTCCATGAAGCTGCCCCTGATTTGCCCAGGCTGACCTGGTGCTCCTTCCCACAGGCCCCCAAGCTCACATCCAGCCTGGGTGGACATCTCACACTTTTGGCTGATCGGTATCCTCTCACCCCTTTCTGGTTTGATGGCTTGACTTTGCTCAGATCTCCCCACCTCACTTCTCCCTTATATGTGGGAGTTGTGGGTTCACCAAGCAAGGGCCCTGCCCTCTCTCGGCCACAGGTTGGCAGTGGGCTCCTGGAGGAACAGTCAGGGTCTCTCTCCCCTGGGAATCTGAGCAGAGTGACCCTGGTTTGGGGCTGTATGATCCTGGCAGCAATGCCTGGAAGAAATCGTCTGCTCTTTCTCACCCTGCTTGTTGATGGTTCTGGTTGTCTAAGGTCTGGTTATCCAGAATTTACTTGGATTCTGCAGATTGCTTTGGAAATTTCCCAGCTCCATCCTTACCCCCTCCCATTTTGGAATTCAGTTAGCCAGAGTCAAGGAATGCTGCCTGGCACAGCCTTTATCACAAAGTATGGGATAAAGACTGTCTGGCCCTGGGACTGTCCTAAAGTCAGGGCTCACATACCATTTGTCTTTGTGTCCAGCAACACCCTGGCACTTGAAAGGAGTAAATGGTGGCCCAACAGCATAAACCCAAAGCTCCATAGTCTCATTAAGATGGGTTGAAAACATCACACCTTAATAGGCGGTACAGGCTAGGTAGAAAATAACAATAGGACCCAGGATTATTTAGCTAAGGATTTGGGTTCATAATGGATCTAATCTCCTTAGGGGAAATCTCATGCATTTGTGAAACAACCTTATGCTTTTAAGTGGGCCATCCATGCTGGGAAGCCATGATCTTTGCAAAAGAAAACCTCAGGGTAGAAGAGATGGGAGGAGAGATGCTGTACTCCCTTTCCACCCAGCAATAGGTTAGCAGTGGCCACAGTCCTCTGCTGAAGGCCAAAGGTTCTACAGCTATGGGGCTTGGGCAGCTGTGGTCAGAATCCTCAGGTTAGGAATGGTAAAGGTCCCACTGTTGCTAGTCTCTGAGTCCCAAGTCTTTGCTGCTTTCCCTTACCCCGCCCACAACTTTATAAATAGTCTCTTCAGTGAGTTAGGCCGATGGCCAAATGCCAGATCCTAATAATTCAACATATTTATTCAAAATTGCTAACTCCCCAGTCCATGGCCAGAGAGCCCAAGGAAAATATGAAAAGCCCAGATAAGTGTCACCTACTGTGTCCTCTCCCCCAAACCTTGGCCCCCGTTGCTCAAAAGCACTCCAGCACACAGCCTGAGCCTTCCCTCGTCGTCCTCTAGGAGGCCGACCGAGCAGCGGCAAGAAGGAGGGAAGAAGCAAATGAGGAGGACCATCCACAAGCTGGACTGTCAGCACGTTCACCAACAAAATGCAGACATTTGGACCATGTCTTGAACATGCTGTTCCTCTGCAAAGTGATCTCTATTTAGGAAAAACAAAACCTGTCACAGGATCATAGACTATCAGAGCTGCTAGAGACAAGAGAGGCCATTCTAGAGTTTAAAATTTAAAGTATGACCTGTGGATAAGCAGCATTGGCCTACCTAAGAGCTTGTTAGAAACGCAAAAATCTCAAGTTTGCCTGAAACCCAGTGAATTAGAGTATGTATTTTAATAAGGTACCCCAGGTAACTGACATGTACCCTAAAACTTGAGAAATACCAATCTAGCTCCAGAGACCAGCAGCATCAGCATTGCCTGGGAGCCTATAAGGAATGCAGGTTCTAAGGCCCATGCCCCCCTGAATCCAAACGTGTTTTAATAAGCCCTGAGGGTGATTCTAATGAACACACTGCTTACAGACCAACAGCTCCTGGTTTTTGTCACTGTGGCCCATCTCAGTAAGACAGATCTCTTGGCCCACCTCGGCCTCATTTGGTCTGGTCTCTCCTTCCAGGGGAGACAGGCTTTGATAAGAACAAAGGTCCCTGTGGGTAGTGAGCACCTGCTATTCTGCCTGCACAGGGTCTCTTCTTTCTCTGTATAGGCTGCTATGACAAAATATCACAGACTGGGTGGCTCATAAAACAACGGATATTTATTTCTCACAGTTGTAGGGTCTGGAAGTCCAAGATCAGGGTGCCAGCAGGGTTGGGTTCGAATGAGGACCCTCTTCTGGGTTGCAGATGGCTGACTTCTGTGTTGTCACATGGTGGAAGGGATGAGGGAACTCTCTGGGGTCTCTTATAAGGACACTAATACGGTACAGGAAGGTTCCACCCTCGTACCTTAATCGCTTCCAGGCCCCACCTCCTAATACCATCACCTTAAGGGGTAAGATTCTAACATAGGAATTTTGTGGGGACACACCTTTCAGACCATAGCACTCTTGTAACAGTGCCTTGCTTTATGCTGGGGAGCTTTGCTTCATTCCGTGTGGCCATGCTGAGAGTATATACAAGTGCCCCTCCCCAGCCCTGGTAGCGCACCTGAGCCAGCCTGGACCACCACAGTACCACTTCCCTCTGAACACAGACCAGGAATTGGGGGCTCTAACACCAGAGGGCCAGTCAGACTTCTTTCTGGAACTGTCAGACCAAGTTGAGGAAATGTTCTTCGCCACGTGGTTTACCAGGGACTTTTGGCTTGGAACTGCCGCAGCCCTCTCCAGGCTGCCTGGAGAAAACGAGGCTACCCTGGGAGAGAAGGAAGTCAACCCACAGAAGGAGCACAGCCAAGAAATGGAGAGTCAGGGAGCCCAGAATGCCACCCTTCTGGCCTTACAACCAGCCATCAATTGCTAGGCTATCTGGTTATGGAAGCCAATAAATTCTTTTTCAATTTAAGCCATTTAAAATTGGGTTTCTGTCAGTGGCAACCAGAGTCCTAGCTAATACACACAAATCTGGAAGGATTATACACATTCATCCACTATAGCAATAGAGGATTGGATGGATTCATATTTGAGCTGAAATTTAAGACATGATTCATAGCTTTGTCATTGAAAATGTAACAGACCTAAAGCTCTGTTGATGAAATATGCACCCGCCCCCCTCCCCACAGACTATAGTGTTAATGTGCCACTTGATGACCTCTGGCCCGAAAGATGTAAACAAGAGTCTATTACATCAACATTCCCCAAAACCTTTGTTTTCCTGGTATAAAGGGCAAGACGCAGCTGTCACAGCCCCCTTTTCCTTTTCCTTCCCCTTCTTGCCTGAAATGCAGATGTGAGACTGGGGGTGCAGCAGGCACCTGGAGAGCATGAGAGTGACAGCCTCACGCTAAGGATGATGGAGCCGAAAGATGGCAGCAGCCTGTCCCCTCATGGTCCTGGGAGCTGTGGTGCCTGCCCAGGACTGCCTTCCTCTTGGCTTCTTAATAAATATATGAGAAAAAGTAACTCTGTTTGGTTGAGCAACTACAGTTGGGTTTGTCGCATGCAGGCAAATGCAACTCTAACTTATACCATGCCCTTCACCCATTACATCCAAAGGAAGACGGTGGACATTTGGGTGGGGTCTGAGCCCATCAGCGGCCCACACTTAGAGACTTGTTGTCCTGGACCAACATGTCATTCTTGGGGTGACAGACCTGGTTCCCTGAACTCATTTCCTATTGCTGCTGTAACAAATCACCTCAAATTTCGTGGCTTAAAACGAGATAAGATGCCCTAAAATCAAGACTTCAGTGGGGCTGTGTTCCTTCTGGAGCTCTAGCAAGGAAGCCATTTCTTTGCCTTTTCCAGTTTCTAAGAAGTGCCTGCATTTCTTGGCTCATGGCCCCTTTGTTTCTAAATGCTAAGCGTAGCATTTTCATGTGTCTCTCTCCCTTCTGCTTCTATTGCCATGTCTCCTTCTCTGGCTCTCCTGCCTCCCTCTTTCCCTTGTAACTACTTTGGATAATCCAGGATAATCTCCCAATTTCAAGATCCTTAACTAATCACATCTACAAAGTCCCTTTTGCCATGTAAGGTAACACATTCACAGGTTCTGTGGAGTAGGATGTGGACATCTGTAAGGGCCTGCTATTCGTCTACCATAATCCTAGACACAGGAAGTGATTTGCCCAAGGTCATGCACAGCTAGTGGGCGAGGGGGAGCTATGTGCAGGCTCACCACCACTGGCAGAAGCGCCCTTTGTCCTCCTCTTCCTTGGCATGAAGCTCAAGCCCAGCCACTCTTCAGAGTCCATTTGGTCTGTCCCTCTGCTTAGAAACCACTGCTGCCCTCCATGGCTCACAGCTCTTGGCTGTGTCTGTGTCATTCATTGGCACTCGGCACACATTTGTTCCACAGCCTTAAAGGTGTATTATCTGCCCAGTCTTCACTCAAAGGCAAAGATCACACCTAAGTCCTCTCTGTGCTCTTGAAGCCCACTGAGCCCACAGAGTGGTCAGTACATGTGTATGCACCATGATGTCGGTGGCAGATTACCAGACTGACTCACTCAGCTCCTGTACCACAGAATCTAGAAGGCTAAAAACATTTCCCAGACTCCTTTGCAGGTTGGCTAGGTTCCACTGAGCTAGACGTGGTTAGCTGCACATAGGGAGAGAGAATCTTAGAGAGCACAGTAGTAGGCAGAGGTGGTTCTTTGAGGGCTGTATTTTCAGGTCCCTGGCATCTTAGGAGCTAAATGATAGGGCAGAAGTCCTTCTGGAATGATGCAGTTGCGCATTTCTCATAGCTGTGTGGAGAATGGCTCCCCAGTCCCCCTTGGAAACCTATACATTCCCTAATGCCTTCTGTTAACTGGAGTGGTTTCTATTGTTTGCAACTAAGAACCATGGCCAATATAAGGTCTAACATTCTTTTCTCCCCAGTCAGATTGTAACTCCCCAAAGCACAGGAACTACATTTTATATTTTTCCTGTATTATCATCAAAGTGCCCCCAGTAAACTTCTCAACATGATATGCACAATTCATTGAACTGAGCTGAAGTTCTAAAATTCTGATAAATACTTCATCCTACCTGTAAATCAAGAATATGAAATGAAGGGGCGATCCTAATATGGTCTTCTTTTGAAACCTCAAAGCTAAGTCAGGCCAGAAGTCACATTTTTTTCAAGTTTAAATTTAAATACTTGGAAGGTTCAGAGGGGCAGACAAGGAAATTCTTCCCCTTGTATCAATTTTTACTTATTGCAAAAACAATATAACATTACATGGAATGTAAAAATTCATCCCAAATTTCACTGGCCTAACACAACTGCAACATTTCCATTTTCTTCCCAGTCCTATTCCTATGCATCCTTATTTCTGCAGGGCTGTAGTCTATATACAATTTTGTATTCTGCCTTTACATATCATGTTGGGAGCACCTTCCATGATATTACCTAGTCTTCATTTTTGATGGCATACTAGTTCTTTCGGTAGCCATGTTATAATTTTTGGAACACTTCCTGTTCTTGAACATTTACTTTTCTTCCAGCTTGTTTTGGCATTACAGCTGACACTGCGGTGGTGGCCTTTACAATCATTTCCTTAGCATTAATTACCAGGCGTGGGATTGTCGGGTCAATGGGTCCAACTATCTCCACTGCTTTTAGCACTCTCACACTCTGGCCAGGACGAGAACACCAAGGAAGCACTGATCTTATCTGCCCTCTTTAATCTTTGGTTTTACAGGAGCCTCCTTGTCTCAAATTAATTGCTCTGAATTTTAGGGAGGCTGACAATTTCCCAGGAGCTTGTTTTCTGCTTTTCCTCCCCTTTGTCCACTGACCTCCTAGGTACAAGGTTCCCATATCCGGGGCGCAGGAGTAGCGAGTCGATAGACAGCGCCTGGCCACTCCGCCTTCACGCCCGGGTCCCCGGCGGCCCCGCCCCTCCGCGCTACATTTCCCAGGCGTCCCTGCACGGCCCGTGCAGCCGTGGCTTCTGTTGCCGGTTGGGACGCGCCGGGAGAAGCACGCGGCGGTGCGCAATGGCCGAGTGGGGCGAGCGGCTGGCGGGCGTGCACGGGGTCCTGCTCGACATCTCGGGCGTGCTGTACGACGGCGGCGAGGACGGCGGCACGGCGATCGCCGGCTCCGTGGAGGCGGTGGCGAGGTGAGCGGCCCTCCTTGGCAGTGCGTACGCCGGTTTCAGCTGGCCGCATCCAGCCGTTGCCCGGAGAGGGGCGGGGCTACTGTTGTGGCCCTGCCCCCTGGCCCACCCGACTGCAGCCCGCGGCGTGTGCAAGGGATCCGCGGGATCAGGGCTGCGCCGCTGGCCAACCGGGCGGCCGTGCTCCTTGTGGCAGCTGAGCACATGGAACGTGGGGAGTCTGAATTGAGAGGAGCAGTAAGTGTGCAGTCCACACCATATTTCGAAGACTTCGAAAAATGGAAAGACCTCATTATGTTGTTTTATATTGATTACATACTGAAGTGACGATAATTTGAATACATTAGGTTAAGAAAAATATATTAAAGTAATTCGCTTGCTTTTTCACTTTTGTTAATATGGTTACCAGGAAACATTAAATTACATTTGTGGCTGCCATTGTAAATCTCTTGGACGGGTTTGATTGTCTGTTTAGGCAGTAGGAAGGAAGGGAATGCCTTGCCTACCAAGTCTTGTGCATGGAGGACACTGCCAGGCCCACAGTTGGCACCATGGGACCCTGGGCTTTAGGCCAGTGCTGCCATGATGTGGATAGGCTGCTGCAAGGGTTCACTGACTTGGCCTCCCAGCGACACTGGCTGGGGGACTCTCACTTACTGGCCTGACCTTTTAGGACTCAGTTTACCTACCCGTAGGTAGCAGTTAGGTAGGCCTCTCGGTCCTTTTCAGAGAGCCAACCCCACCTGTTTATACAGGAGCCCAACTGTATTGCATAATAGAGCAGGAGGTGTTTGAGAAGCCAGGAACTTGGAAAAGTGAGATGTGGCCATGGGGGAATTCATGAAGGGTAGCCCAGACCTAACAGACTACCCGTAGCCCTGGGCACCTGGTTCCTGAGGTCCAGGTGTGTGCTTCCCTGGCCCTCTGCCTTAGTGTCCATGCACCCCAAGGCTTCAGACTGGCTCTGTCACAGACAAGAGCGTTATGTGGGGTGGTGCCTATAGGAATCGAGCAGACTAGCACTGAGCTGTTTTGGGGTGCAGTGGGTACAGTACAGGGGAGCAGGAGGCCAGGGCCTCAGGGCTGTGTCTGAGGCAGATGAGGCCACATGGGGCCCACATCTAGAGGGGAGATGGACAGAAATGTGGACACAGATGGGTAAACTGAGGTTAGCATAAGTAACGGTGAAGAGAGTGGGTGCAGAGAATGTGATGCGGTGAGGCTGGCCTGTGCTAGAGAGGGCCAAGGGACAGCTCTGCAGAGAGAACATTGAACTGAGCCAGAAGGTAGAAGGGCCATCTGTGGCTGAAGGGGCGGAGGCAGTGCATTCCAGCTAGAGGGAACAGCCCTGTAAAAGCCTGAGGCGGAAGAGAGCTTGACACGTTGGTGTTCCTGGACTGAGGAGTGGGGATAGTGAGGGGGAGCGTGGCTGTAGCAGACATGACTCTCAGGTCATGGAGAGGTGGCGGATTTTATCCTGAATGCAGTGGGAAGTCACTGAAGATTTTAGGCAGGAGTGTCATGTGATTTGATTTAAGTTTTAAGGGCATCTAAACGCAAAAAGTGAAACGATATAAATAGCAAATGAAAATAGGGAAGATGTCCTTCGAGATCTAGGAGTAGAAGACCTTTATAACTGCTTCAAAATCTAGAAATTGACAGCAAAAATCAGCGCCCCATAGAAAAATGCACAAGGATATAAAGAATTCCTCCACCAGAAAAGAAAAACAGATGACCCCCAACCATATGAAAACTGCTAAGCCTTACTCAAATAAGAGAAATGCACATTAGGACTATGCCAAGATGCCTTTTTCATCAATTTGAGGAAATTGGCAAAACTCAAAACTTTGGGAACATGTTCTCTTGGCAAAAGTGCAGAAAGAGCCGTATATTGCTTGTGGAAGGTACATGTGGTATTGTCTATCAGCAGTCCCACCTCTGGGAATCTGCCCTGCTTCACACATAACAGATGAAGTAAATGCGAGGTCGTTCACAGCAGGGTCTGCTGAAGCAGCAAAGGACTGGAAATGGCTCCGATATCCCTTGATGGGAAGGAGTTCGTCCATCTGTCTATACAGATGCAGAAAAAGGAATGTGCACACCTGCCACGTAGACCTGAAGAGAGCATGTCGGTGAAGAGAGCAAGCGCAGAACGGTATATGTGGTGTGTGTTTTGGGTAGAAATGGCAGAAATGCAAGCATGTATTCCTGCCGCTGTGTTTCCATAAGAAGCTGGAGAGGAGCGCTTCCCTGTGTGAAGAGCTGCCAGGCAGGCCATTGGGGAGAACTGGGTGGGTGGAGGCAAGACTCTTTACTACATAGCTTTGTATATAAATGTTTTTTAGAAGTTTTTTGTGAATGTATTTCTCATTCAAAGTAGTAAATTACAAATATTCTGTTGTTACATCTCAATAAAGCTGGGAAAAAAAATACCCTACCAGAAAATACATTAAAAATAGTCTAAGATCTCTCTGGTTGCAGAGCGGGGAATGCCTGCCGTGGGGCAGACAGGGCTCAGGAGGGGAAAGAGCACTGCAGCCAGTTGGGAGGCTGTTGTAGGGTCCGGAGAGAGGTGCTGGGGCTTGGGCTAGGGCGTGGCAGTGGCAATGGAGAGAAGCAGTTAATTAAAGAGGTGTTTAGGAAGTGGTACTGATGGGCCCTGCTGATATATTGGGTATTGTGGGGCCAGGGAAGAGGTGAAATAAAGAATGTCGCCCAGGGTTGGACTGGAGCACCTGAGAGGAGGGAGGTGGCGCTGGGGGCGGGGTGCAGGGCAGGTGCTGTGGTGGCTCATGGTGTGTGTCAAGTTCTTGGCCCAGAGCTGGGCACATGATAGACCTCATGATAGTGTGAATCTCATGTGAAATCTCCTGTCTCATGTTATTATTACAGGAATTCCCATTATAACGCTCGTAATTACCTTAGAGTCAGGGCCACTTAGAAACAACTTTTCATTAAAGTAGAATATGCCCGTGTTATCCCGTCAATGGGTGTTAGTTTCCCATTTTCAGTTATTTCTCAGTTATATCTCTGAGCACCCATTCTAGAACATTTCTTTTGGTGAGTGCAGGGATGTGTTTCTGTTGGGTACAGACCTAGGAGTGGAAGTGCTGGTTCATGAGACGTATGCTGGGTTGTTAATAGGCGCTGTCACATCATTTCCCAGAGTGAGGAGTGCGAGGCCCAGCAGCTCCGGGGTCCTCACCGGCACATGGGTTTGTTAGTCCTTTGCATTTTGGCAGTCACTTTGGCCTCTGAAAAACCTGAGAAGCAGCATAGATGAAGGGCATTGACAGAGCCCCCATCCCTCCCCATCCATTTTCTGCTGAGGAACCCAGAATGGATTCCACAACGGCCTTGGAAAAGGTGGGGCTGCCTGCCAGCCCATCTTGCAGTCAGTCAGTAACAGGGCATCCGATGTGCAGCCCTCCCAAGCAGGCGAGGCTGCTCTCAGAGAGCGCTTACCCCATGCCAGCATTTGTGCTTCCCTTGCTATCTCCTTCAGTCCCCCCAACAGACCTAGGGGTTGCTGTGATCCCCTTTCTCAGCTGAAGCAACGGCGGCTCTGGGTCTCCAGTGGGATGGCCCAGGGACTGTGGGAACCCAGATCTGCCTGACCCCTAAACTTACCCTGTGCCAGGCCTGCACTGAGTCCTTTGAGGAAGAAGCTGACGTTGAGAAAGGTCAGGGGCTTCCAGCAGCCTCTCCAGACTAATACTCCCACCTGCCCAAAAAAAGGTAGGCCCAGATTCCAGGGTATGGCAGTGCAGAGGGTCATTCTGCTCCATTAACCAGTGTAGGCTCTGCACTGGTGTCTTCTGACTCTTCCCCAGAGGGCTTTGTTGGAATTTGCTCTTAGGCCAATTTATCTACCTGGGGTGTCTGGTAGCAGCTACACTGTGTGAATCTACCAGTGATAGAGTAACAGTCCTAAAACATATTGCAGCCAGTTACATAGCTGAGAGAGGGGAAGCTCCTGCAGAGCATGCAGGATTATTTTTGGTGAGGGGACATGGACCCTTTTTCCCGGGAAATTTTATTGTGCTGCCCAAGGGCCTGGAGAGCGGCAGCCTCGTCCCTCTGCTCCCCACCAGCTTCCATGCCACTGGAACAAGGCCCCACACCCCTGCCCGGTCCACTGGGACCTTCCCAGGGGGGCTTTGTGGACCCTTCTCCGCCTCTGCCCACCTCATCCCACTGCTCCCAGTTACACAGACTTCCAGGTGGGGTTTTCACTGACAAGCCATTAGCAGCCCCACTCCCCACAGAGTGTGGGCCTGCCCCCTCTGCTGAACCCTCTGGCTCCCCCGAAGTTCGTTTTCTCTCTTTGGCCCTTCTGCTAGTGCTTTAGGACTAGGTGCCTCCACAAGGCCTGGCCTCCAATGACCACCTGATCACACTTGGGCTCAAGGAAGCCCCACATACATACCCTCCTAATGGGTGGCCCCAGGCCTGCATGAAGTCTAGGGCCCAGACACTCAGTGTCAGCGTGTGTAGTGCGGGAAACTCTCCCAGTACACTCTGCCTGCCGTTGGGGTTCTCCATGGGGATGTTTCAGACATGTGGGATGCCCCTGTTTCCCTCCTGTGGTGGCTGATCCAAGAATGGACTCCACCAGGCATCTTCTGCAGAACAGGCCCTGCTTGCCAAGGTGCAACCCTCTGGGCCTTCAGCCACTGTCTGTAGTTTCTGCAGCCACGGGAGTGAGTTACTTTGTGCCCTGCGCCCGTGGCCTCCATGGCGTGTGCAGCTTGCTTTGCAGTCACAGGGGCTCAAAGGACATGCCTAGGATGAGTGCAACCCCGCAGAGGTACAGGCCAGATTGGCACCTGGGTTTTGGGGAGCATCCCCAGCCCTGTGGCTTCCCAAACAGCACCTTCCTTGCGGAGAACCCCAGAGGAGGCAACTACTCACCACTCTGATTCCTAGACTTAGCGTGGTGACAGGGGTCCTTGGATGTTCTGAAAGTTTTCGCACTTAGAGCACATGGGGAATATAAACTCTACTTTTTTAAAACAACCTCGACCACAGCAAGAGCCATCCCCAGTGATTGAGGGAGGCCCATGATGCCCAAGTGGGCACTTGCTACTTTCACAGCCAGCCCTGAGGTGGAACTGAGGCTCCGAGACTCAGAAATTGCAGAAGTAGAAAAAGTGGTGGAGCCAGGATCCCCCTGGGTGTTCCTGACCCCTGAGCTCCAGGTTCCCCCAGTGTCACATTGCCTTTCAGTAAGGATGCATTTATTGAGCACTTCACTACCATAAAACCACTGCTGTAGGCACCGGGAACGGGGCAGATGGATGTCCCTGCCATTGGGAAGCTGGCTGTCCGCCGTGGGGAGATGAGCGTGAACAGCACACAGAAAGGCTGTGTCCGATGGACAGAGACAGCTGGCAGGCAGCTGGGGAGCCAGGGTTGGAGGAGCATGGTCTCAGAGATCTGGTGACGTGTGACCTGGGATCTGAAGATGTCATCTGGGCATCCCAGATGGGAGAACAGGAGGCCCAGGCTTCTGAGGCCACAGGAACTCCCTCCCAGAGCTGCTGGCCAGGTGGGGCCCTCTTACTGCTCTAGGACTTGTGGGCGGGAGTGGTCATGGGACATCTGTAACCAGCCTGGGTCCCCCAACAGGTCCTTTATTGGAGCCCATTCCAGGGCAGTTGGGCTCCCAGAGGGGAGCCATTCAAAGGCAGGGCTGGGCCCAGCAGGGGCTGCAGGGGCTGGCCCTGGGGCTGGCCAGCACAAAGGAGAGCCCCGGAGGCATCTGCATGTGAAAGGCAGGTGGGCATTTACTGCATCCTGTCTCCGGCCACTAAAGCACAGCTGCGGGGCCGGCCATGGCGGAAGGAAACGGGCCCAGCCTCAGCCCAGGGGAGCTTCATAAAGCAATTGTCACCCAGGACCGCAGACCCTCAGCCCATCCTTCCCAGTGAGGCCTTTCAACGCCTCAACCCACCGGAAGCCCTGGGACCCTGTTAAAACTCAGGACAGACCCCACCCCTGCCCTGGGCAGGTCTTGAAGCAGCGAGGAATAGGGCCAAGGGAACCTTGTCTGAAGTCACCCAGGCAACAGACTTTAGGACCCACCACCTGAATGCTTGGCCGCCCTGGCACCATCTGGCCCCAGAGACTCAGCTCCCCTGGAGCGGCACTCCTGATACAACCAGGACCTTGGGCCAGCCGGGAGCCTCACCTGTGTTGCCTTGTCCCTCGCCTACCATGTGGTCCAGCACCTGCACCCAGGTCCCTTAGGGATATGAGTGGTGGGGACTCTTGTCTGAGTTTGTTAGGACCTGCGGGGACCTGGGACAAGGTCCTTTTGTTGAGAATGTCCTTTAACTCGTGCTGCCGTTTCCTGCCAGGGGTAAACTCTGCTGTCTTCAGAGACGGGGGTGGCCCGAGCACAGTGCCCTCCTCCAGGCTGTTTCAGTTTCATAACATCTACAGTTAAGGCTTCACCAATGCCTGCCTTGTAAACAGGCCCGCTAGTGCAGGAAAGGAGAAGTGAAGAGTCCAGGTCCTCCGCCACCCCTGCCCTGGGGCAGCCCTGATGCTCAAGGAAGGTGTTCTGTTGGGGTTTCAAAGTTTTCTGTAGCCTCAGAGCATTCATCCCTCAAATGAAATCTGGGGTAGAACACCCAAAATTAAAAAAACAGCTGAAAGAACAGTATTTGACTAGTGTATATTTTCTATGTTCACATCTGTAATATTGGTTATGTGGTCGGTCAGTGAAAATGATGGAAAGTGTTTTGATGAATGACAATATGCATCTGGGGTAGTGGACAGCTCAACCGTTCATATGGTTATAATTTTATATGTGTATCTGGAAACAACCCTTAGGTCTATCAGGAAGGGAATAAATGGTTTATCCAGACTGCAGAACATTCTGTTGCTCTTCAAAAGGATGAAGTAGCTTTGTTTGATATTGACATTAGTTTATGTAACATCGATGTTGCATGTAGTCAGGGAAGAAGTTATAGAATAATATGTTGGGAATACCATTTCTGTTCAAAAAGAGAAAGAAAGGAGACGCAGCACCCCTGCGCACATCTGTAATAGAATCGTGAATCTGACTCCTGTGGAGGGAAATGGAGGGACGTCAGGGTGTGTGAGGCCGCACCAGGTACGAGCTCTTTCTAGGGTTCTGACCTTTGTAAGCAGGGCCACCCTGGAAATGAAGGGCAGCCAGGCTTAGGGTTCTGGGGCAGAGGAAAGGGTTCACCTGGACAAAGTACCTACCTGTGGTAGGAAACCCCTGCCGATCAGGAGGCGAGTGTGGCACACGTCACTCAGAAGCTCACAGATGGAGTGGTGACCACCCCCCAGCACCCCAAGAATGTATAGAGAAGCCATCCTAGCAAAGCCCTGTCTGGGCCCTGCCCGTCCTGGTGTGCAGTGTCAGTTTCCAAGACCCTGGGGCCGGCAGGGTGCCACCTGTTTGGAGAGGATGGCTGTGAGGCTCCGAGAGGTGAAGGAACTCGCTCAGACACCTGCGGAAGGAGAGTGGGAAAGCCGCTCTTGCCAGGGCAAGTACTGCCTCAGGTAACCTGTCACCTAAAAAATGGCAGGTGTGTCAGCTCCTGTGTGGGAGGGCCTGGGTTTCAAGTCTCAGCTCTGCCCTGTGGTTGCGATGTGGTCTCAGGCAAGCTTCTTGGACAGTTTGTGCCTCGGTTTCCCACTTGCAACACCTGTGTCATGGGTATAGGAATTAAGTGAGATGTCTTCTTTTAAGCCAACATTTTACTTGCTCCCATCAAGGGGCCAAAGGAGCGTTTTGTTGCTGGCAGTGTCAGATAATGGTAGAGACAGTTATTTTGCAAATCAGAAGAGTCGTCCAGTTTTTGGACCTGGTGCAGACCCAACCTGGAATCACTCAGCTCTGCCCAGGGAGCTCTATTTTTGATATTTGTATGTTTTTTCACGAGGCCAGTAACAAAGGTTCTCATCCAATCTTTACCCTTGGCCTTCCAAACACCAGTCCTCATCTGTAAATGGCATATTGACCCATCTCTCTGATTGTCTTGAGGATTCACTGTGAGCATGTGGGTAATATCTGGGGCACGGGTTAGCGGCCAGTCACTGGGAGCTGCCGTATCTACGGTTGGGGTTCCCTCTATCCTGCATGCCCCAAGGATGTCCCCTAGGACCAGTGAGTCCTGCCTCGGCACCCCAGGCTCTCTTTGCTGGGTTGAACTTCGCCCTCTTTCTTAACAGTGCCCTGGCTATGCTCCCTGGGCTCCCGCCCACAACCTGCTCTTCCCCTGGGTCCTCCTGCTGTCCCTGCCCCCTGCGCATCTGGTTTCCTGTCATACTACCTGCTGTGAGGGCCTAGGTGTTCCCAGCACCGGGCTCGCCAAAGGTGTGGTTGTCACTGTCACCACCACTGTCTTGGCTGCCATTCATTGAGATTTGCAGCGTGCCAGATGCTTCTCAGAAGGTCTTTAATATAGTCTTCACGACAGCCTTCTCAAGCAGCTACTGTTAGCGCTCCATTTTACAGATGTGGAAACTGAGGTTGGAGAGGGTGAGGGTTGGGTGACAAGCTTCAGTCATACAGGGAGAGGTAGCCGAGGTACTTCCCAAGCCAGGCTCCCACCTCACCCCTGGAATGCCCAGCCTCTGTCCTCTGCAGCACCCAGTGCTGGACCAGCTGGTGATGGCACTCAGGAAGGACTGGCTGGTAGTTAACTTCCCAAGGCTGACAGCCATCCAGAGGACCCGTGACTCCCTGAAACATGCCCTTAGGCAACTTCCATCCCTCTGGGCCTCAGTCTCCCCCTCTGAAATGAGCCACTAGCTGGATGTTCGCCAAGGTCCCCTCTGTCTTCTAGATGCCCTGCACTTGATTCTGAATTATGTTTATTAATAAATAGTAAATCCATGCATGTGGGCCCAGCATGTCCCTTTGATCTGAGCTCAGAGGCTTGGGCAGGGCAGAGAGAAAACACACTGGATGGCAGGTGAGGCTACCAGCATAGGGAAGGTGTGCCACATGTTTCCTAAGGGCCCTGGCTTTGGGGCCTGCCCCATGTCTATTTGACCTCATCTCTGTCCCCTTGAGGTCACTGGCCTGGAGTGGGAGGCCGTGAGAGGCCCAGCCATGTGGGTCACCACCTCTCTGGTTCTCTCTCTTTTCTCCGTCCAGACTTTGGATGCTGTTACTTTCCTGGACTCTGACGACACCATGACGGCGCACTGCTGCCCACAGCATCAGTCAGATGGTGAATGGGGAGGGGCCTCCAGAGGGGGGCGAGCAGCTGGCAGTCAGCTGACTGAAAGGGCTGCCCTGGTTAACCAGGGGGAAGCAGGGGGAGCTGCAGCAGGCCCCCTGGAGCTCCTGATGAAGGCTGTTACTGGTTCCTCAAGCATTCATGGTCCTGTGGTGATGCCAGCACATGAGAGGGCTCACAGGGCAGCTGCCATGCCCAGCTGCGGAGAGCTGGAAAGCCAGGTGCCGCCATTGCCCCATTTCACGGCTGTGACTCAAGGATCCCAAGAGTGTGGCCCATGAATTCCCACCAAGGGTATGTGCAAGATGCAGGTGCAGGACCAGCTTGGAAGCACAAGGGGCAAGAGCCATTCTGCCAGAAGGTGGTTCCCTGACCCCAAGCTGATGCCCAGCTTGAACCGGGCCGGATCCCTCTCTGAATTAACACGGGTACCCGTTGGTGTGCACAAACGACTATATTTTTCTACTGCAGAACCATCCCTGCTCTGTTCATGGGCTCCTATTTGACCTTCAGTTTTTAAAAATTGAGTTCTTAGAACAAATAAGCACTTTGCTGGTTTCAGTTCTGCAAACGTGTACTTTCAATCTTGGTGGCTTTCTAAAAGGAAAGCAGCCCGGAGATCTCCAAACCAGCAGCGGTGCTGCTCTGTAACAGGGTCTCGGGGCCCTTGGGACGCTTGAGCACACGTTCCCTGAGGGCCTACTGGGTGCTGCTGCCCTGAGTTTGGGTTCATAGCAGCCCCCTGGAGTGTTGTGACTGTCCTTTTC
Source organism: Smutsia gigantea (assembly GCA_032199065.1). Classification (NCBI taxonomy): domain Eukaryota; kingdom Metazoa; phylum Chordata; class Mammalia; order Pholidota; family Manidae; genus Smutsia; species Smutsia gigantea. Next base: position 30,707 of record JAVSCE010020089.1, on the reverse strand, counting down.
CTCTCTGAGGAAACTGAGGCCCAGAGTTTTGTCTGCAGCTGTACCCGTTTTAGTAGGGACCCTCCACTCCCCCAGGCAGCTTCTAGCTTGTGGCCCGAGGGGCAGAGCTGACTGGTGGTCAGAGAGGCAGGGGGAGGGGACATGCAGCCCTCTTGCCTCCTGGTGTGAGTTTGTGCTGCCTCATCAGGAAGGGTGTCCTGGCCATGGAAGTAGAGGTGGCCCTGGCCCTGGTAGGAAACAAGAATTCCAGCCCAGGGTGGGCCTGTGAGCCTCATGCAGCATGTAGCTCTTTGAGTGACTCAAAGGAAGTAAAACCCAGCTTTCTCTGTGATGCCAGAAAAGTCACCAGTCCCCTATCATGCTAGTCTCATTTGTCACTTCAAATTTGACCTGCTAGCATGCAGCCTCACCTTCCCACCCAGCAACCCACTTGGCTTGGGGCCTCCTCCCCTCTGCCATTCCTGTAGGGGTCTCTCCCCTTGGGTGGGAGGAGGTGGGGGATTTGGAGTGACGGGCGGGCCGGTCTCCCAGACCCTCCACATACACACCCTCAGAGGCTCCTGGTGGGGAGGGTGGTGGAGCAGGGATGGGGGCAGCTGTGGCCTCTCTGCCACACTGCTTGGTGACAGGGTTGCTGGGGCCAGGTGGGTGATGTCCCACCTGCTGTGAGAGGTGAGGGCTGGTAGAGCAGGCAGGAACAAGACTGGGGCACCCCCCTGCTGCCCCTTGGCCTTCCGGCCTCTGCTTGGCCTCATCCAGGAGAAAGGAGTGCCTCACTGCAGCCTCCCTGTGCACAGGCATCCTTCCCATCTGCCTTCTGGCCGTCTGGGTCCTCTGTGCTTCCTCCTCTGGAACCCTCTAGAAACCTTGCACCAGAAAGGGTTATTGTCGGATGCTGCAGCGGTGGTGAAGCGGTGTTGCCCCTGGCAGGACTGGCAGCGAGCCTGGGGTTTCTTCTGCTCTTGGCACCAGAACGATTTGGTTCCCTTATCAGGTAGGCCCATCAGATCTGGAATTTGGATCGGTCAGGGGCTTCTCACAAAAAGGCACTGAGTGCTTCAAGAGTGTAGAAACCCAGTGAGAGGAGGAGGGGGTCTGTCTGGGCCAGGGTAGGGCCTGGGGGCTTCCTGGAGGAAGGGACATAGGCACCAGGCCTTGAAGGATGAGCAGCCTTGGCTGTGGGGGAGGGTGAAGGCAGACTCAGGCTGATGAGAAGACCTTTTGGAAAGGTGACAGCTCCCCAAGGGCTGAAGTTGGGGTGAGGAGTGGGGGATGGCCCAGCTGGGAGAGGCCTTGTCGGACTGCCGCCTCACCCTGCGCATCCCGCCCTCCAGCCCCTCCTCAGTGAGTCTGAGAGGGCAGCCTGCTGCGGAGTCGTGCCAAGGTCAGTCAGGATGTCCAGTAATCGTCCTAGTGCTCTCTACCTGCTCCTGAACGATAATGAGAGGGTTTCCATTATTTTCGGGTGAGCGCCCCTGGCAGATGCCGACAGCCAGCAGATGTGTGAGGTCCAAAGTGATTTGCAAGGGACCCGCTCATGTGACGCACAGTAATTGCACCAGGCGACGTTGTCACTCGGAGGCTTGTCCTGGCCTGTCGGGATGAGGTAAAGGTCAGTTCAAAGATCTGAGGCAGCTGCAGGAAGTGGTAGCAAATCCCACTCATGGGGCTCCTGGGGCGGGGGCAGCAGGCTGAGATGGTGGTGCTGTGTGGTCCCAGAAGGGTCGCCTGGCCAGAGCCCTACTCTGGGCTGCCAGGGCCCTGCAGTAGGCCCCCTGTCCCCGAGGCTCTTGAGTTTTGGTGAGTGGGGATAACACAGGCTGTCCCAAGCACATCCTTTGGATTTGTTCCTGTGGGGGGGCCCTTGCAAGCTGTGCCGTGGCCTTGAAGCCGTGCCTGGCGCAGGCTCCCCTGCCATTCTGAATTCTTGTGTTCCAGGCATCCCAAGGCCAAATCTGTGACATCAGGCAGCAGACCCCACCAAGAGATGCTAGGGATTTGGAGTCTCAGCTCTCTCAGTCTGTTTGGGCTGCCATAACAAGAAAAATTAAAACATCCAGACTGGGGGCTTAGCAACAGTTATTTTCTCATAGTTCTGAAGTCTGGATGTCCAAGATCAAGGACCCAGAAGGGTTGGTTTCTGATAAGAATTCTCTTCCTGGCTTATAGGGGGTTGCCGTTGCTGTGTCCTCATGGCCTCCTTTTGGTGCACGGACATCTCTGGAGCCCCTTCTTATCACCGTAGCATATCGGCCCTGCCCTCACGGCCCCATTGAACCTCATTACCTCCTTAGGGCTACAACACAGGGACATGCTGGGGACGCAGTTCAGTCCAGAGTGTTGCCATTCAGGGCTCACCTTCAGTGTTGACCCATCACCTCACACTTTCTGTCCCCTGTGCATGCACAGGTGTGCCCTGCACACCCGTCCCCACCTGTAGCAACCATTTCTCTTGGGGGTGGGGGAAGACCCTGCCCCGGGGCTGCTGGGCCTTGAGCGGCACAGCGTCCTTACCGGGAAAGCGAGGGCCTGCCTGCACATGCCACCGTGTAGCCACTTGAGGGTTCATGGTCTTTGCTGCTTCCAAGCTGCGTGACTTGTAGGTCTCTGCCTCCTGGAGCCTCCGTGTTTTTCATCTCTAGAATGGGGACAAGGGCTCTTGTCTCATCGCTTCATTGGCCAGTCAGCATGTACTTAGTGAGCACCACCTGCATGCCAGGCATCTGGCCTTGGGGGTGGATGTCGGGATGCAAACCATGTGTCTCTGCCATGAGGGAGTGAGGACAGAATCAGGTCACAGGTACCAAGCCCTGAGGCAAGGCTCAGCGTAATGGCGTATTCATGCCTTCCTACTTTAACAATAATAATGAAAACTTTTATTATTTTCAGTAGTTAAGAACAATGGAGAAAGGACCTGGGACTCGTCCCAAGTGGTCAGGAAGGGTATGTGGTGACCCAAAGGAGTTGGTCGGGGGCACGAATGGACAGACCCACAGGGCGGGGACTTCCCAAACATTTCAACTAGATTTTTCAGGGCCTGATTTAATCCTGGAACTAGTACTTTGATTTTAAAGCACACTTTATTTAGTATTTCTAAAGGAGACCAGTGGCAGAAATGTCCCAAAGTGAGTTCTGCTATTTACTCATTTTTCATGGGCATCTGAGGTTGTGTTTGGAATAGCAGATGTGAGGCACTGTCATCTCACTGTCACACTGATTGTTCACTGTTCTGAGAAGGTCACATCGTAATTCATTAGCAATAATTAGTCCCCAGGCACCCCCTGCACTTCTTCTCTCAACTGCTCCATTAACTTGGGTGCGAATCATACATTCCAGGCGCCAATCAATGAAGATCTGCCCATAATGTATAAGGTGATGCTATTAGTTACAATATATTAACTGCCTAATTTAAAAATACAAAAGCTGTCTTTATGAAGGGCAATTAACCACTAAGCATAATTGATAATTTATAACCCTCTGATTAGGAAAGACAAATACTAAGAAAGGACTGAATCACCTGGCTGTTGATGAAGATGCCGTTAGCCTCCCAGTCTGCGCCCATTGTGTTGTCCGTAGGTCCACAGATTTCTTCCCAAATCACACCTGTCGGCTTATCATCAAGTGGGAATGCATGTTTTGCCACTGACTCCTGTCTGTTTCCTTCCAGGCTTGTGAGGGGGCTGGCTGCAGGCCCGGGACACACTCAGGGGTGGGGGAAGCAGTAGGCATGGTCTGTGTGGTCCTAAGGAGGGGTCCCTCTCACTTCATTTGGACTTCCCATCATTCAGTCCTTCAGCAAACACTTACCAAGGATCTGCTATGTCCCAACCCTGTGTGAAATGCTGGGGATGCTGAGAACCCACCAGACCCTGTTCCTGACCTCAGGGAGCACACAGGTTCTAGAGAGGGACAATAAATATATAAATTGGATGATTGGAGATACTGGATAGTGTTACAAAGAAAGAAAAACAAGAGAGACAGGGATGAGGCAGCAACACACAGGGTAGTGGGAGAAGGGGAGGTGGGACAGACCTGCTTTTCCCAATTCTGTCCTCACTAAGGGGCATCGTCTGTGAGCCCCTTTCCCCCAGGATGGAGCCGAGTGCCCGAGGCACCCCCACGCTCTCCATTAGCCTCCTCTCCGGCCTCATGGCGGGCTGGGCTTTCCATATATCCGAAGCTGTGCCGCTCTATACCTGCCCAGGTCCTGGGACTGCGGGACCACCACACAGCCTGTCCCTCTGCTCTGCCCGCCCACCCTTGACGTCACCTTGTCTGCTGTGCAAGATTCCAGCTGGACCTTGCTCCTCTGGAAACCTTCTAAGACCCCACCCAAGAGACCTGTCTCCTCTGGACCCCCTTCAGCTTTATAGGGCAGCTCTGTAGGATGTGCTTCCTGTTTCTGACTGCACATCCCTTCCAGGATCTGTGTCAGGTCGCATAGGAGTTAGCCTGTGCCCCCCCCCTCGAGTCTCAGATCCAAGAGGAGGAACAGAAGGCACTCGGCCTTCCTGAGACTCGATGTCCTCATTCAAAGAGCAGGATGAAGAGTGTGTTTCCGGTAGGGCTAAGGTAGAGCTGCGTTGTTAGTTGGGTCTCATTTGCCCCGATGGAGGTTGATTTCAAGCCCATAGTTCTGAGTAACTGGGCCTAATCTGTGTGTTGCTTCTGCACATGGGAACTTCTGTAAAGTTGGAGCACTTGTCTCCTATATATGCATATTTACTTATAAATAATAAGTGATTAGTTATACATTACGACAATTAATGTGCTATGTCTGTTATAAAACTTGAAAGGATGGGTGAGGAGTAAATATGTCTTCCTACATCTTTGGAAACTGCTGCCAGGGACTTGTTTAGGGACCTGTTTGTGAAGAGCGCTGGGTTCCAGTCTGTGTTCTTGGTTAGTTCTACCGGGGTTTCCCAGCCCTCCAGGCTTGCAGCCTGCTGTCTTTCCCAGGAACCCCACCCCCTCCCCACCCCACTGCAGCTCTCTGCAGATACCAAACACAAGTACTTGGCCACACCAGGTTTGGCCCTGGCTGGCTATGTGCTCTGCACTGGGGCCTGGAGGCTGGCCCTCCTCTGGGACTTCTCCCTTCCTGCTGGCCCTTGCTGGACTACAGCACCGACTGTCACCAAGTCCACCCTTCCCTCTGCTGGTTGCTGTTCCTTCCCTGATTGTGCTTCTCAACTCCTGAGCTGTCTGCACAGGGAGTCCTCCTGGACCTTCCCACCCACCCTTGCCACCTCTGTCTCTTCATCCCTTTATGTCCTTCAGAGCAAATTCCCCTCCCTTTGCGCAGATTCCCACCCCACCTACTAGACTGTGGGCTGCAGGGGAGCGGCATACCTGCTGTGGTCAAGGCTGCAGTTCCACACACTAGCCCAGTCAGGCATTGAGTAGGTGCCCAGTGGCTGTCGTAGAAGCGTTGAATGTTACTGCTTTAGCGCCTCTTTAGTTGGGGCTTTGCGTTTCAAGAACCTTCCTGAGTGCAGCCAGCCTGCCATGGGTCTCCTGTGGGCTTAGGAGGGAGGGATGTGGGTGCCTCTGACCGTCCACAGCATCTCAGGTTCATAGTGTGTTAACTCTGAGTTTGTGTGGGATCGATCCTGCCTCCCATCCATCCATCCGGGGTCGTCCAAGTACTTGTTGACTCTGTCTGGCAACTTTCTTCAATGACAGTGATGAGAAGACACCCCTCAGTTGACCCCTTGGCCTTTGCACTTTTGGGGAAATACGGATCCAGAGTTAATGAGGCTTACATAGCTCAAATGCAAAGTGGAAGTGCTAATTATTGTGGAAAGGCACACAGAAATTGCTACAGACATCCAGGCCGAGTGGGATGGGGTGGTGGAGGGGAGGTGTTGAGTGGGTCTTGGAAGGTGGGAGAATTGGAGCATGTGGAGAGGCACTGTGTCCAAGAGAGTAGGTGGGGGCATGTCCCAGGTGGAAGGATGGAGCGATGCTCCAGGAGTTGGGACACATCCTGGGTGGGGGAGTGGGGACATGTTCCAGGTAGGAGAGGCATGGGCAGAAGTCAGGTGGGAACCTTGAGGAGTCAGGTATGCCATGGTTCTGTGAGGATGAAATGGATGGTTGTGGGGCATGGTTGGGGTCCCCTGGAAAAGGTTTCAGAAATCCCAGCCTGAACACCCTAGGGTCGGCCAAGGCCCACCTCCAGACCTGTAGGGGCCCGGCCTGTGCAGGGGCTGTACCAGTTGCTCTTAGCTTTCTCCCAGGAGGCCACACCCTGTGCATGCTAACAGCACTCTCTGCCTGTTGTCCCCCTTCCAGGCTGAAGCGGTCTGGGCTGAAGGTGAGATTCTGCACCAATGAGTCACAGAATGCCCTGGGAGCCCTGGTGGGGCTGCTCCAGCAGATGGGCTTCGAGATCTCCGAGGACGAGGTGACGGCCCCGGCCCCAGTTGCCTGCCTGATCCTGAGAGAGCGAGGCCTGCGGCCACACCTGCTAGTTCATGAAGGTGGGCCTGCTGGGCTTTGGAACCTTTCCAGGTGGGAGCTGCGGGTGGGCGTTGCCCCTTCCACCTGGGCCACACCACTGGGGAGGGCACAGGTCACACTGGCTCCCGTGCTGGCGCTCATGGACCTGCGGGTGGAAACCTCATGGGTTCCCTGCAGGGGACCAGGCCTGACTGTCCCCCAGCCTCCTTCCAGAGGCTCGTTAGAGGAAGGTTCCAGGTAGCTCTATAGAGGAGAACCCTGAACTGGCTTTCTTTGATCTAGGATGGACCAAGGGGCAAGGAATTGACAAGGTGGCAAAATTCTAGCTTCTGGGGTGTGCGTGTGTGTGCGCATGTGCATGTGTGTGCATGTGTGAATGTGCACAAACAGCAGCAGAGAAGGAAGAAAGTGAAGAGCTGGAATGAAGTCTGTAGGCTTCCACACGCATAGCCCTGAACTATATTTGTGAAAACCAGCCCCAGCTCTCTGGCAAATGGCACAAAGTTTACATCCTGATATTAGTCTGAATGCAAGAAAAGAGCCTCTTTGACCTTCAGTGGGGAGTTTTTCTGAACAAAGTGGAAGGAACAGTATTTTCTGGTGCCTTCTGAATATTTAAAAAGAACCACAGACCGCACTGCTTCAGAATTCAGGACGCTGTCTGTCCTTGCACGGAGCCTCTTTCCTTCCTTCCTCTGCACCTGATGTTTTTCTTATTTACCAATGGCCTGTTAGAAGCAAGCATGCCTTTCTGCCTCCACACAGGAAAGGGGGCTCCCTGAAAGGCCTGCGTGCCCAGTCCATAGCTCTCGTGTCAGCCCAGGGCCACATGCCCAGCCTGCAGAAATCATGTTCCTCAAAATCCTTCCTCTGTGATCTAGGATCCCTGCCAGTCTTTAAAACAGGTCCTCAAAGAAAGAGAAAGACTTGGGCAGAGGGTGGGAGGGCGAAACAAGCAGAGGGAGAGGAGGAGGCGTCCGCTAGCATGACGGGGGCATTAATTGAGCTGAACCAGCAGAAGGGGCTTGGGGAAAGCCAGATGCCCTTGCTCGGCTGTAATCCGTGCCTCTCTTTTCCATAAATGTGCCTGTTTTCAGACTTGGAATCTTTTCTCCGGTTTTATTGTTAAAGAATTCCCCTCCCCCAATGTTTTATTATGAACATTTTCAAAACATGTAGAAAGCTGAAAAATTTTTACTTGGAGTATTGTATGCCCATCACCTCAATTTTACCAATGACGTTGTCTAGTTTCTTCATTTTATAGCTACCCATCCGTCCATCTGTCCATCTGATCTTTTTGATGCATTTCAAAGTAAATTGCAGACATTGGTACACTTCCCCAAAACACTTGAGTACATCATTAACTAGAGTTCAGTATCTGTTTATAGTTTTTTCTTTTGATACTAAATTTATGTACAATGGAATGCAGAAATCTCAGGTGTACTTTTCTGAATTTTGACAGATGCACACATCTTTGTCACCCAAACCCTCATCGAGACCTGCAACTTTACCATCACCCCAGAATGGCCCCCAGTATGCAAAACACCATTTCTAGGCAGGATATTCCAAGGGCTCAGAGGTGTCTCCCAGGAGCTGATGGGAGCCTTTCTCTGGAATGTGCAGGATTGGAACAGCCTAGGCCTGCTGAGTTAACCCTTTCTTACACAATCGTCTTGTGTGTAAGGCTTTTTTCACCCAACATATAGTTTTTCAGACTCTTCCATATGGTAGTGTTATCAGTAGGCATTTTCCTTTTGATTTCCAGAGTGGTATTCCACTGAGTGAACAGATGCTTGATTTGTCATTCCCCTGTTGATGGATACCTGAGTTGTTTCCAGCTTTAGGCTATTAGGAATAAGTCTGCTACAAACATTCCTTTATAGTTCTTTTGGGTAAATACCTAGGAGTGGCATTTCTGGGTCACAAGGTAGGTGTGTATTCAGTTTTATAAGAAATTGCTAGCTCTTTTCCAGAGGGGCTGTACCATTTTACGTTCCAGCCAGCTTTTGTGGGTTTCCCATGTTCTCACCAGCACTTGGTGTTGGGAGCCTTTTTAATTCTCACCATCCTGATGGGAATGAAGTGGTATCTCATCATGATAACTTCAGTCTTTTTAATCCAGGAAAGTCAAATTCTAACACCAAGATAGGTAAGAGTTTGTTTCTTCCTAGTAACTGGAGACATAAGGCCCATGACTCAATTTACCCTTTCAACTTTCCCTATGTTAATTTAAAATAGGGGAGGGCAGGGAAGGAGAAGGGTGAAGAGGCTTTCTGAAGGGGGTGATGAACCGAGCCAGCCATGGTGAGATTCTGTTCCTTCTATCCAGTATGTATGTGTGTCCTGCTGCCATGTCTCCAGTGGGTTTGGCTGAAATGTGTAAGTGATTTTGATGGTTTGGGTCCAGCAGTACCAACTCTATCTATAGAGGTTGCAAACAGCCTCTTTTTACCCTACATCTAGGAGTCTTTGTCTTCCAGCCAGATTTCCCTTCTTAGTTGCAAAGCGATGGGGTTTCTTCCCTGTGGTATTGAGCTAAAGAATGCTGGTGTTGGGGTGGGGGTCCCAGGGGTGGGTCCATCTTTCTTCTAAGAAACTCTCTAACTGTGGGGAGCTGGAATTACTTCATCTGTAAAATGGAAATAGCACCCCTTCCTTGCCCATCTCCCAGAACAAGCTGTGAGGATCAGAAAGGGGGCATCTGAGAAAGGGCCAGGGAAGCTGTGGCATTCAGAAGTGTCTCTGAGTAGGTGGGAGGGGGGCCACATCACACTGGGCTTTATCCCCCTTTCTCTCTTCCTCTCTTTCCAGGAATCCGCTCAGAATTTGATCAGATCGACATGTCCAACCCAAACTGTGTCGTCATTGCTGATGCAGGAGAAGACTTTTCTTATCAAAACATGAATAAAGCCTTCCAGGTTCTCATGGAGCTAGAAAATCCAGTGCTCATATCACTGGGCAAAGGGTAAGTTGGCTCCAGGGAGAGCACGTCTGGCTACCTTGGGCGATGCCCCATGTGCGTCTCACTTACAGACGCAGTAGAGAAGGATATGAAAACGTGGATGTGGGTGACTTCCTTTTCCCTCCCTCCCTTGGTCTTGCTTTTTTTCTTCATTTCTTCCTTCCTTTCTTTTAATGATCTGTGACGAAATTTGGATACGCTATCTCCAGGAGCTGTCTGGTCAAGCTTCTCTGTGTGGGCCCTGGGCGAGGAGGCGGGGCCAGGAAGGGCCCCTGCAGACAGAGCGCCCTTGGAGACGGGAGAGACAAGTGTTGACTGGCCCAAGTCCAGGTCCATCTGCACAGGGTACAGCCCAAGGCATTGAAGGATTTTGCCAAGGGGACACCTAAGTAGTGAAAAACAGACTCTTGGCCCCATGGGATGTTCGGGCCCAAGCTTGCCGCCTCTGGCCACAGAACATAGTCTCTGTGAAGTTGTGATTTTTGTGACCGATGCTTGTGTCTGAGCCTTTAGCACTGCCTCACTGCCTCTATCTGTTAAAAAACCATGTTGGTCATTTTTCTTAGCATCTTTTCCCATCAAGACTGCACATGTTCTTTGAGAAAAATTAGAGAATACAGATGAACAAAAAGAAAGGAAAAAAAAGCGCTTTCCGTTCCACAGTAAAACGGCTGTCCGCATTTTGGTGTGTATCCTTCCAAGCAGTTTCGTGGACAGAGAGATCATTGCCAATTGGTGTTCACAAAACAATATTATGTGCATGATATTTCATGCAATAAATAGACATCTCAGCAGCATGGTTATTCTTGTAATTTTTTTTTTTTTACATGATGTCCTGTAGTTTTTGTAACTGATGCCTGCTGATGGACATTTAGGTTCCTGACTTTCTACCCAAGTCAGGCTGTAATAAACACATTTGTGCATTTTGATTGATGTGCATTTTTGAAGTTCTTGATGCATTTGCCAAGTTGCTTTCCAGAAAGCTATGCAGATTTATTCTGTCCTCAAAAGAAGCAGCACTAGAATTTTAGAATCACAGGCTCTTAAAGTTGCAAGGCCTCCATGGCGCTCTGTGCTGGCTTTCCTGCAGTGTAAGAATTCTGGGGCCGTCTCGGGGAAGCCTTTTCCGGCTTAGGGGTCTTTTGGTAATTGGGAACTCCCTACCTCTCCTGCTGGACAGGACCAGCTACTGGAATAGGTGAGTGAGGGAATTTTGATCTGGCCACAAGCCATTGCTGAGCACCTTATGTGCTCCATTTTAGTTCCGAATAGAACCCTGTGAACTGTAAGCAGTGTCTTTGCCATTTTACAGGGGGACATATTGAGGCACAGGGAGGGAAAGCAAGCTTCACTCCCCAGCCCATACGGCTAGCAGGGCCTGGAGTGCCACTCAAGCCAGTGCTTGTCACCTCTAGGCTATATTCGAGAACAGATGTTTGGCCCTCATAAGATCTTCCATTTTTTAGAGTCAGTATTTAAAAAAAAGCAGAGAGATTTTAAATAACTAATTCAAGTTTCTGGATTCTTTTGAAAAATCAGAAAGCCCAACAGTACGGGGCCCCACATTCCCGAGCTCACAGCATCCTAGCTGAAGCCACTGCCTCCGTTAGTTCCAGTTCTCCATAGACCCCACCACTTCCTATCACCCCCTTCACCAAGCCTCAGAGTCAGCTGCCGTTTGTCTTGTACTACTGGTTGTTTTTCTTTCAGTAGAGAGCTATTTCTTTATGGCTGCGTCTTTATCAAAATAGGCAAATGAAAGAGATTTTAAGAAAGAAGAGAAGATATATTTCTTTTAGGATCTAAAAATATCCTAGTGTGTTTATCATTCAGATAAAATGTGTCCTGTGTTAGTGAGGGTTCTCCAGAGAAACAGAACTGACAGGATATGGAGATTTCCACATGGAGATATGGGTACATGTATTTTCTCTCTAGAGAGAAAATTGTGGGGAAGTGAGTATGCCCAAAGTCTGCAGGCAGGCTGGAAAGGTACTCAGGGAAGTGTTCGGTCTTCTGAGTCCAAAGGCTGTCGGCTGGCAGATTCCTTCTTGCTCAGGAGGTCAGACTTTGTTCTAGTCGAGCCTTCAACTGAGTGGGTGAGGCCCACCGTGTAGGCAGCCCACTGTACTCACAGAGTCCACTAACTTCAATGTTAATTTCATCTAAGAAACTCTTTCACAGAAACATCCAGAATAAGGTTTAAAAAAATGTGCAGGCACCCTGGCCCAGCCAGGTTGACACATAAAGTTAACCATCACCATCTCTTCCTAACCTTACAACCTTGTGCAGTTTAGGTCGCCGTAGACCACAGAACTGGGCTTGCTTAACTCATTTACTCTCCAGGCTTGGTCCTTTAGGCATCCTGAAGGTTACCAACCCCTCAGTAGAGGACAACATAATTGAGAAGCTCTGTTATAATTCATTTACGTGAAAGCTTTTTCTTTAACATTGTCTTTAACTTACTAAAGTTATTATTCTACATTATGTGTAGTAGTGAAATAGATATGTTGTTAAGCAAGAAAAAAATGTGGAACTGGTTGCTTTTAGCTTTGTAATTCTGCAACAAATTTAAGAGTAGGCAAGGGTTTGTTTTATAGATAAGCAATTAGTGAGCCTCTGGCCGATGAAGGTTCTGACTTGGGCTATGGATTAGGTGCTCAAAGCTGAGGGAAAGGATGTGACAGCTTTCAGGCCTCGGCCACGGCTTCCCTGAACAGCCCACGGACCCTGAAGAGCTGCTGTCGCACCCGAGTGGGGTCGCTGATGGTGAGGGGATGTCTTCCACTGGAGCAGGGGTGAGCAGTGCCCCAGAGGAGACAGGCTGGGAGAAGGCACTGGGGCAGAATGTCCTCCTCCTGGAAATGGAGTGATTTACATTTGGCATCTGTTTGGACCGAGAGTGGGAATTGCCTTTGTAATTTCTCCTGTCATGCCGCCTTCAGAAAATTAAGCTGTTTACGTGACCGACTATGGAAGGTTAATAGCTCTTGTGCGAAAGGTCAAGTGGTCATTTGGAAGAGAGGCTGTGCTGAATGATCGGAAGGGCAGAAGAATAAAGCATAAAATCTATCTGACTGCTTCTCCCCAGCTTTTTCCTATCTTTCCAGTGTCCACAGTTTCTTCTTTGTGGTGGTAACACCCAGGTTCTACCTGGGCCTGTAGTAGCTTTTATTATGCCAGTAATAAAAGATAAATACATTAAATCTCTTATGTTTCTGGAATAACCTGGGCCTTTATATGTTAAAAAATTAACTTAAGTACTGGTAATTAGTGTCTTTAAAGGTGTTTTCAGTTAACAGATTGCTTCCAAAATTATTGTTTTCCTGAATGAATAAAAATTAAAGAAAAATCCTAGGCATTATTAAAATGAGCCTAGATTCAGTTAAAAAAGAAATACTAAGGTTTCTAATCTGGATTTTTGGAAGTCAGTCTTTTTGTTAGACTAAAAAGTAGTGTAACAAAGACAGTATCTTGATCCTGTGTCTTAAACTACACTTGCAGTTTTTCCTTCCCATCAGGATTAAATTTAAGCAGAAGTCCAGGTTTCTGTCACTTTGGAAGACAGACTTGGGGGGGCGTGTGGGATGGGCAGAAGTTATGCCCTGTGGGTATCCTCGGGAGGTTTTTCCAGAGGGGAGGTGCACCCACTCCTGCCTCCTGCAGTTAGTCCAGGGGACTTGGGACGTGTGTGGCCAGAGGCCCCAGAATCCTCATCTCTAACAGAGCCGTGCCTGTTGCAACAGAGTGGCATGTTTTAAAATTTTTTCTTTGGTTTCTGGGTCAGTTTCCTATGCTAACACTTTCTTTCCTCACCTTTGTCACCTGTCCCTGTCTAACTTCACCATGTCCTGTCCTCAGGGAGGCCCTCCCTAGTCCCCGTGCCTCCCAGTCTGGCCCCCCGCCCCTCCTTCCCCCCCGCAGCAGCCATCACGCAGAGGCAGAGGGCAAAGGCCCCGCTGGGTCCTCAGCAGAGTGCTGCTGGTTGCCTAAGAGACGCCCCCTCCCCGCCTGGACGCTCCCATTCCCCTCCTTGTAGCTTCAGGGCTCACCCTTGGTATTTCCTTCTCTGGGAGGCCTCCCTGTCTCCCTGTCCCCAGCACGTCTGGCCCTATACAAGCAGAGGGCAGAGCATGGGGTTCCCCTATCACCTGTGTCCTATCCTCTTCCATTCATCTGTGGACTTGCCTGTGTCCCCACCAGACCCGGGGTCCCTGGGACAGCGTGGGCCTGGGAGTGTCCCTGAGTCCTGCAGAGGTGGTGGGGCAGCTGTGTCCTAAACGTCCAGGGAGGACCGGGGAGCAGAGTTAACACCACGGCCCATGCTGGGCATAGGCCCCAGTACCCAGAGTCTCCCTCTTCCTCTCGTTAAGCTGCTTTACTTCACCATGCCCTAAAACTGGATCCAGCTGAGGCATACCAGAGTAATTTATTGTAGAAATGGGAAAAATAAAAGGACACACTTTTTTGAGCCTGTATAAATGCAGATCCTGGATTTAAGACAAATGCAGTTAGGGACCTCTAAGCTTCTGTTTTGGGGTCACCTTTCAAAAGCGGGAGCATTTGCAGGCACCTTTGGCTACCTGAATTCACTTTCCTGAATGCATGCAGTGTCACTGAAAAAATTTTTTTAAATTTAGATGTGTCCTAGATGTGTCCCATCTGGTCTCCATCTTTGCAGGGTGGCCTCTAGAGCACAGAGCCTCAGACCCTGACAGAGAGTCCTGGGGCTCACTTAGTCCTGTCACAACAGGAGACCCCCCCCCACAGCTTCAACATATGGGCTCCAGGCTCCAAATCCACCCTGAGAGGAATGAGAGGCAGGGGATCAGCCCCAACCAGGGTCAAGGGTTTGGCCAAAGGCCTGCAGCCCAGTGGCGTCGAGGCGAGCAGCAGGGAGTGTAGCGGGCCAGAGCGTTTGTGAACGCTGGCAGCAGGCAAACCGCTACAGCCTCCAAGGCCTCAGGTGGGTCAAGGGGCAGGCAGGGTTCCTGGGCCTCGCAGAGCTGTGAAGGGCATAGCCCTGGGCAGTTCCTGGGACCCTCAGTTCTAGCTTTGCAAATAGGCACAAAACAGGTCTCAGCCCCACAAAGAGGAGTGTACGCATGCTCGGCATCACGTTAAGAAGTTTGCATGCATTATTTTGTTCAAGGCCCACAACAGTCCAATGAGGTAGATCCTGGTTATTTTTTTCCCCATTCCATGGGTTAGGAAACGGAGGCCCAGAGAGCTGAAGAAACCCAAATCCCACAGTTAAAAAGAAGAGGTGGGAAGACTTGAACCCTGAGTCAGCATGCTTCACTAGTCTTCTCTTGAGTTCTCTGCACATGTGGTATTTAATGTCTCCCACATTCTAAGGGCATGGGAAAAGGAAGGATGGCTGAGGAGCTGAGCTCAGAGTGTCCTGGGCCAACATGTACCCTGTCTTAGAGCAGCACAGAGCACTGGCTTCTCCCTTCTTTATAGTCAGGGGGCTTCGCTCAGAGAGACCTGGGCTTGGGCCACCCTGTGTCCCCAGAGGTCATCGTGTGGCCTGGGGTGGGCCAGACTGGGGCGGCCAGGGCCCAGCACAACGCTCACAAGAGTACTGAAACCGTCTTCAGAAAGGCGTGCTCAGCTGTGTCGGTCTCCAGCAAGACAGGGGAGAAATAGTTGATTTCTCATAAAAGCATCTAGCGCCCAGGAAACCTGGCACCTCTTTTGACCTCTGGCTGAAAGGAGATGTGGCAGGGTGCTGTGGAACTAATGCAGTTTCTTCTTCAGGCAGCAGTTAGGAGTTAATTATTAACAATTAGGGGTTCTGTGGACCTGCTGTCCTTTCCCAGAACACAGGTTACTTCACTTGTCCTCCTGTGTGTGAGCAACTGGATCCATCTGCCCAGGGGTCCCCGTGAATCGCTGCAGCAGGGTCCCCATGAGGTTGGCAGCAGGGCACCGTTCTGACTGAGGGCTGCTGGCCGGTCTCTCCTGCCGGGTGTGGTGGCCTACCACTGGGCTCTTAGGCTGACGTCCATCGGCCACTCTGTGCAGCATCTGGACTGGCCCTAGCCTGTGACTGGGCTCTCTTGAGCCTGCAGAACCATGATTTCCCAGGCCCCTGGGCTCAGCTCACCTTATTCCCTCTTGCTTTTTTCTAGACGCTACTATAAGCAGACCTCTGGCCTGACACTGGACGTTGGTGCCTACATGAAAGCACTCGAGGTACCTGCCCGGGGTCTGCCCAAGCCCTCTTCACATCTCAAGGCTACCCAGGAGGTTTCTGGTCTTTCTGGAGAAGGGGGTGTGCTCATTGTCTGTGTTGCCTGTTATGTTTTCACACGACTTCCCAGATAGTGTGTCATTAGACCCCTCCAGGTGCTGGTTTCTTGAGAGCGTTGTTGAAGAAAAGCCAGCCCAAGCTCCTCCTCTTTGGGGCTTCAAGCTGAACTCTCCCTCCTCTGGAGCTTGGCCCCTGAGCTGCCCTGGTCACCACTCTGCTCTTCTGTCCCTCCCACCCTTCCACTTACCCTGCCCTGCCTACCACTGACCCGGCTGGCTCTCCTGGAATGCTCTCTGTGGCTCTCCACGGGGACCCTCAGCTCTGTGTCTGTGGACCACCCACCTCATTTCTGACCCTGGCCTTCTGCACCTTGAGCTTGGTGTGTCCTAACCGGATTTCTTCCCGACCCTCTCCTCCAGTTTACAAGGCCAGGCTCAGATGGGGCTCTCCAGTGTACACTCTGACCCATACCCAGTCAGCTGCCCCAGGTCAGCTCATGTTATCTCCCATCCTCACTGCCACGCTGGCACTCTGATGGGAGGGATGGACAGACTGGCAGATGGAGCCCTGGACAAAGCCCTGGACCACTTCTCCTGGAGGGCTTGTGACAGAGCTGGCGTGGGCGGGGGGAGAAGGGGAGAAGGGGAGAAGGGAGGGGAGGAGAAGCAGGAGTGCAAATGCGGGCCCAGGTCAGGTGGCTCACATGGCGCCTTGTGGCTTTGCCAGCTGTGGACTGCCTCCTGCTGTCGGGCATTTGAGCAGATGGCAGGGCGCCTGGTGAAGGGTTACCCGAGCATCCCAGGGGCCCAGGGCACAGTAGTGATGCTCTTGCCTATGAGACCTGCCCCTCAGCCCACATCTTGCCCCTTGGAGGCCTGTGGCCATGGGTGCATCCCCAGAGGGAGGCCTTCACTTGAGGTTGGGTAGTCACTGGTGCTTCATCCCAAACACATGCTGTGTCTTCTTTATTCCCAGTATGCGTGTGGTATCAAAGCCGAAGTGGTGGGGAAACCGTCTCCTGAATTTTTCAAGTCTGCCCTGAAAGAGATGGGGGTGGACGCCCACCAGGTAGGTTGTCCCTCATGAAGTGTGTGTGGAGCAGCTGTATCTGGGAGGCTCGTGCAGGGGAGCCTTGGGGCCCGAGGTGGGTTTGAGGGTTCAGGCAGCCTGCAGAGGTTAGCAGGGTGGCCAGGTGCGGACTGCGCCCCATGAAAGCTGATTTCATTGGAAATGGGGGAAAAGAAAGCAAAGGAGGAAAAAGCAAAGAAGGCCACTGAATGTCTTCACCTGTTAGATTAGTTTCAGTCTAAGAATGAGAAACAGAAATCCCTGTGGCTTTTTCTAAGTGACCTTTGCTGCCTCTCTGGAAAGAAAAGAATCAACAAGTCCTCTCAGTGTATTAAAAATACTTCATTGCAAAGACAGTATATAGCAGGATTAAAGTAACATGTGAAATAACATCACGCATCTTGCCACTTTTACACTGTGACTGTTTTGAGACAGTTTGCCTTCCAAACATACATCCTAAAAAGAACAAACAAAAGCAGTTATGATTTTAGTGTCCACATGCCCACCCATGACTTCCCAGGTAATGTGTCATTAGACCCCTCCAGCGGCTGGTTTCTTGGGAGCGTTGTTGAAGAAAAGCCAGCCCAAGGCTGCCCTGCTGTCTGATTTGGACATGGCACTAGGGACAGTGTCAGCATCCTATGGTGTGGCTGGTGCCCCAGGATCACCGTGACGATGCTAACTTTCCCACATGTTCCGGTCTTGAGCACTGGTCTCATAGGAGGCTTAGAGGAAGACAGCCCACAGCCACAGAAGTCTGGATCCTCTGCACCCAGACCACCTCACAGATGTCAGAAGGCATGGGTCTTGGGGATCCCCAGGAGACACTCAGGAAATGTCCTGTGAAGCTGGTGGAGGATGAGGCTTGGTTTTTGAAAGAATGCAGACAGCAGGAACAAAAACTCAGCTGGGTTTTCACGACTTTGTATCCTAGGGCAGAATTTCTTTTTTATTGTGACAAATGTCAGACCTACACAAAAGCAGAGAGAATGATACAGTGATTCCCCCATATGTCCATCAGCCAGATTCAGTAAGTTCCCATCTTCTATCCCTTTTCTTTCTTTTTAAGGATTTACTTGTTTTTTTGCTGTTGTATTTTAAGACAAATCCCAGACTTACTGTATCCTTTCATATTATAGCACACCTTTCGAAAAAAGGTAGTTATTTCAGACTTAACTACAATGCATGAAAACACCTAGCAATGGCCAGTAAACCTACAAAAAGATGCTCAGCATTGTCAGTCATTAGGAACATGCAGATCAGAACCAGAGATTGGCCTCACACACATTTGGATGGTCACAGTCATTTCAAAACAAGCAAACAGAAAACTGGAAAATAACAAGCCCTGGCGAGGATGTGGAGAAATTAGATCCTTTGTGTAGGAACGCCAGTAGGAGCAGCCACCATGGAAAAGAGGCCTCAATAAGTTAAACATAGAATTTCCCTAGGACCCAGCAGCTCCACTTCTAATCCAAAAGGCTTGAAGATAGGTGTTCCAACAAAAACGTATGTAGGAATATTCACAGCATTGTTCACAATAGCCAGAATGTGGGGATGGTACCGTCAGTCATCAACAAGTGAATTCATAAGCAAAACGTGGCATTTCACGCAGTGGAATATTTCAGCTAGAAGAAGAATGAAATGCCAATACAGGCTGCAACACGGATGAACCTTGAAAACATTATGGTAAGCTAAAGAAGCCAGTCACAAAAGGCCACATTTTATATTTTACATGACATTTATATCAAGTGTCCAGAGTAGGCAAATCTATAAATCCATCCAATAGATCAGTGGTTGCCAGGGGGCTGGGGTGCAGGACATGGGGTGTGACTGCTTCACGGGTGCGAGGTCTCCTTTTGGGGTGATTGAAACATCCGGAAGTCGATGGTAGTGATGGTCATACAACATGGTGAATGTACTGAATGCCACTGATTCGTACATCGTAAAGTGGTTACACTGGAGAATTTTATGTGTATTTTATCACATTGAAAAAAAACTCTCCCTAACAAAATCAACAGTAATCCCTTAGTATTATCTCATACCAATCCATATTTAAATTTCCTTGGCTGTCTTGGAAGTGTCCCTCTACGTTGGTTTGTTTGAATCAAATCCAGACTGGATCCATACCTTGCATGTGGTTGGTTTGTCTCTTAAAACCTCCTTTTTAACTTTTCATCACAATATTTTCACATTTCGAACATCTGTGCAAGTAGAGAAAGGAGTACAGTGAGCCCCCAGGTATCCATCGCTGAGCTTTCACGATTATCAACTAATAACCGCTTTTAAAAATCGTTAACTGTTCATTTTAAAGTAATTTCATTTACAGAAAAGCTGCAAAATTAGTACAAAGAATTCCCATATGCCCTTTAAACCAGCTTCCGCGAATGTTAACAACTTATGTAACAATCAGAACGACTATGAAATCAGGAAATGAGCATTGATAGAAGACCCCCAGCCAGCCTGCAGACCTCTGCAGGTGTCGTCAGCCGTCCCAGCACTGCCCTTGCCTTTGGCGGTCACCTCCCCACATGTCCTCTCTGGGCCGGTTCCTCCGTCTTCCTCGTTTCCCAGAACCGTGCCATTTTGGAAGAGTACTTACTGGCCAGTTATTTTGTACCATGTCCCTCAGTTTGTTTTTTTCCTGTTTTCTCAAAGTTTAATTTTTATTTTTTTAATGAAGTATAGTTGATGAAATATTATAATAATAGTTTCAGGTATACAATGTAATGGTTTTGACATGAATTTACATTATAAAATGCTCAGCACATTAAGTGTAGTTGCCATCGGCCACAAAATTATTACAATATTATTTACTATCTTCCCTTTGTTGTAGCTTTCATCTCCATGACTTTATTTTTTTTATAACTGGAAGTTTGTACCTCTTGATCTCCTTCACCTATTTTGTCCATCTCTCCACCCCCCTCCCCTCTGGCAACCACCAGTGTGTTCTCTGTATTTATGAGTCTGCTTCTGGATTTTGGTTGTTTGTTCATTTGTTTTTTTAGATTCCCATGTAAGTGAAATCATATGGTATTTGTCTTTCTCTGACTTATTTCATTTAGCATAATACCCTCTCAGTCCTCATGATTTAATTTTAGGTTACGCATTTTGGGCAGGAGTCTCACAGCAGCACCGCTGCACCCTCCGGGGGACCCCAGCAGGCGGCTGTGATGGCACTTGGCCTCAGGGAGGCTCGCTTTGTTCCCTGTCGGAGGTGGCATCCACCAGTGTCCTCCACTGCACATAACTACTCATCCTTTTGTACCTAACAAAGTACTTTCACACTATGTAAATATCCTCTTTCCTGTCATTCTTTTCCCGTCCTAATTATGGCATCGATCGATAATTCTTACCTGAAACACTTGCTACTGTGGTGTTGGCCAAATGCTGATTTTTCTATTTCCATTATTCCGTCTATATTTATTCATTGGAATTTACTGTAAGGAAGAGCTTTCCTTTTTCTCCCATTTATTTGTTTATTAATTCCGACATGGACTTAAGGATATTTGCTTTATTCCATGAGTTACAATCCATTCCTATTGTTATATTTTCTTGCTCAAATTGTCCCATATTTGGTCATTAGGAACTCTTTCAAGATTAATAGACACTTGTCTAATCTATAACCCCACCCACTCCTCTCCCCCAGATTATTTTGGGTGAAATCTCAGAAATCGTATGTCCTATGGATGTAAATATTTCTGTGTGTTTCTAAAAGATAAGAGTTCTTTATAAAAACATTGCTAATGCCACTATCACATCTAAATAATGCTGACAATAACTCCTTAATATCATCCAGTTCGCACTCATTGTTCACATTTCCCTGATTGTCCTATAAGTGTCTTATGTTGCTTACCATTTGTTTGAATCAGGCTCCAAACAAATTCTTGCACCGTGATCGGATCAGTGGGATTCTTGTGTTTTTTAATCTTTCGATCCCCTAGTCTCCCTTTTGTTTTTCTTTGCAACATTATGAAGAAGAAACTGTTGTTTGTCCTGTAGCCTTTCCCACAGGCTGCATTTGGCTGGTTGCACCTTGGTGGTGGTGGTTGAAGTGCTCCTCTGTCCTCTCTGTCTCCTGTGTGTGGATCGTTCCATCTAGAATCTTGCTCGGAGTCTGGTTCAGTTTTTTGATGATTACGTTGTAGGTGGTGGTGTGGCCTCCATGAGGAGGCTCAGAATGTTCAGTTGTCCCCTTCTGTGGTGGTATCAGCTACTGACAATCAGTGCCAAGCCCCATTCATTTATTAAGGGCTGCAAGATAGGGATTTTTGAATTCTGTCATTCTTCATTTTTTCCCTCTGGATTACTTCTATATAGGAAACTTCTCCTCACCAATGATTTGTTACTCTGAGGTACAGTTATATAGGAAACTCCAGATTAATACTTGTTTCTTTCCCATTATCTATTAGGTTTCAGAATAATGAGTTGATTCTCTAGCATCCTCCCAAGACTTAAAACTACATATATCACTATGAATAGATTTAAGCATAGTTGATGTATTTCAATCCATTGTAGTTATTATCTTTTATCTTATTATCTTACTCATGTTCAAAGTATTTCATCTTTGACCACTGGGAACCTCTTCCAGTTGGTCTCTGACTCTTATGACCTGGTCCCAGTGGTCTCTGAGGACCTTTATTCCCTGTTATGACGGAATATTTTCCTGCCCGAGGCCTGGAATCCACCATCCCTCCCAGAAGCCATGCTTCCCTTTAGTGGAAAATAGTGTTTAGAAACTATAAGCAGAACATTAACACTTCTCATTGCTACTGGGTTGGTCATCATCTCTTAAGCCTTGTTGAGTCGACAAGTTTCAGAGAAATACGTATCTTTAAACATGAAATACACCATGAGTTCACGCTGAAATTTCTCATTCAGATTCAGGCTTGTGGGGTTTTTACTTGGTCTCATGGGTCTTATATCTGTATTTCCTTTTTTCCATGTCAAAAATCTGGATCTCAAGAATACCAACATAATAAATCACTTGTTTTAGCCCCCAGTGCACACACGAGTCCTGAATCTCAAACACATTATGCCGTGTGAAAGCAGCCTGACCCAAAAGAGGGGGTGCCACCAGCCATTCTGCCAGTGCAACCAAGACCAGGGCAGCATGGTGCCTGCTGGGCTGGTGTTCTGGGCCGCAGCACCGTGACTACTGACGACCGAGTCTGACAAGCCTGCGTGCCGGGCTTGCAAGGGTTCTGTTTTTGCTTAGAGCGTAGCCCTCTAGAGATTGATGGCCAAATACTGTATTGCAAAGCCACTAGGAAAGGTGGGTGGTAGACCACCAGTAAGACCCTCTTTGAATCACTTCCCATTTTTAGGGAATCGGTTTTTCAACATTCAACTCTGTTTTATAGTTACGTAAAATATTTCTGTGGTTCCAAAATCAAATTCACAAAACAAAATGTGTTCAAGGAAGTCTAGCTTCTGTCCTTTTCAATCTCTTTTCTTCCTACTCCTCTCTCGTTGGTAGCCATTTTTATAAATAATATGGCTTATCTTTCCATTTCTGCAGTATAAATGACTGTATATATTTGCATCCAAATCAGGATGAATTTAAGAGAGAATAAATTCTTAAGATACTTTGCTGTGGACTGGAAAAAAGGCTCATGTACTGGGAGTATAAAAGCCAGTCTGTAGAATTATATGAACAGCATGAGCACGATCTCACACGGCCTCCCCCAGCCAAAGACAAGCTGCCGCCACCTAGAAAATAAGAGCAGAGGAACTGAAGTCGGTCATCTGTGGGCAGTTCCACCTGGGGTGATGCTCCCCTTCTTCCTTTTAGTTTTTTTTTTTCAGTTATTTTCACAGTCAGCATCTCTTAGGTTCTCACAGAGAAGCTGCCCTCCGTCACGCACACCCCAGGAGGAGCAGGGCCCCTACAGGGTCAGGTTGACCTGAGCTCCCATCCGGTAGGTGCTGGGGCCACAGGTTGGGTGTGGATGCCTGGTGGGTCTCTGTATCTGCTGAGGCGGGGGGCCCCTCGCTGTCCTGTCCATCACGAGCATCTGTGGCCCTGGGTAACTAAGGAATTGTTTTTCTCTGGTGGCTCCGAGCACATATGGCAAAGCAGAATCTTATTTACCTCCCACATTATCATTCTCTCCTTCACCCTCCGATGTCATTTCTGTCTGTCCCTATGACAGACAGTTAAGTGGCAATTGCATGTTCTCCACCATTTTTCTATAATGTTCATTAATGTTATTCAAGCCTCAGGGTGTGTAGACATTTTAAAGCAGTATTTCAAAATAAGGCCAGTTCAAATGAACTGTGTCTTAAGCACAGGGTAATAATTCTCTGTTCCTGCTTCTTTATTTTTAATGAAAAATGTCTGTGTGGAGCTCTCTTGCTACCAAAGTGCCAGGCTGTGGCAAACCTTAAATTTTTCAAGCAGTTTTAATCAATAAAGTTATCACCCGTCATTTCCCTTGATAACTGCTTCTTCCAAGACCCAGACTTGCTTCTTGCTGCTGAGGACTTTTCAGCCTGCGCTTGGAATGGATATAACTCCCCAAATCCAATTTTCATTTTAACCTTTCCTCGGTAGCCTAGAAATAACAGATTGCTGGTGTTACTCTAACAGATTGGAAATTCAAACTTCTTAGAGGTAACCAGGCCCTTGCTAGGATTCAGTAATCAAGCAAAGAATAACATACCTTAAAGGTTACTTCTAGAAATACCTAATTCTCATGGTTTGAGGCTTCTGAATCAGTGGGTGGCTTCATAGCTTCATACTAAAACTCAAATGATGTGAACATTTGGGCAGCTTTCCATAATCATAAATTCCATCAGTCGTAAATTATGCATGTTTCATGGAAATTGGGACTGCCCAAATCAGAATGCTTGGTTAGCACAGGAGCCAGCCTGCAGCAGCCAAGGAGCCGGGGGCTGGGGGCCCTCATTTCACAGATGAGGAGCCCAAGACCTGGAGCGGGACCTGAAGCACTGCATGTCACTTACATGTTTATTCCATGAAGCCCCTACTCCATGCAGTCCCTTGGCATGGGGACTTGCGTTTCCACCTTAAGGTCAGGGGAGGGTTTCTTGACCTCGGCACTAGTGACATTTTGGGGACAGTTCATTCTTTGGGGTGGGGCTGTCCTGTGCGCTGTGCAATGTTAACAGCACCTTATTTCCCAATTGTGAAACCACATGTTTCCAGACTGCCAAATGGTCCCAGGGAACACAACCAGCCCCAGCTGAGAACCACAGTGTTAGGGAGCAGTCACAGAGAAGCCTAGTATTGGCCCCAAGATCACTGTGCTGATGAGGAGTGAGCCTGGTACCCAGTCCTCCAGGTCTCTGCGGTACCCCAGCTCTCAAGGAGGGGCCAGCAGTGTGACAGGATTTTGAGGTTCGGTAAATGAAGTTTGTTAGGCATATTTGTAGGCATGAAGTGGTACAATATCACTTTCTAATTTTAAAAATGTTAAATACACATTTTGGGCTGGCTACAAACTATAGGAGATAAAGTTAGACAAGATCTTAGGTGGTCCAGGTACATCTGTGAAATGTGGGCCTTCTTGGGAAAGCTCTCTGGCCCTGGAAGCCTGTGCTTCCAAACCTCGTTCCCCATTAGAATCGGTTCCTCCCCTGGCACCTAGGATGGTGAAGGGGACACCATGGCAGGTGGAAAATACTTAGGAAGGATGGAAGAAGCTGCTTTTGAACCCAAACCAGAAACCTGCCTAAAGGACTGTGCTGCCCCCTCCAGCTCTCTGGATTTCTGTGGGAGTCCAACCTCTTGGTGTGTGTCTCTGCCTTCCCTGTACCATATTGCAGGCAGAGAGAAAGTGCAACCCAGGCCTGACAGGTAGGGTTTTTTTATTTCCCCCGACAGTGCACCTCTTGACCTCTATCTTCTTGCCAATGATTTTTTAAATCCTAAATGATTTGACAATAATTGCTCCTCCTTGCGTGATTATTGCCCTTCACCGATAGTAAATCTGTGAAATCCCCGGGGCCCGAGCGCGTTTTGGTATGCGGAGCCCACAACCTGGCCCAGATAGGCTTCGCTGCTCCAGGCAGCTGCACCCCGTGTGCTCCTCCCGCCGCCTGCGTGGCTGCGGGGCTCTGCCTGGATGTGGGCATCGGCTCATCACATGGAACCACACAGCTGCTGCTCCTCCCTGAGAGTTCTTTCTCCAGGGCCCAGAACCCCCTGGTTCTATCTCTTTGGGCCACATCAACAAATGTCCTCACCCAAGAAGCCCTGGGAGGCTGTATTCTGGAGAATTTCTGCTGCCTTCCAGATGGAGGGGGCCGGGTGTGTGCATACACGTGTGTGTGCATAAAATTTTATTTTCCCCAGAAGCACAGAAAGTGCCAGGCATGACATGTGATAATTGGAAGGCCCTTTTCATTGCCAAGGAACTTACAGCAAAATGGCCCCCAACCTCTGCCAGCAGCAGATAGGGTCCCAAGTTGGAACACTGTGAATGTTCAGAGGCTGACCTAATGGTTTCAGGACAAGCTATGAGAAGGACAAAGTCTAATCTCATACTGGGGCTTATGGCTGGCTTGGGCCAAGCACCTCCTTGCTCAGGCCTCTGCTCCCAGGTGAGCTGTGTGCTTGGCCAGGTGACCCCACCTTGCAGGCATCCTTAGAACCTCCAGTGTGTGCAGCAGGCTCTGGTGTGCCCCCTCGGGATGCACACATTGCCGTCGCTGTGTCTTCCTGGTGACTTATGACTCCCACATAGCTGTGAGGGAGCTTGATAGACACAAGAATTAAACCCATTTGGATTTGGCAGTGTTTTTCCCAGCATGAGTCATTCTAAAGAAAACAAATCCCAATTTTTACCATGTCTTGGTACTTGCCACTGGCACTATTATTTACCAAATGTTTCTTTAAATTGATTCCTTTTTTTTAAACTTAAATAAATGTATTTAAATAGGAACTTTTGATAACTACTACAAATGGAAAGCCAGAATCACTTACTTACCATAAATAGACTATTTTTTAAATAAACACAAAACAGTTATATTAAAAGTGTACATCCTTGTCTGAAATCAAATTGCATGTCACCAGTATGTGTAACTAACTTCGGGAAACATGGGATTAGATGGAGAAAAGATCAGAGAAAATAGCGAAACGTAAAGTTCAAAATAGTCACTGGAAGAAATGCAGTTTATCTCAAGTGTGTCGTGTCTTGCAGTGGGCTGTGGCTACTAACAACTGGCAGAATTCTCAGCACTGGTGGTCATTGGCCATCTCCTCCAAGCTTTCTCCTGGGGCCACTTTCCCCCTGTGTCTTCTGTGATGGACTTGAGAGCAGGTAGATCTGAAATACGTTTGATGTCTTAAGGTGTCAGACTCTTCTTTCACTAACAGAATCTTCTGAAAATATATTGAAGCTTTTAATCAAATTTTTATGGTAGTTGAGTAAAGGAGGCTGCTGTTTTTTCTTTAAAAATACATTTATTTATGAAAAAATGAGTTTAGACAATAATATTAATAATACACATTTATATGGCAGAGCAGACCCAATAGTAATGTTTCAGCAACACTGACAGAGACTGTCCTCCCCACCACCAAACTCTCTTCATTGGTGGGAAGCCCTATAGGCTGGGTCTCCTCTAAGTGTCTCCAGATAGACAGCCATGCCTTCATTCAAACATCGATCCACTCACCAGACCTTTGTTGATTATCAGTTAAGTACCAGGATCGGCACACAGCCCTGCTCTCCAGGAGCTCATGTTGCTGAGAGAAGGAGATAAGTGAACCAGTATAATGCAGTGGGGTAATCCCAGAGTGCTTTGGGAGGACCTCAGAACTCAGCTGCCCTTGAAAGGTATAGTCCTCTGAGCTGAGTCCTAAAGGACTGGCCAGTAGAGGAAGGGAGGTCAGCAGGCAGGAAGGTCAACACATGCTGTGGGCCACCCTTCCCATATTCTCCATTCCTTTGTGCAGAACCATGTTTCCATTTTCCTTTTGCCTAAAGGGCTTCCTTTTACATTTCTTGCAAGTGGGACTGTTGGGGATGAAGTCTTTGAATTAGTATCTGAGAATGTCTTTATTTCACCTTTGTTTTTGAAAGGTAAGTTTGCTGGGTACAGAATTCTGGGTTGCCTCCTACCCCCAGATGTGCTCCGCTGTCTTTTCACTTGCATTGTTTCCAGTGAAAAATCTGATGTCTTATCTTTGTCTCTCAGTAGTAACTTGCATTTTTTCCTTTGGCTGTTTTTAAGATTTTTCTCCTTGTCTCTGGTTTTAGGCAGTTTGATGGTGCCTTGATGTAGTTTTCTTTATGATCCTTGTGTTTGGTGTTGGATCTTGGCTTGGGATCTTGGATCTGTGGATTTATTGTTTCTCTTGTGTTTGGAAAGTTTTCAGCCATTATTTCTTCAAATATTGTTTCTGTCTCCCCTCTCACCTCACAGTCAAAGACTCCAGTTACATATATATCAGGCCCTTTGAAGTCTTGTCATGGCTCATTGATGCTTTACTTTTTCTCTCTCTGTTTCATTTGAAGACATTTTACATCTTCAAGTTTGTTCGTCTTTTCTTCTGTATAGTCTAATCTGTCAGTCACATCCAGTATATTTTCCATCCCAGGCATTGTAGTTTTCAACTGTAGGACCTTGTTTTGAATCTTTTATCTTCCATGTCTCTCAACTTGTGCTACATGCAGAAGATAATTGCATTAACTGATTTGATGCCCTTGTCTGCTCATTCTCACATCTATATAGGTTCTGGGTCAGTTTGGGTTGATTGATTTTTCTCTTCATTATGTATGATATATATCTTCTTTGCATGTCTGATTTTTTTTTCTTTGGATGCCAGGCAATGTGAATTTTATGTTTTTATGGGTGCTGGATATTTTCATATGCCCATAAATATTTTGCTCTCTGATGCAGTTAAATTACTTGGAAACAGTTTGATCTTTCCAGATACTGCTTTTAAGATTTGGAAGGCAGCAACAGGGCAGGGTTTAATCTAAGGCTAATTATTCCCCACTCCTGAGGCAAGACACTTCTGAGAACACCACCCAGTACCCTGTGAATTACGAGATTTTCCAGTCTGGCTGGTGGGAACAGGCACTATTCCCAACCCTGTGTGAGGTCCAGGCATTGTTTTCGTTAATTTTTCAGTGTGATTCTTTCCTGGGCATTGGTTGGTTTTCTCATGTGCCTGTGCTGTCCAGCAGTCTGCAGAAGACTGCCTCATCCAGAGGGACCCTCTGCAGATCTCCCGCTGCCCTTCTCTGGGGAAGTGTTTCTCTCATACTCCGGGTACCCTCGCCTCCTTGGGCCCCCAGCTCTCACCTCTGTCTCTTCAACTCAGGGAGTCTGCCAGCCTCCAGGCGATCCTCTCTCCTGCACCCACAGTCCAGGCAGCAAGCTGGGGCATGGGCAGGGCTCGCCTCATTTGTTTCCTGTGTTTTAGAGATTGTTGTTTTTCACTGCTTAATAGTCAGTGTCTTGAAAACTATTGTTTCATATAGTTTGGTTTTTCTAGTTGTTTCAGGTAGGAGAGTACATCCTAGATGCTGCTTTTTTTTTTAATATAATTTATTTTATTATCATTAATTTACAATTACATGTGCCATATTACAATTATTAAACTACCCCTTCATCAGATCCCCCCCACCAACCCCATTACAGTCACTGTCCATCAGCGTAGTGAGATGCTATAGAATCACTACTTGTCTTCTCTGAGTTGTTCTGCCCTCCCCGTGCCCCCCCAACATTACATCTGCTAATCGTAATGCCCCTTTTTCCCTCTTATCCCTCCCTTCCCGCCCATTTTCCCCAGTCCCTTTCCCTTTGGTAACTATTAGTCCGTTCTTGGGTTCTGTGAGTCTGCTGCTGTTTTGTTCCTTCAGTTTTTTTCTTTGTTCTTATACTCCACATATGAGTGAAATCATTTGATACTTGTCTTTTTCGGCTTGGCTTATTTCACTGAGCATAATACCCTCTAGCTCCATCCATGTTGTTGCAAATGGTAGGATTTGTTTTCTTCTTATGGCTGAATAATATTCCATTGTGTATATGTACCACATCTTCTTTATCCATTCATCTACTGATGGACACTTAGGTTGCTTCCATTTCTTGGCTATTGTAAATAGTGCTGCAATAAACATAGGGGTGCATCTGTCCTTTTCAAATTGGGCTGCTGCATTCTTAGGGTAAATTCCTAGGAGTGGAATTCCTGGGTCAAATGGTATTTCTATTTTGAGTTTTTTGAGGAACCTCCATACTGCTTTCCACAATGGTTGAACTAATTTGCATTCCCACCAGCAGTGTAGGAGGGTTCCCTTTTCTCCACATCCTCGCCAACATTTGTTGTTGTTTGTGTTTTGGATGTTGGCCATCCTCACTGGTGTGAGGTGATATCTCATTGTGGTTTTAATCTGCATTTCTCTGATGATTAGCGATGTGGAGCATCTTTTCATGTGCCTGTTGGCCATCTGAATTTCTTCTTTGGAGAAGTGTCTATTCATGTCCTCTGCCCATTTCTTAATTGGAT
Organism: Smutsia gigantea; assembly: GCA_032199065.1. Taxonomy (NCBI): domain Eukaryota; kingdom Metazoa; phylum Chordata; class Mammalia; order Pholidota; family Manidae; genus Smutsia; species Smutsia gigantea. The sequence continues at coordinate 1,478 of JAVSCE010020089.1, read as the reverse complement.
TATTTGCTTTCTGTTTGTTAAGGTGCATGAGTTCTTTATATATTTTGGATGTCAACCCTTTATCAGATACGTTTTATGAATATATTCTCCATACTGTAGGATGTCTTTTTGTTCTACTGATGGTGTCCTTTGCTGTACAGAAGCTTTTCAGCTTGATATAGTCCCACTTGTTCATTTTTGCTTTTGTTTCCCTTGCCCGGGGAGATATGTTCATGAAGAAGTGCTCATGTTTATGTCCAAGAGATTTTTGCCCATGTTTTTTTCTAAGAGTTTTATGGTTTCATGACTTACATTCAAGTCTTTGATCCACCTTGAGTTTACCTTTGTGTATGGGGCTAGACAGTAGTCCAGTTTCATTCTCTTACATGTAGCTGTCCAGTTTTTCCAACACCAGCTGCTGAAGAGGCTGTCATCTCCCCATTGTATATCCAAGGCACTTTTATCAAATATTAATTGACTGTATATGTTTGGGTTAATGTTTGGATTTTCTATTCTGTTCCACTGGTCTGTGGGTCTGTTTTTGTGCCAATACCAAATTGTCTTGATTACTGTGGCTTTGTAGTAGAGCTTGAAGTCAGGGAGCGTAATTCCCCCTGTTTTATTCCTCCTTCTCAGGATTGCTTTGGCTATTCGGGGTCTTTTGTGGTTCCATATGAATTTTAGAATTATTTGTTCCAGTTCATTGAAGAAAGCTGTTGGTAGTTTGATAGGGATTGCATTGAATCTGTAGATTGCTTTAGGTAGTATAGCCATTTTGACAATATTGATTCTTCCTAGCCAAGAGCATGGGATGCATTTCCATTTGTTAGTGTCCTCTTTAATTTCTCTTAGGAGTGTCTTGTAGTTTTCAGAGTACAGGTCTTTCACTTCCTTCGTTAGGTTTATTCCTAGGTATTTTATTCTTTTTGATGCAATTGTGAATGGAATTGTTTTTCTGATTTCTCTTTCTGTTAGTTCATCATTAGTGTATAGGAAAGCAACAGATTTCTGTGTGTTAATTTTGTATCCTGCAACTTTGCTGAATTCAGATATTAGTTCTAGTAGTTTTGGAATGGAATCTTTAGGGTTTTTTATGTAGAGTATCATGTCATCTGCAAATAGTGACAATTTGACTTCTTCTTTACCAATCTGGATGCCTTGTATGTCTTTGTTTTGTCTGATTGCTGTGGCTAGGACCTCCAGTACTATGTTGAATAACAGTGGAGAGAGTGGGCATCCCTGTCTTGTTCCCGATCTTAGATGAAAAGCTTTCAGCGTCTCGCCGTTAAGTATGATGTTCGCTGTGGGTTTGTCATATATAGCCTTTATGATGTTGAGGTACTTGCCGTCTATACCCATTTTGTTGAGAGTTTTAATCAGGAATGGATGCTGAATTTTGTCAAATGCTTTTCAGCATCTATGGAGATGATCATGTGGTTTTTGTTCTTCTTTTTTGTTGATGTGGTGGATGATGTTGATGGATTTTCGAATGTTGTACC
>JAVSCE010020088.1:0-48729 GCA_032199065.1 Smutsia gigantea | reverse complement strand
TCTCATTGTGGTTTTATTTTTTTTCCCATTTTTTAAAAGTTTATTTTGATATCATTAATCTACAATTAAATGAGCAATATTATGGTGATTACACTACCCCCTTCATCAGGTCCCCCCCCCACCCCATTACAGTCACTGTCCATCAGCATAGTGAGATGCTATAGAGTCACTACTTGTCTTCTCTGGGTTGTACTGCCCTCCCCGTGCCCCCCTAACATTACATCTGCTAATCGTAATGCCCCTTTTTCCCCCTTGTCCCTCCCTTCCCACCCATGCTCCTCAGTCCCTTTCCCCTTGGTACCTATTAGTCCGTTCTTGGGTTCTGTGAGTCTGCTGCTGTTTTGTTCCTTCAGTTTTTTTTTTCTTAGTTCTTATACTCCACATATGAGTGAAATCATTTGGTACTTGTCTTTTCGGCTTGGCTTATTTCACTGAGCATAATACCCTCTAGCTCCATCCATGTTGTTGCAAATGGTAGGATTTGTTTTCTTCTTATGGCTGAATAATATTCCATTGTGTATATGTACCACATCTTCTTTATCCATTCATCTACTGATGGACACTTAGATTGCTTCCATTTCTTGGCTATTGTAAATAGTGCTGCGATAAACATAGGAGTGCATCTGTCTTTTTCAAATTGGGCTGCTGCATTCTTAGGGTAAATTCCTAGGAGTGGAATTCCTGGGTCAAATGGTATTTCTATTTTGAGTTTTTTGAGGAACCTCCATACTGCTTTCCACAATGGTTGAACTAATTTGCAGTCCCACCAGCAGGGTTTATTTCTTTTCAAAACAAAAGAGAAAGGGCTTAAGAAAATAAGGCCAAGTATTAGTATGTGTCTAATTTTAGTTCTAGGCTTGAAGGTATAATTTACATTATTTTCTGTATATTGAAATGTTCATAATTAATATCAAAAACTAAAATAATTTAGAGATATCAGAAAAAATGTTCTTTAAATATAAGATCTATTTCTATTTAGTTCTCTTATTGAAGATAAGAAAAGCATCAGTGTTTATTAACAGCTCAGTTGGGTATCAAATGTGTATTCTATCACTACAAACAAATTGAGTAAAGGAATTTAGGTTCTTGAGTCTACATCGCTGATAAGTTAGTATGCTATCTGGAAAATCTGGAATAGATCACTTAAAAAGCTTACCGTTTTATGTTAACAATGGTGTTAGAGAGCAAAAAAAAAAAAGTACATGATAGTACCCGAACAAAACCATTATATTATATAATTCCTTTCTAGTCTTTTCATGTAATAGTAAAATTTTCACAAATATTTTAATATCCAACTATTTTTGTGTATTAGATTTGACACTCATATATATTTTATAGTCTTTAATAGTTATAATTTGTAGCATCATACTAAGTGCTTTAACATACATATTTCATTGAATCCTCATATCAGTCTTCAGGGGTGGTGCTTTTATTATCTCCTTTTTACAAATGTAGAAGAAAGTGAGGCAAAGACAAGCTAAAGCTTTTCCAAGGGAACACAACTAGAAAATGATCAGAGATGGGATTTCAAGATAGCAAGTATGGTTCCAGCACCAGTGCTTTCATTCACTACTATGCTGTGTCCTGTGATAATTTAGTAGGGGAAAAAAATGGTGATCCACTTATTATGAATTTGTTTGGTGAGACTGAATGCTCCTCTCATGTTTATCAATGGATTCTTATAAAGCAAAACATGTACTCACAACAATGCAAAAATCTTTGGGATGCAGCAAAAGCAGATCTAAGAGGGAAGTTTATAGTGTTATATACTACCTCAAGAAACAAGAACAACCCCAAATAAACAGTCTAACCCTGCACCTAAAGGAACTATAAAAAGAACAATCAAAGCCCAAAGTTAGTAGAAGGAAGAGAAAAATAAAAGGCAGAGCAGAAATAAATAAAATAGACACACACACACACACAAAAACCAGTACAAAGGATCAATGAAACTAAGAGCTGGTTCTTTCAAAAGATAAATAAAATTGATGAACTTTAACTAGAGACATCAAGAAAAAGAGATGACTCTAAGTAAAATCAGAAATGAAAGAGAAGTTACAACTGACATCACAGAAATACAATTGTAAGAGATTACTATGAAAAAGTATATGCTAATAAATTGGACAACCTAGAAGAAATGGATACACTCCTAGAAACATGCAATCTCCCAAGACCGAACTCAAAGAAGAAATAGAATATCTGAACAGGCCAATTAATAGTAATGAAATTGAGTGGTAATCAAAAAATTCCCAACAAACCAAAGTTCAGGCACGATGGCTTCACACGGGAAATCTTCCAAACATTTAAAGGAGAGTTAATACCTATCCTTCTCAAACTATTCTAAAAAATTGAAGAAGGAAAGCTTTCAAATTCATTCTATGAGGCCAGCATCACCTTAATACCAAACCCAGACAAAGTCTCTAGAAAAAAAAAAGAAAATTACAGACCAATATCCCTGATAAACACAGATGCAAAAATCCTCAAGAAAATATTAGCAAACCAAGTTCAAAAATATGTTAAAAGGATCATTTACCATGACCAAGTGGAATTTATTCCAGGGGTACAAGGATGGTTCAACATCCACAAATTAATCAATGATACACCACATTAACAAAAGGAAGGATAACAACCATAAGGACATCTCAATAGATGCTGAAAAAGCATTTGACAAAATACAATATCCATTCATGATAAAAATTCTCAACAAAGTGGGTATTAGCGAGAACATATCTCAGCATAATAAATGCCGTATATGACAAACCCACAGCTAACATTATACTCAATGGCAAAAAGCTGAAAGCTTTTCTTTTAAGATCAGGAACAAGACAAGGATTCCCACTCTCACCACTTTTATTCAACATAGTCCTAGAAGTCCTAGCCATAGCAATGAGACAAGAAAAATAAATAAAAGACATCTGTATTGGTAATGAAAGAAGTAAAACTGTCACTATTTGCAGATGACATGATACTATAGACAAAAAACCCTTAAGACTCCACCAGAAAACTACTATAATTAATAAATGAATTCTGTAAAGTATACAGAAATCTGCTGCATTTCTATATACAAATAATGAACAGAAAGAAAAATTAAGAAATAAATTCCATTTACAATTATACTGAAAAGTATAAAATATCTAGGAATAAATTTAACCAAGTTGGTGAAAGACCTATACTCTGAAAACTATAAGAAACTGATGAAAGAAACTGAAAAAGATACAAATAAATGGAAAGCTATTCCATGTTCCTGGATAGAAGAATTAATATTGTTAAAATGGCTATACTTCCCAAAGCAATCTACAGATTCAGTGCAATCCCTATCAAAATACCAACAGCATTTTTCACTGAACTAGAGCAAATAATCTTAAAATTTGTACAAAATACAAAAAAAATCCCAAATAGGCAAGCAATCTTGAGAAAGAACAAGGCTGGGGTATCAATGCTCCCTGATTTCTAACTATACTACAAAGCTACGGTAATCAAAGCAGTATAATACTGACACAAGAAGAGATACACAGACTACTGGAACAGAATATACTAAATGTGAGACCTGAAGCTATAGAACTCCTAGAAGAAAACATAGGCAGTAAATTCTTGACCATCAACATTAGAAATTTTATTCTGGATATATCTCCACAGGCAAGAGAAACAAAAGCTAAAATAAACAAGTGGGACTATAACAAACTAAAAATTTGTACATCAAAAGAAACCAACAAAACAAAAAGGCAATCTGTTGTATGGGAGAATATATTTGCAGATAATATATCTGATAAGGGGCTAATGTCCAAAACATACAGAGAACTCATGCAGCTCAAAACCAAAAAGACAAACAATCTGATAAAAAAATGGACAGAGGACCTGAAGAGACATTTTTCCAAAGAAGACATACAGATGGCCAACAGACACATGAAAAGATGTTCAAAATCACTAATAATCAGGGAAATGCAAATCAAAATTATAATTAGATAGCACCTCACACCAGTCAGAATGCTACAATCTAAGAGCCAAGAATAACAAGTGTTGGCAAGGATGTGGTGAAAAGGGAACTCTCATACACTGTTGGTGTTGGTAGGATTGCATATTGGTGCAGCTACTATGGAGGTTTCTCAAAACACCAAAATAGAAATACCACATGATCCAGCAATTCCACTTCTGGGAATTTATGCAAAGAAAACAAAATCACTCATCTGAAAAGATATAATATGCACTCCTATGTTTATCACAGCATTATTTACAATAGCCAAAATATGGAAACAACCTAAATGTCCACTGATAGATGAATGGATATAGAATATGTGGTACATATATATAATGGAAAGACTCAGCCATAAAAAACAATGAAATCTTGCCATTTGCAACAACATGGATGGACCTACAGGGTATTCTACTAAGTGAAATTAAGTCAGAGAAAGACGAATACCATGTGATTTCACTTACATGTGGAATCTAAAAAAACAAAACAAACAAAACAGAAATAGATTCATAAACAGAACAGACAGGTGGTTACCATGGGGGAGGTTGGTAAGGGGATGGGCGAAACAGGTGAAGGAGAAAAAAATTAGTGAGAAAGTTTGATATCTTGATCTGGGTGATGGTTACATGAGTGGAAAAAAAAAAGAAAAAACAAAAAACAAAAAACATGTACTTATCATATGACCTGATCACATTCTTAGGCATTTATCCCAGAGAAATGAAAACATGTTCACACAAAAACCTATACACAAATGTTCAGAGAAGCTTTACTTGTATTAGCCAGAGAATGGAAACAACCTAAATGTCCTTCAGCAGATGAATGGTACATCCATGAAAGAGAATACTACTTAGCAATAAAAAGGAGTAAGCTACTGGTACATGCAACAACATGGATGGATTTCAAGGGGAATTATGCTTAGTGAAAGAACCAATCCCAAAAGGTTACATACCATATGATTCCATTTATTTACATTCTTAAAATGACATAACTATAAAATGCAAAAGAGATTAGTAGTTTGCCAGAGACCAAGGATGTTTGGTGTGAATATAAAGGGGTAACATAAGGAAGACCATTGTGGTGATAGAACAGTCCTATATCTTGATTGTGGTATAACCTGGGGTAAAACTGCATAGAACTACACACACACAAAATGAGTAAATTTAAAGATAGTGAAAACTAAATATGGTTTATAATCTAGTTAACAGCACTACATTAATATCATTTTCCTGATTTTGATATTATGCTATGGTTATATAAGATGTCCTCACTGGGGGAAGTAGGGTGAAGGGTTCAGGGCACTCTTACGTATCATTTTTGCAATTCTGTGAGCCTCTACTTCTTTCAAAATTAAAAAATTAAAAAAATCTACATGTACATAAAGCAATATATGTTTTACAAGACAACAAGTAAATATATAGTAAACCCACTGGGATGTCTCTAAGGGGATTAGGTAATAAGATGAAATAAATTATAACTAGCCTTACCATGGCTGGTAAAATAAGTGTGCTGTAAGAATAGGAATATGATAAACTTCAAAGAGGTTAAGAAAGTGTCATCTATTTTAACTCTGCATACAAATTAACATTTTTACAGAAAGCATTTTATAAGAGCCTAGGTTATAGACACAGACAGACTGCAGATGAAATCCCAGCTGCCACTTAGTAGCTGTGTGACTACAGGCAAACTACTCTACCAGTCTTATCAATAAAAATGAGAACAATATAACTCAGCCATGTTCTTGGGGATATTAAATGGGAATAACATAGGTAAATAACACCTAGCACAGAGTGACGAATTATTAGCAATTATTATTATGACAATAAAATGACCTTTCAATTGGCTGAAAAGATATAAAATACTGTCTTTCCTCAAAAAACTAAAACTACCCTGGTGAGATCAGGAACCATGTTAACCTTTTTCATTGTTATTCTGGAGTTCTAAACACACATACACACACACACAATTGTCAATCACATGAACAATAACAAGGTTTAATTCCACCTCATTAGTAAATTTTTACAATGTAAAGTTATGTACCTTCATCCTTCATGTTTTGATCGATCTGTGGACCAGCATTTCTTTCTCGGAACTGTATGCCCTGCATGTGTCTTTGCATAACTTCCTGTATTACTTCAAACAATGGCTGATCCTGGTTGAGACATAATGGATGTTATCTCTGTTAGAAATTACATTTTTCTTATCTTCTGTTAAATTCCACAAGTGAAGTTTTGTGACAACACATATTTTCCTTTGGAGGGGGAAATGGGACTCAGGAATGGGGTTGAGGAAAGAAGCAGCTCCTGTACATATGATCAAATAATGCAGCGGACCGTTGGCATATGAATATATCACACATTTTATATTTGACTCTTCATGTTGATAACATGAAATAATTTGTAATTTTGCTTTCACTTGAAAATGAATCTTGTGAGCTTGTGTAGTTTCTATTAGACTGAATTGCTCAGCTAATCAATGAATCTAGCCTATTACACAGAAATTTGAATTTTAAATTGGCATTGCTGTTCTTACTCATCCACATACATAGTAGCAGGGATAAATGAATGATATGCTAAAGTGGTAATTTAGGTAAAAACTTTTTCTGACAAATGTTCTTTGAATAATTTATGATATAAACATCCTGGGGACACAATCTATGCTCATCCTGAGATAGTTTAGAAGTCCCCCACAGAAATGTAACAAGCCAACTATAACATAAAGGCAGATCAGAAGGGGTTAAAGAACAGTCTGACTACATTATTGACTGGGGAAAAAACTGCTCAACAATGTTTATTTATTCTGCACTGTTCATAAAATAAACTCTGAACTCCCTGGACTGGTAATGAAGGCTTTCTACAACCTAATTCATCCTTTCCACAATCTCTTATGACCCTGTAGGTGCCCTACACAAAAGCCAAACTAGACTGAGCTGTATGTCTAACTGTGTTTCAGTCCACCTTTGTGTTTTACTATTCCTTTCATCTTTGATGACTTTCCACAACTTCCCTCACCTCTGCTGAAATCCTACTCACTTTTAAAGGTTCAGTTTAGGTGAAATTTTGGCTGCTTTCTGCAGTCCTCCCTGAGACCAGCCTACTAGATCATCTCTCCTTTTTCTGAGACTACATAGCATTTCCCACATCTCTTTTTGCAATGATCCTATTATGTACATATCATCTCTTCTACCACATTGCAAGTTCCTTAAGCAGTAAGTCTTATTTCTGCAATCTTTCAGAGTACTAGCGGGTGCTAATAAATACCACTATTTGAAGAATTCTCAAGATTCAGATTAAACATAATTTTGCAGGGAAAGAAATTATTTTAAGAAATCATTTTTACCAGTGTGCCGGCAGACAAAGGAACAGAATCATCCGTAGGATACATTCTGGAAACTGGGCACTTGAGAATGTCTAGGCCATTTGGAACCATTTTACAGTAATCCTGAATACACTGTAGCCACCACCACACAGCATCCCGGCAATTGTATCTGGCATGAGTTCCTTCACCCAGGAGATTAGGAATAAGACCATGTCTCAGGGTACCAGCAAATGCTAAAATAATATTCCTAAAACAACAGAATTAGGCAGATCATTTGACATGAAAGCAGTCACTTAAAAAACTGAAGTCACTTTTGGTGACTATTATTTTGGATGCATTTTTTTCCTGCCCTTATTTCTCTGTATTTTCATATAAAAAGTGGTCATAATATGTTAGAACAAGCACTAAGTTAGGAACCTTGATCCTAGCCCCAGCTTTGTTTCTGTCTTTGTTGCCATCTGTATGACATTTGTTTCTAATCATTTGTGTGACTTACCCTCTCTGGGATAGTTTTCTCAACTGTGGAGTTAGGGGTTAAACAGCATGATTTTTAAGGTCCCTCATAGCTCTAGTCTCTAGTTTTGAAATCCCTGGTATTTCAAAATCCAAGTAACCAAGAACATGAATATATTATTTTAAATAGCAGATACCAAGAGCAAAGCAAACATAAGAAAATAATTGAGTAAAAGCTGACTTTGAAAAACATAATTTATTTTCAAAAACTTATAGAGGATATTTATCTTTTAAAATGTTATCCCACTAGCATGTATCAAATGACAACTTTTTAAGATGACATGGCATCCTAAAAAGAGATGAAGCTAAAAAATAAGAAGACTGAGGTTTAAATTCTATCCAGTGTTGCTATCTGTATGACACTGGAAAAGTCATTTAAAATATCTAGGTCTCAGGGCTTTTTGGCTAAACAATTTAGAAGTTTAATTAATTCTATGGCTCAATTTAATACCCATCTCTTAAATAATGGTGTAATGGGAAACTTTTTAGTTTCTGCAGTACAAAAGTGTTAGTATGGACAGTGACACTTCCAATCAATAAAAGGTCCGAATGCTAGCAATCTTTTAACCATCCAGAACAATGTCATACACTTGAAAGTTGAATAAAAAGTTGAAAAAATTCCTGTGCCATGAATACCTCTGCAGAGGGAGGAAGTAGAATGCTCTGTGGTAGAGAGCCACGTGTCCCCCAGTGACTTCCCTGCATGGCCCGACCCACCTTAAAGCTGACTGGGCCAGATGACAGCATTCTAAGGCAAAAGAATGTGAACGGAACTGATGTGTTTTAAGTACAAGGAACTTGTGTGCTGTTCCCAGGCTCTCTTTCCCTCTCTGCAAGCTGACTGGAGAGGATTCGGAGACCCTGGAAGACGGCTGACCCTCCAGATGATCGTCCAGATGAACAAGCCTGCCTCCCTCAATCACTATGTGGAAAGCTGCCTCCTGAACGCTTGTATTAGACCAGACGCAAGACATAAGTTTCATTTGTGAAAAGCCATTGAAATTTATGAGTTGATAATTTACAACAGCTAGCACTACCCTAACAAATACATTATCTTCAGGGAATCATCTAGATCTGGGGTGGGCAAACTTTCTCTGTTAAGGGCCAGATAGTAAATATCTCAGACTTTGTTGGCCGTATCTTTTGCAGCCATATATTCTTCTTCATTTTTTAATGACTCTTTAAAAAGGTAAAACACATTCTTTGCTCACAAGTCATACAACACAAGGCAACAGACTGTATTTTGCTGACCCCCTGATCTAGATAACCATATGTAAAAGTAAACAGCAGAAATTTTTGATAGTATATAGAATGGGATCCCAGATAACAATGAAAACCATAATAATGATTAAAAAAACCCTAACATTTATGTAATGCTTAGCATGTGGCAGATACTGTTCTAGATACTTTAATGTATTAGTTCATTTCATCCTTATGAAGACCCTGTAAGGTAAATACTGGAATGATTTTACAGAGCACACAAAGAGAATAAATAACTTGTCACTGGTAGTTTGGAACCAGGATTAGCCCCTGGAAATCTGGTCTAAGCCCAAGTTCTTAACCACTATACTCTGCTGAATCCTCATGTTCCATCTCCTACTTCTCAATCACAGTCATCAAGTGGCATTTGGGAAGGAAGCAAACAGCCTCCAAAATTTATACAGAACCGTAATGGTATCTTAAATCAATGAGGTCTTATACTAGGTTGGCAGGAAAGAATACATTTCAAAGAACACAATACTTAGAAACTTTCACTTTTAAAAGGATAAAAAATAAAACTTTGGTCATTTGAAGTGGAAGGCTTTAGTTTTTGGATGACATCAAAGTAAGGAATCATATGAAGGCTTTTTTTGCTAAAAGTTTTCACTTGCAGAGCAATGCTGTTAAATTCTAGTCTTAGGCTGCTGAAAATCAACAACAGCTTTTGTGAAAACACGTATTTTCACCAGCCAGCTCTGCCCTCTCCACTCCACATCTGGATTCTGGAAGTAGCACAGGGACCAAGATCTTGCATGTCTAATAAGCTCTCAGATGATGGTGACACCACTGATTTGTGGAATACAATTTTCACTGGAACTGCTGTACAGCTTTTCTTTCCTACCTTAGGTGAATTCATTCATATTATTGTGATAAGAAAACACATTTTAAGTCTAGAAAACATAAAACTGGAGGTGAAAAGGCCTGACAACAGAGAGAGGAAAACCTAAGATTATAATTTTTTCTACGGGACTCAAATAGTCGGCAATGTCTTCATTACAGAACAAAAATGGTAGACTTTCAAATTTTACCTATAAGTTCATCTGAGTTCTTATACTTAATTCAGAAAAACAAATTTTACTCTTTATTGAGTGATGTTAGTAACTTGGTCATACATTTTTTTTTTTAGGTTTAAAACCCGTTTATTGCTTACAAACTGCAGTCCAGGGCCGTCTTTCCCCTCTGCTCCGGAAGATGGTTACACATTTTTTAGTTTTACTCAAATAAATTACCAAATGCTGAAGATAACCTGACTTGGAAACTGAGGGACTAGAACTTAGTAACTTTAAAGATTTTCACTCCTTTGAAATTTTGTGACCCTATTGAAGAAACATGTAGAAAATACAATCAATACAATACAATACAAGGAAAACAAACCCCCAAATGTTAAGAATAGATGGATAAGAAGGAAAGTTTGAAGAGCATGAGAAAAACAATCAGATATAAACTTGCATTGCAACTTTGAAAGTTCTCCTACCTGGCCTCTAAATAGCGTCCAGTTATCAGCAGTAGACCTCTAAGTGCAATAAAAGTATCTCTTCCCCAGCAGCGGAAAATACCAGAAGAAAAATGAGGTAAGCCTAACAGAAAACACAACAAAGTAATATGTTAATCTTAATAAAACAACTAGTCTATGAACTCCATAATTATAGACCAGTCGCTCTAAACCTGGGGGACAAGGATTAGCTATAGGGAGTTGGAAAACCCTCTATAATTATCTGCAAAATGTGTGTCTATGCTTATGTTAACTTTTGTGTGATGTGATGAGGTTCCATATTCTTATCAGATTCTTAAAGGAATTTGTGACCCAAAAGAGGTTAAGAACTGGGCTAGAGTGGGAAGCTTATCTGAATTGATTTGAATGTATGTCTTTAAATACAGATAAACTTTCTTTTAATAAAGACTAAAATCAGAGAAAATATTTAACACATAATCAAACACATTATAATATTATGATATATTTGAAAAGATTCTACCTGCAATTTAAAGGCTACACATTAATCTAAATATGAAATTATTACTTTAATGATACATAATTATTAACATATCACTCTACATCAAACTTTATTCCCAAATTTCCCATTAACTTGAAACAATTTAAAAGTGTTTACTTTGTTAGCCAGAAAAGGGTTTTACAGATGAAAACAAGGATTTTTGCTGCCAAATAACTTGACCATCGCAGCATATATACATGAGATGAAACAGGGTGATTAATTAATAAAATATAAAATTTTACTCTTAGATTGATTTTGGTTTCTTATAAAACATGTAAAGGAATACAATTATCCATATTTTTACTAAAAACAATAATTAGTAGGACAATACAGTGAAGGAAATTGGCATTTCAGTCAAAAAAAGAATTATTCTAAAGCACAGATCTAACAAATATTTTAGGAAGGGAAAACTGAGAACACAAAATTACACAGCATTCATTCTTACCTACCTTCTAAACACTTAACGTTATCTGACATTATCTAGTTTATTTGTTTTCTGGTTTGCTGAATGAATGACTGTCTCTTCCCATGGAAAATAAGATCCATGATAACAGAAACCCATCTGCTTTGTTAACCAAAATATAGTTATCACTGAAAACTGTGAGTGGACAAGAGCATTATAAAATTTGATCGAATGAAATAAAAGACTAATTATAAAAGGTAAATTGAGAGATGAAAGAATGTGACTAAGATAAAAGAAAATTTTGGCATTTCCTAAGTGTACTTCATAATTTAAGTTTCTGTTTATTGGGTCTTCAACTTCTTGGAGATTAGATATTATTTTCTTCTGTTGAGAAAGATCAGAACTAAAGGTAACACCGACATTTTTTTCTAAATTGTTTCCAAAGTGGTCCAAAATGTCCCTAAACGCTTTGTGTATTATATATACATGGTTGATATACATGGTTTATATATGGTTGATGATGATAGATGATAATGACAGCAGCTAAAAAAAAAAATATATATATAGCACTTTCTGCCACACAGACTTTCTGGTACATTAACACATTTAAACACTTTGTATGAGATATGAGTATAAATTTAAGGGTGTTTCAGTTGGTATTTCCTGAAATACAGTTTCTTGTTGTTAAAAAGTCAAAACTATAAAATCTATAAAACTAGCACTGACATGTAGAAATGTTTGTATTAACTTTTTGGCCTCTAAGGCTATATAATTTATAGATCACATATCTTCTGAGTGACTACTACCTTGTCAATTATTTAAAAACTTTACAATTATGATTATTTTTTGCACTACTATCACGAAAGGGAGGCATTCTAGGTCTTAGTATTGATTTAAAAGGAACCTCAAAAAACACAAATCTGAGTACAGTCCCTGTATTTTGTTAGTATGAATGATACCAAACACTCTTTCAGGATTCTAGAAACAAATATCAGAACTTCTATTTATATTTATCAACTGATATTTTTTAGTTTCTGTTTTTCCTTTATACTGTGCCTGATATGTAAGTATATCAGGTATAACAACTTATATTGATATATCAGTATATTTATTTTTGGAATGCTTAACAACAGCAATGCATAATCAAAAATGTAGAGAGCACTACTTTTTATAATAGGCTTATATGACCAAATTCTGCATATCATCTTTTTGTCTCACCACAATAGCCCAGTTCAGTTTTATGAGCATCTACATAGATTCACAAGGAAAGATAAGTAATAGAAGGAGATCAAATAGTTGAGTGAAAATGTAAAACACAATTATACAATTAAAACATTCAGATAGTTCATATGGTCATTATAAATGAAGAGTTCATTTCTTTTTAGTTGTTGGGTCCACTAAGTATTTTTTTTCGTGGTGAGCAGATGCAAATTTAAGGGTAACATCAGGAAATGGCATAGATAATAATACTACTTTCATCTTCACATTTGGTATTTTTCATTTGAGTTTGTAAAGTTACTTCAGTGGTCTAAAATATTAAGTACTTTCTAGAAACTTGGAATATATTAAAAAGAAAACAAAAGACTGTCCTTTTGCCTATTTTGCTTCCTTATGTTTGTTACTTGATTCAGAGTTTAATTTTGTTTGCAAGAAAGGATGCCAAAATAGCTGAAAGCTTTTGATTGCAATTAGATACATAAAAAAACATTATTTAGTAACTGCTTTGTGTTTTGTGACTTGTTGAGACTTTTTATGTGATCTCTTGGTAATTATAAGGCCAGGTTAATTTTTAAAAGATGTATGATATAATGGAAACTGGGTAGTAAAACAGATTTGATAAAAAAATGCAAAATTCAAGAGTTGAAAAAAACAGAAACATACAGAAGGAAAGGATTAATCTGTCACAATAAAAAATACACATAAGGATTGGATTAATGATGGCGGCGTGAGAGGTGAGACACAGGCTTCCTCCTTAAACCACATATAATACGAAAATATAATTAATACAACTAATCCTGAAAGAGCAACAGGAAAGTGGACTGCGCCAGACTGCATACACCTGGAGACAAGGGCAGACCTCACAGAACAGGGTAACGTACCAAAACTGTGGCCTGGTGGGACCCAAGCCCATCCCCCTCCTCAGCTCACCAGTGGGAGAAAGAGAAATGGAGCGGGGAGGGAGTGCAGGCCTGGGACTGCTGAATACCTAACTCCGGAGATCTGCTCTGGGAGCACAAACCTACATTTCATGATGCTTGCATTATACCCTCGTGATTAGTGAATTGGAAAGCTAAGAAAGGCAGATTCCTGGAGAGACTGAAATTCCAGCTGCCTGTGGAAAGCAGGGATCCATATCTGGCTTCTCTGGGACAAAAGAACAGTGGGCAGTCTGAGAGACTTCCTAACAAGGAAGCCCTTAGCAAGAGGGCTGCTAAAGGGGAGAGGATTGCACAGACCTTACTGTTCAGGAGAGAGGAAAAGTAAACAAAATTGTCCGGGTGCACTCTGCCCAGCAGGTTGGGAGCTTTGCCATATAGACTCTCATATTTAAGGAGGAGAAAGAAATCTTTCTCCTTAGACGATCTTCAGGTGCTCCAGCTCCCTGGCTGGCTACACAGCTCCAAGGACCCCTCCGTGATACACAGCCTGCTGCGCCTTTCTCCCAGCCAGCCCCACCTGGCAAACCCTGCCCTGGCGTTTGCCCTGCCTGAGGGAAGATCTGTCTACAGCAACTACAAAAGCAAAACATAGAGGCTTCTACCTGTGTGCTCGGCCCACTGGTACAGGCAGTGGAGACAGGCATAAATAGACAACTTTCTAGAAATATACAACCTTCCAAGGCTGACCCAGAAAGAACCAGAAAATCTGAACAGACCAATTACCAGCAACGAAATTGAACTGGTAATCGAAAACCTACCTAAGAACAAACTCCTGGACCAGATGGCTTCACCGCTGAATTTCATCAAACATTTAGTGAAGACCTAATACCCATCCTCCTTAAAGTTTTCCAAAGAGTAGAAGAAGAGGGAATACTTCCAATCTCATTCTATGTGACCAGCATCACCCTAATACCAAAACCAGGCAAAGACACCACACAAAAAAAGAAAATTACTGACCAATATCCCTGATGAACATAGATGTAAAAATACTCAACAAAATATTAGCAAACTGAATTCAAAAGTACATAAAAAAGATCATCCATCATGATCAAGTAAGATTTATCCCAGGATGTAAGGATGGTACAACATTCGAAAATCCATCAACATCATCCACCACATCAAAAAAAGGACAAAAACCACATGATCATCTCCATAGATGTTGAAAAAGCATTTGACAAAATTCAACATCCATTCATGATACAAACTCCCAACAAAATGGGTATAGAGGGCAAGTATCTCAACATAATAAAGGCCATATATGACAAACCCATAGCCAACATTATACTTAACAGTGAGAAGCTGAAAGCTTTTCCTTTAAGATCAGGAACAAGACAAGGATGCCCACTCTCCCCACTTCTATTCAACATAGTACTGGAGGTCCTAGCCACGGCAATCAGACAACACAAAGAAATAAAATGTATCCAGATTGGCAAGGAAGAACTCAAACTGTCCCTGTTTGCAGATGACATGATATTGTACATAAAAAACCCTAAAGAATCCACTCCAAAATTACTAGATCTAATATCTGAATTCAGCAAAGTTGTGGGATACAAAATTAATATGCAGAAATCCATAGCATTCCTATACACTAACAATGACCTAGCAGAGAGAGAAACCAGGAAAGCAATTCCATTCACAGTTGCATCAAAAAGAATAAAATACCTAGGAATAAACCTAACCAAGGAAGTAAAAGACCTATACTCTGAAAACTACAAGACACTCATGAGAGAAATTAAAGAAGATACCAATAAATGGAAACACATCTCTTGCTCATGGATAGGAAGAATTAATAATGTCAAAATGGCCATCCTGCCTAAAGCAATCTACAGATTCGATGCAATTCCTATCAAAATACCAACAGCATTCTTCAATGAACTAGAGAAAATCATTCTAAAATTCATATGGAACCAAAAAAGACCCCTAATAGCCAAAGCAATCCTGAGAAGGAAGAATAACGTTGGGGGGATTATGCTCCCCAACTTCAAGCTCTACTACAAAACTACAGTAATCAAGACAATTTGGTACTGGCACAAGAACAGACCCATAGACCAATGGAACAAAATAGAGAGCCCAGATATAAACCCACACATATATGGCCAATTAATATATGATAAAGGAGCCATGGACATACAATGGGGAAATGACAGCCTCTTCAACAGCTGGTGTTGGCAAAACTGGACAGCTACATGCAATAGGATGAAACTGTTTAACCCCATACACAAAAGTAAATTCAAAATGGATCAAGGACCTGAATGTAAATCATGAAACCATAAAACTCTTAGAAGACAACATAGGCAAAAGTCTCCTGAATATAAGTATGAGCAACTTCTTCCTGAACGCATCTCCTCGAGTCAGGGAAACGAAAGCATAAATGAACTCATGGGACTACATCAAACTAAAAAGCTTCAGTATGACAAAGGACACCATCAACTGAACAAAAAGGCATCCTACAGTATCGGAGAATATATTTGTAAATAACATATCCGAAAAGGGGTTAACATCCAAAATATATAAAGAACTCACATTCCTCAACACCCAAAAAGCAAATAACCCAATTAAAAAATGGGCAGAGGATATGAAGAGACAGTTCTCCAAAGAAGAAATTTAGATGGCCAACAGACACATGAAAAGATGCTCCACATCACTAATCATCAGGGAAATGCAAATTAAAACCACAATGAGATATCACTTCACACCAGGTAAGGATGGCCAGCATTGAAAAGACTAAGAACAACAAATGCTGGTGAGGATGCGGAGAAAGGGGAACCCTCCTACACTGCTGGTGGGAATGTAAGCTAGTTCAACCATTGTGGAAAACAATATGGAGGTTTCTCAAAAAACTAATAATACAAATACCATTTGACCCAGGAATCTCACTCCTTGGAATTTCCCCAAAGAATACAACTTCTCAGATTCCAAAGGACATATGCACCCCTATGTTTATTGCAGCACTTTTTGTAATACAAGATATGGAAGCAACGTAAGTGTACGTCGTCAGTAGATGAATGGATAAAGAAGAAGTGGTACATATGCACAATGGAATACTATTCAGCTGTAAGAAATAAACAAATCCTACTATTTGCAACAACATGGATGGAACTGGAGGATATTATGCTCAGTGAAATAAACCAGGCAGAGAAAGACAAGTGCCAAATGATTTCCCTCATTTGTGGAGTATAACAATGAAGCAAAACTGAAGGAACAAAATAGCAGCAGACTCAGAGACTCCAAGAAGGGACTAGTGGTTACTAAAGGGGAGGGGTGTGGGAGGGCGGGTGGGAGAAGGGGATTGAGGGGTATTATATTTAGTACACATGGTGTGGCAGGGATCAAGAGGAAAACAGTGAAGCACAGAGAAGGCATATAGTGAATCTGTGGCATCTTACTACACTGATGGACAGTGACTGCATTGGCGTATGGGTGGGGACTTGATAATATGGGTAAATGTAGTAACCACATTGTTTTTTCATGTGAAACCTTCATCAGAGTGTATATCAATACTACCTTAATAAAAAAAAAAGAAGACAACCCACAGAATAAGAGAAAATATATGCAAATCACATATCTGGTAAGGGCTTGTATTCAGTATATAGAAAGAATTCTTACAACTCAGCAAGCAGTTAAAGGCAAAAACTTCAATAAAAACTGTGCAATGGACTTAAGTAGACATTTCTCCAAAGATATAGAAATGGACAATAAATACATGAGAAAATGCTGCTCTATAGCATTAGTCTTTCAGAAAGTGCAATGAAAACCATAATGAGAAACCACTTCAGACTCACTAATATGGCTATAATTGTTTTAATGGAAAATAAATGTTGACAAGGATGTGGAGAAATTGGACTCCTCATATATTGCTGGTAGGAATGTGAAGTGGTACGGCTGATAATGGAAACAGTTTGGCTGTTTCTCAGGAAGTTAAACATAAAATTACCATATAACCTAGCAACTCCATCCATAGTTATATATGCAAAAGAAATGAAAACAAGTGCTGGAAAAAAACAACTTGTACACAAATGTTCTTGACAGGAGCCAAAAGGAAGAAACAACCCAAATGAAGTTGGTATAATGCGTGGTATATGACTGAGGTATAAACAAAATGTGAAATACCCATACAATGGCTTATTACTTGGCCATAAAAGGTTTTAAGACATTATATTAAGTAAAAGAGCCAGACACAAAGAACCACACAGTGTAGGATTACATTTATACAAAATATCCAGAATAAATGAAGTCACACAGACAGAATGAAAACTAGTGACTTTGGGGCTGGGGGAGGTGAACATGGAGAATAATATAGATATTATTTATAGATAGAGTTTCCTTTGGGATGAGGACAATGTTCTAGTACTTGATAGTGATGACGGCTGCATAGTTTTGTGAACGGCCACTGAATGATACCCTTTACAATGGCTAAAATGGTGAATTTTATGTTATGTGCATTTTACCATGCACACGAGAAAAGAACGGAGCGTGTACAGTGTAACTACCTAGATGTAACATCAGCTCTCCACTACCTTAAGCAAGGTACATAACCTTTCTGTGCCTCAGTTTCCTTATCTGATACTCTTAGAGGCTTCTGTGAGACTTGAGTGAGCTATGCACGATCAGCCCTTGGGTACATATCAGCTATTATCACTAAAGGATGATACTAATTTTGTTTAAAATACTCCTCTGTGGGTATTCTGCAGTTGTTTTGAGAAGTAAGAATATGAGTAATTTTTCACTTTTTCTTTACACTTTTCTGCTTTTTCAAAATTTTCTATGGATAGTTGTTGCTTTTATAAACACAAACTTTTTTTGTAAACAGAAAGAACTTTTTAAAGAGCAAGAATTGGGTAAGCGTCAAAAATCATGGGCTACTTTTGTCACAACCAGGAAATGCAATTAGTGATAATTAAATCAACACACCCCAGTTAAACTTTAATTAAATAAACTGTTTTTGTTTCTCTACTCCACTTCCTTCACCTTCCACCTTAAGAAATCCTTCCCATTTTACTTTCCACCTCCAATCTTCAGGTGACAGACATACCCTTTCACATTGCTTCTATTCTATGTCAAATTCTAAACTAACTCCAAATGTGCACTAAACTGTGAGTAATGAAAAAAAAAATCAGGGGAAGTCTTAATGGGTCTGACCATTTATAACCTTCACCCCTTACCTATAGACCCAGATGTACCAGGTTATTTGGAACCAAAAAAAAAAAAACCCACATAAATCAATGGCTATTGTATAATAGTTAAATAGTAAGCAGTTATTTTTACAATTGAAGCAGCTGTGAAATTTTACTAAGCAGTAACTGAAAATCTTAGATAACATCATGAGGTTTTTAATATACAATCATTTCTCCATAACTTTTCCTTTCGAATAATGTGAATTACACATTTTAAACTTGTACATCGTTTCTTACCTGCAGCTAGAGACACACAACATTGCTCCTTTTCTTTTGTGATCTCATTTAGCCTATATGGGATATCCGTAAGTGAAGGTGAAAGATGTGGCAGAGAAGAGAGCTTTCCCACTCCACACATTTGGACTGAACCCAGTGAAAGGTGTTTCACAAAGGTAGACCCATTTTGAACAAAGCTGTAACAAAGTGATGGAGTTTAAAATATTATTTGTAGAAACACAGAATTTTTATTCTTTATTTGTTCTTAAAAATTTGTGGTAAAAACACTTGAGATCTATCCTCTTAACAGATTTTTAAGTATTCAATACAAATTGTTATTTATAGCCACAGTGTTGTACAGCAGATCTCTAAGACTTATTTGTCTTGTATGACTGAAATTTTATAACCATTGATTATTTTTAGCAGTATCATTTTACTCGGTTTCTTTTCTTCCAATAATCTCTCTACACAGATGTATCACAGTGGTAATATCAGTTGAAAAAAATTTTCAACTTGGTCAGATTTCAGAGTTGCTGGCTTTAAGTCCAAGGCCTACTGTGAAACAAAAGGTAGGGCTGAAGTTTTATTCTTTCTGAAATTACAGTTAAATAAGTTTGGTGGCTCTTCACTGGTACACTGCAATCTGTGGTTTCATTTTAGGGAAATTCATTGTTACAGGCAAACTTCATTCATGCATAATATTTTCTCTTAATTAGTGGAAATTTAAAAAAAGAACTATATATGTATATTCTAAGAATTGTACCCATTAACGTAACAAGTCAATGAATAAATAGAAACAAATATTATGAAACAATTACATTTTTCTGACATGTATTTTCAGCTTTATAGAACAGATTTAACATGGTTTTTGTACAGTCCAGATTAAAGGATGCTAATAAATTTTCTATCCATTTACAAACTACTTAGCAATATAAGCCTATCATAATTCGTCATATCTTGGTCTTTTAAGAGCATGTATAAACTGACTGTATAGTTTCTGCAGAAACATGCCTATTTACTCAAGGTTTTTTGGATATACCTTGACATCTGCTTCCATGCTATATCCAGGAGAGTGGTGTATGCACCAATTAATATAGCATCGAAATAACAAGGGATAAGATAACGTGGGATCTGCTTCAGGTAGAAGAACATAGCCTGCAACCATTTACCAACCTGTTATAAAAAATAATTCCAAAAGTTAATTTGGTGTGTTTACAGGCTAGGTGTATTTTAAAGACGTAAA
Source organism: Smutsia gigantea (assembly GCA_032199065.1). Lineage (NCBI taxonomy): Eukaryota > Metazoa > Chordata > Mammalia > Pholidota > Manidae > Smutsia > Smutsia gigantea. Next base: position 28,488 of record JAVSCE010020088.1, on the reverse strand, counting down.
TATAAACATGCAACTAGATTTCCATTTACTAGAACCAAAAGATGATGAGGAAGGGAGGAAAATATTTCAGGTTAGAAAACAATATAGACATTGTCTATAACATGGTAATATAGTTTTAATTGTGCCCTTGTTTTTTGGACTAGAATACAGCTTCACTTACTTCAGCAACATTTCCTGATCGTGAAATAAGCCGGTCACTGACATAGTCAATCATCCAATCTCCAGATCTCAAATTATCACAAAAGGGATGTCCCAAGTCATTCCTTGGTCGTATTTCTGCCAGTATGGACATTAATCCTGAAAATTCAGAGAAATATCATGCCGTATTATTGGCAAAGGTGATCGGTTCCCATAGCCTGGGCTGCTCCTATCTCTGATGATTTGGGGTGAGGCAGACGCAGGGCTGCGCAGCTCACAGTGGCACTGCCTGTGGTTAGAGGTAAGGGGGCGACACCGGGGGGAGCCGACACACGAAGGCACACTGAAGGGGACGACGTCACGGGGGCTGTGCAGAGCTTTCCAAGGTTCCTATCTTTTGGGACTGGTCTTGTCCTTTTGGATTTTAATGTTACAATAGTCAAAGGCAACTCGCATGGTTTCTCTTCACTAAGGCTTTGAGGATAGGAAAATCATTAAGTCTAAGTCTTTTCATGATGAAAAGACTGGTAGATTCATTAATATTCAGGCAGGAGTTAAGGACACTAACTGGTCTCAGAGCAAGAGGATCCATGATGATGACCATAATAAACTCTGCCTTGGAAGGAATCTTTGAAACATAACAAGAGGTACTTGGAATTAAACAGAGTATCAAAGTGAGGCATATGGCATATCCTTAAGTAATACTCAAATAGAAGTACTAGATTCTTAAGCATACATGGCAGAGTCTGTTATTTCAATGACAGAACAGTAATACTTCTTTCATTATTAATAAAGTCATCATTTCCACCACGAACTTCACGGACTTGATTTCAACTAAATTCACTGTTGACTTAGAATTTAATTTTACTGTGTATGTAGCATGTCTTAGGAAACTAAAAAATATATGTTAAGATATAGTTTTCTCTCAAGGGGCTTACAGTCTTCTTTGGGAAACAAAGTTTAAAACACAAAAAAATCTAGAAAAGAAGACAGTATAAAATAATGTTCTACACATGCCCTAGCATGTCACAGAAGGCAAACTCTCAGTAATGTCAGTTACACTTTGGTGAGTAATGGAATGATGTACAGGAACAGTGTTTGGAAAAGGCATCTGATGGTCCATGGGATTGAATGATTTGTGGAAGAGGCAGCAAGAAGTTAGAAAATTGATTAGCTGGTTTTGTAGACAGAACTTAGTCTCAGAATAGGATAATAACTGTACTAGGAAATAAAAAGGATACAGTATACTAAAGAAATTACAGAAAAAATCCACAGGTCATAATTACTGATTGAATATTGAAGATAAAAGGGGCAGATCCAAAAATGGATTCTGGATTCCAACAGGATTGTACACATATTATTACAAGAAGTAGGGAAGTAGAGAAGATGAATTTTGTTTAGGGGAGAGAAAGTCAATGACGCTATTAGGTTGAATATGCAGATGCTATTAACAGGCTGCAGGAAACATCTGGTGGACTGCTGGAAATACTAAACTGTCAGAGGGAAAGGGGATTGGTATAAGGTAAAAAATAAATGAGGTAAAGGCAGTTGTATTTAGAAACAATGAGAAAAATCATTTCATGAGGAAATAGAATTAGTAAAGAACTAGACTTTATAAAAGACAAAGGCTATGCTCAGCAGACACCCATTCTTGCAAGATCGTCATTAAAGCCTCGCTCCGCTGTTAAAAAAAAAAAAAAAAGACAAAGGCTAGAAAAGCTTATCGAAGTGTGATCTTTTCAGTCAAGTGGAAGGAGTTCAACATCTGAGAGTGAAAATGGAGTAGATATCTGTTTAAGATTCTTAGTAAATATGTTTCTTTATTACTATCAGCACAAAACATTTTGTGTTGAAAATTAGAATGTTTTAGAAAAAACTAAAATGTCCTAAGTCCAAAAAGTCTCAAAAATTTGCTGAGAGCTTCTTATGTGCTTAGTTTGGTAGAAAGTATAAATTCTAAAGGACAAGAACTCCAAAAAAGGCAAACATTCTTCTTTCTCAAGGAACAATCAAAGCTAACATCTTCCAAGTACTCACTATGAACTAAGCGCTGTGTAAGTGCTTTCCATGTACTAACTCATGTAACCCTAACTGTAACTCTTTGTGGCAGGTCCTGTTACTGTTTCCATTTTATCAATGAGAACACTGAGCCACCAAGTGTTTACCCCAAGGTCATACAGCTAGTCAGTATAACCCAGGGAATCTGGGTCTAAAGTCCATTTCTTAACCACAATGAAAAAGATTCACAGAAAACATTGTACTGATTATTAAAATAAGGCAATATATTCCAAGGGCCAAGAGGTATAGTAAATAAATACAATGGGTGTCCAGGGGACAAATAAACTACTGTGAAACGTAATAGTTAGGGAATGTTTCATGGAAGACATATGAATTGAACTGGCCCTTAAAGATGGGTTAGGTGGACAAAGAAAGAAGGAGGAATTGCAAGGAGGCGTGATACATGGAAACTGTACCAACCAGGAACATATGTGTGATAAGACAAATTTCCTAGACAAAAGTCTAAGAAAATATTACCGACCAGATGGATTAAACTGGTAAATATTTAGTTCCTACATCCTGTCTTACAACTACTCTAACTACATAATATTTTACTCTAAGATCTCTTTGTAGGATAAAGCAAATATGCAGTGAAAAAAAATATTTCCAGTAGGATGAAACAGGAAGATGAATGTATTATATTTACAGCCTTGTTCCATTTTGTTCAAATAAATGATCTCATTTAATCTTCAAAAAAGCCTATGAATTAGACAATATTTTTCACCTTCTATATAGGCAGAAATTGTGGCATGGAGAAGTTACTTGACAGAGGTCAATCAGTGAGTAGGTGGCAGAGCCATAAACTGAAAACAGACAGTTGAATTCTGAGCTCACACTCTTATTTCTTAAAGAAGATACTATATGACCGTAAAAAAAATGCTCAAAAAGCTTAATTATCTTTACACTTGCTTACCTTGAAGACCCGCATATTTCAGAGATGACCAGTTTGGTATGTCATAACACCCTCCACCATCTTCTTGTTCTTCTGATTCACTTCGGTAAAGTACCTGATTCAGCTCAGCCAAAGTTAATTTAGAGGCAATACTAAGAAGTGGAAAATAAGAGAACTGGTTAAATACTGTGAAATTTCCCTTGCTGTCAATAAAAATAAAGAATAAAATCTGAATCATAATCATAAAATGTCTTAGTAATGCATACTTTAGGAACTCAGTATTATAATATACATTATAAACAAAATATATTGAAAATAACAATCAAAGGATAAGACATGCTAAAAATTCAATTAGAAGTAACATTTCTTCCAAATCAAGGGAATAAATAAGTACCAAATTATTAATTAGAAGTATCTTGGAAAAATCTTTTGTTTGCTATATCCTTTATCTCATAAATTTGCTTTTTTAATCTTTCTAGTTCAGGCTTAGTTTTTTCCCTCCTTTATATTCTCCTATGTGTGACATCAATAACTTTTTATGCTAATTATCTTTAACTCAAAATACTTGTCAAAGAACCAGTAAAGAGATAATCAAAAGTAAAAGTTAACCACTTTAGAAATCAGGTACGACTCTGCCTTTGTATTTCTTTTTCTCTTCTCTCCTCTCCTAAGGTTGCATTGCCCTTCGGCTTGATTTTCCAAGAAACCAAGATTTTGTTAGATAAAGATGCTCTTGATAATGATCACAGGGAAGTATCTAAGTATCATGGCCTTGACTTCCCTTTGTTCAGTTAGCAGGGAGGTGGTATAACTGACCGCACCTGAAAACAACTGAAATCCTACTTGTACTTCTAGCTGTTAAGGTAATTTCATTTGACAAAGCCTCTTGAATTTTATGGGAACACATATCCCCTTGAATGTACTTCCTTCTTTCCTTTCTAGCTCCGCCTCAGCTTAGAAAATCGCTGGCTGTGCTTTGTTCCCTCTCCATCCACAGACTGGGACTGACATTCCTTCCTCAGCAGTTTGTGAGTGACGTCTGAGTCTAACCTGCCAGCACTCTTGGCACCAACTCCTGCAGCAGTATTTTTCAACATGTAGCCAGTGAACTCCTCGCATTAGAATTACCTGGACAGCTTATTAAAATGCAGATATCTTGGCCTTGCCCCTAGATAATCTGAGTAGGTCTGAGCAGGAACATGCATTTTATAAGCATTCCACAGCAACACAAAACTGCTTCATCATAGATTTTTTAGAATGCAACTACTTTGCTAAGAGCAGTTGAATTAAGAATATCCTTAATGATAAAGCTCTTATGAAAGAAAAATAATTGAACATAATAGAAAAATGGGCTAGTATGTAAAATGACATTTCACCAAAAATATACAAATAACCAATTAACAAAAAATTAAGCTTAACTAACATTTAAAATTATTTAAAATAGGATGTCATTTTAAATTATTTTATATTTACCAGTTTGATTAGTAGTAACTAATACTTACTGATCACAATGTGTCAAGCACTATTCTAATGTTTTATATAAATAATCCTCATAACTCTGTAAAAGAGGCACTATAATGATATCTATTAGGTAACTTGCCCAAAGTCTTACTTCTGACAGTTAATCCAAACCCAGACAGCCTGGCCCTATACTCTATGCTCTTGAACATTACATTATGATAATACTTACTCAGTATTGGTAAGGATGTGGGGTAATGGACACTCACATGTAAAGCTTAAAGTATAAATACAATCTCTCTGGAGGGGATTTGGCAATATTAAAAGCCTCAGATAAGTGGATATAATCTGACCCATTTCTGGAAATTTATCCTAGTACTAATGATAGCAAACATATATTGAGCACTTATTTTGTGCCATGAAGTGTTAAGTACTTTGATTACATTATCCTATTTAATCCTTAAAAAATTTAAAAGGAAGGTACTATTATAAGCCCCATTTCCAGACAGACAAACTGAGATGAAGAAAATCTAAATAGCTTGTCCAAGATCATACTAAGAATGATGAAGCAGAATTAAACTCCAAATTTCAAAACCCATACTCTTTGGTCCTATGTGGTCCTATCGAGTAAGGGAATAGCTAGTAAGGGAATAACTAAGGATTTATTTATGCACAGATGAATGTACAAAGACATACATAATAGGAAGCATACATAATTGGAAGCAATCTAGATTTCCAGAAAATGGAGACTGATATAAATTTTAATTATGGCCATGTAAGACTAATACATTGGCATTTTAAAAGAAATGGTGTAGTATGAAGTATAATGTATACAACTTAGTCTCCAACAGTTCAGAAAAACTGCGTGTGCATATGTATGTGTACATAGAGATGTATATATATATGTGCGTATATGTATGCATCTATTTGTATCTATTTATAGAGAGTGCATGAATGTGAGAGGATGCACATGCAAGCATGCACACAAATGATAAAGCAAGAGGACAAATGTTAACAGGTGATGCGAACAGTATTGGCCCTTGGACCTCCAAGGATATAGAGGACCCTTAAAACTGCCTAAATCAGACTTGTGGTAATTTATCAGTTACTGAAGTGGCAAAATTATGTAAAATAAGGTTGACTTACAAAGCAAAAGGAATTTTCAGTATAGGATCTGAGTTGTCAGCAGCAAGGCTCCCAGATTTAAAGTGAGGACTGAACTGTGTTAGATGATTTCGAAGAATTCCAACAGCGACTTGGGCATGTGGGTCAAGACTAACTCTGAAAACATTAATTAAAAAATGGTTAGTTTTAGGAGTGATCTATTCAAAATTAACAGGATATGTATGTAAACTATTTTAAATTATAAGCAAAGTCAACACTTTGAACCCTAATTAACATACCTGAATATAATAACACTTCCTGGAGATAAGTTTTCAAATTCTATTTCTTGAATATATTCATTGGGTCCTTTTGTGGCAACTCCAGCTTGTTTAACAATTTTACTTTCATTAAGCTTGAAAAAAATTATATAAGAACATTCAATAAAAAATTCTAATGGTCTTAAAATGTTAAACACAGTAGTAAGATGAAAGTCCCAAATACCTGAATATGTTCTCTAATATCCACTGTGATATTTGGCATTCCATTGATTGAATTCTCATCCTTCTTATAAGGATTTGTGTTTCTCTCAATAGTTCTGGCTTCAAGAACTACTTCTTCAATTTTGCCTAGGAATATATAAATATTTTAACAAAATTTCAGGTTAAACTATCTGAAATTAGGAATTGCTAAAGGTGTTTTAAATCATTTAAGTTGAATATGAAATATCAGTTAAAAAATACAGAACAGTCTGAAAGTAGATGATTCTATACAAGATGTATTTTTACACAATGTTTTGTTTTTAAACCATAAATTAACAAAGCTTTATTTTAAAAGAGATCTTATCAAATAACAACAGCTTAGCTTTGAGGAACAATATGACCTTCCTAATTTTGAGCAGAGAGAAAAACATAACTAGAAAGGCTTACATTTTCAAAAAATGTAGTATTTCAGAAATACAAAAAAGTAGGGAAAAATTTGAAAAACCCAGATCCTACTATCTAGCTTAAGAAAACATTACAAAATAACCGAGGCCCCTGTGTACCCATTTTTCCCCTTCAGAGGTAGCCACTACCTGCAGTTTGGTGTTCATTGATCCAGTGCATTTTTCTACAATGTATGTTTCCCTAGACAACATATATTATTTTCCATATTTCCAAGTTTTACTAAGTGGATTCAAATTATATGCATATTTTTGCAACTTACTTTCTACTGGACAATGCTGTATTTTTTAGATTGGTTCACAATGCTACATTAACTCTAGCTCATTTATTTCAAATGCTAAATAATATTCCACTGCATGAATATATGAAAATTTATCATATTAACACTGTCACTAGTTTTTCTTTATTTTATAAATAGTGTTTCAATGAATATTCTTGTGCATGCTTCTAATGGAATGTATGAGAGTTTCTAGGAGTAGAACCATTGGGTCAAAAGATAAATAAAACTTTAACTTTATTGTTTAAATAATTTAAGCTTTAAGCCATTAATCTAACAATAACTAACAATACCTTTAGATCCAGACATTCTATTTCTTGAAATAAATGCAAAGAATAGTGTTCAAAAGAAAAAATTGTTCCAGTACATATTTAAAAAAGGAATAATGCTAAACATACTAAAGAATATTAAAAATGAAATACTAACATAATACAAAATAGTCAACATCATGAAAATCATAATTTATGGACTGACAAAACAGGAATGCTTTAAGAATGATCAGTGACTAAAACAAAAACTGAGATAACATTGCACATACTGACTCCAGCCATGTAAAAATATAAACGCACATTACCAACAATCAGACAAAATTACTAATATAAATTTAGAACAGTTTAAAAAACAAATGGACATTTAACCCTAAAATTATTCAAGTTGATAATTTTTAAAAATTGGAGATATGCAATAACTAGCATTAACATTTGAGAATATTTCTGCCCAGGCTCTGTTCCATGTAGTAAAAATACATGTTACCAAATTTTCTAATTCTTTTTCTCACCTACACCCACACTTGCATGGTGTTATAATATATATGCTATATAATAAAAACAACAATGCAATAAAACATAGTACGGTTTAATATAACAATATGATATAATCACAATAATGTTTTTAGATTGCATTACCAGGGATGCACATTTGAGGCACTTCTTTGCTGTAAAATGAAGTCTTGGGATTCCTGAAAGCAGTTCTAGACACAGACACAATAGACTGATGGATGCTAGGTGAGTGTCTTGTTACTGCCACTATGTCCTCATCAACCTGATCCACATAAACCTGAGAAAGAGAGAAAATACGTTATGCTCAAAATGGAAAGACTTTTTCTGATATTGAATCTTGAGAAACTTAGAAAATTTAGTTTCTTGCCTGAATAAAACCCTTGGCCCCCAGCTCTTGATGAAGTTTATTGATAGCACACCTGGCTGCAATAATTCCACTTTGGAAATTAACTTCACCTGTATCTGATGGCAATGCTGCAGGATTCCACTTAGTGTAAAACCGTTCTTCAGAAACCACTGAAATCTGAACAAAGTTAAAACTTAGCAATGTATATGCTTTAATTACAATGGGGATTTTTGGTAAAAATGCTCAATGTTGTTGGCCATGTGGACTTTAAAAATAACACACAAACAAACCTGATGTGGCACTAATTCGTCATAGCCTTTAGTACTTCCACTGGCACAGCAGGCCATAGAGACAACTGTGGAACTTGGAAGAGCATCATATTCTGACCTGTGCTAGAAAATAATAAAAGAAACAAGTTTTTTTCTTTCAAATGCAAAGTGCCATCCTATATATAGCATAATGAAATAAGAGGATAATTACATAAATACATTCTATAAGATACATTAATTTGCTTTAAAACAAATAACATTCAAAAACTATGTACCACAATCACTTATAAATCTAAGACATTATTTTGAAGTATTACTGCCACTAAATATCAGAGAAGTAAATATTAAAACATTTAGCAAAGTAAGTAAATAAAAGAAAGAGAGGAGATGCTCACCACAATAGGACACTCATTGTCATGGGTAATATCCATAAACAGGGCGTGCGCAATAGCTGGCATCAGAGGTCTCAAACAGGGCTGAACAAAGGATCCAACAGGTTCGCCTCCATATCGGTAAACTAATCTGCCCTCTTCATGACTATTATTTGCACTCATTGCCTCTGCAAACCATTACAGAATATTTTAACAATCTTCATTATTAGTCTCTGAGAAGAAATTAGATTTCTTATCATGACTTTCAAAAAAAGGCCACATAAATACTATCAAAAATAGAACTGCTTTAAACATTTAAACAAATGTCCACTAATTTAACTGACAAAAAAGTCTCTATTACTTAACCAGAGAAATGGCTTATGCAGGTACAAGGAAACACCTGTTGTTTATTAGGATATTGGTTATATAAAATCTATGGGAAAAAAATCTAAGAATTACATTATATATCCAAGTAGGAAATGAAAAACAGATTTGTGTATTTTCAACAACAAAAAATGGTTTCATTTGTGAGTCATCAATTTGTCCCACTGCTCTTTCAATTTCAAATGAGGTATTTTAACCTGAAGCAGAAATTTTTATTGATAAAAACAGATGGAGTTATATTAGAAAATTTGTGTGCAATATTTAAAAGAACATCACCTATGTTGAAAATGACTAAACATTATATATAAAGCTACAAACGCCTTTTAATTAAACAAAAACTCAAGCCTACCTCTTATTAAGGAACTAATGCCCAGTCTAGTAACAAAGATATTATCCAGGTCTTCACTTCCTGTGAACAGTTCAGCTACTACATATAAATTGGGTTGCAATTTCCTAGCAGCATCCAACATGTACTGCAAAAAACATAGTCACAAATGTAACAGAAAGAGAAAAGCAAGATGAGAGGGAGAAGTAGAGGCAAGACTAGGCATAGGTTTGACATAGGAAAATACCACATAGCAAGGCAAAATGAAAATCCAAGAATTCCCAAATAAATTTAAGAATACATTTGTAAGAAAACAAAGGCAGACCAATACACACAAGAAATGATAAGTTATAAACAAAATAAAAGTTAAAAAGAAAGATTACATTTTGCAAAGATACAGGGACATGAGGGAGAAAAAGAGGAAGAAAAATGTTACTGTCGCATTAAAAAATGTAAACCGTAATGTTGCAATTCTGATAGGCTTTCCCCATTTTATGTCTGTTTATTTTTAATAGTTATAATCAGACTATTAATTTCCAGGCAATTGACTAAGCCTTCTTGTGAATTATTTTGCTACTGCAAAGATTAGGTCTGACTGACTAGCTTTTCCTACAGATGATAATTAACTCTTAATCAGAAATCAGATCACTTGCAATTTTAATGTCATATTTGCGCAAAGGTTAATAGAGTACTTGAAATTACAAAGCTGTATTAGGTAGAAGATAATAGAAACTTAAAATTAAGCAAATTAAGTTTTAATTTTCTGTTTTGCCATAATGTTATAACAATCTTTTAAGATATATTTTTTTGCTGTTATATTTTTTGCTAAAGGCACAATAAAAGAAACCTCTGCCAGCTTTTACAGCTAAAAAATGTCCTATCACCTTAACGAATGTTGATTAAATTCTTCCAAATCAAATCAACTTTTTATCACAGACTCAAAACATACATAGTACCATTTTAAAATTATAGAAATAAATGTTTCTCAGATTAACACATTTCTGAAGAACACAAAGTTGTCAATAGGAAGCTATCAAAGTTCTTATAAACAGGATGAAAATTTTAAGTGTTTACAAAGCTGTATTAGATAGAAGATAATGCTATAAATGTTGGCATGGTTTAAGTTATTATAAAAGCCTGAAGAGAAATAAAGAACCCTCCTGGTTGCATTTACATTTTTATAAATAATAAAAAATTAAATCAATGAAGCTAAAACTAGTTTCTATATGATGTAATGTTAGGGCTTAAAAAACCACTATAAACTACTCAACTTCAGAATGTATATTAATACGTTAAAAACAACTTAATAGGGAGGGCTGTACAAGTCAGAGAAGACAAGTAGTGATTCTATAGTATCTCACTATGCTGATGGACAGTGACTGTAATGGGGTAGGTGGGGGGGACCTGATGAAGGGGGGAGTTTAATAACCATAATATTGCATATATAATTGTAGATTAATGATACCAAAATAAATTATAAAAAATTAATTAATAAAAAACCCTACAAACCTAGAATTTTGTACCCTGCAAAATTATCCTTCAAGTGAAAGAAATAAAGACTCTCTCAAACAAACAGACTTTTTCAGACAGATTTGTTGCCAGCAGAGCTGTGTGGCAAGAAATTTTTTTTTAAAGTTCTTTAGAGAAAAGGAAAATGGTATAAGTTAGAAACTTGAATCTACATAAATAAAGGGAGACCATAAAAAAACAACTTAACAAGAATAAGGCAAATTAATATTTATATATTATTAAAGTACTAATATTAATTCTTTTAAAACATTAATATTAAATATTAACAATATTTTGATAACATATGGCAATATGGTTGTGTATATACTATCAAGACAATATGATCTACTTCCCTAAATTTAAATAAAAATAAAACTTGTTAAATAATTTATAGCCCAATATTCCATAACAACAGAATCAAAAGATTCTGTTAGAATTGTGCAACTTTATAAGTGTTAAATACTACCACCAAATCAATGCTAGTGTCCAATTAGAAGAAAGAACCCTGTATCTGCATACTCTATTTAAGGAAAGCTAGTGAAAGAATACTGATTTTCTTTTGTTTGTGTAGATGAATAGCTCTTCAGTACCTCGGCTACATGAAGAGGTGTTGAGTGGCAGTTATCAAGACGTATTCCTTGGAAATAAGTCACAGTTATTTCAGTGTATTTTTTCATGTGTGCCCATAGATAAGGACAGTCCTCTGGTTTATTCCCATAGCGTAATTTTACACTGTCTCCCCAGCAAATAAGTTCTCTCCTTAGATAAACTTCTGAACCTGTTAAGAAAGGAGTTTGCTTTCAATGGTTCAAGAAATAAAATGAAAACAACTGCTTCAAGGAAACACTACTGTTTTAAAATTGCATTTATTATTTCTATCACAAACCATACACTGGTTAAAATTATGCCTAAAATTGTATTGGGTAAGGTTTTAAAAATTAATAATTTATATCTCATATCTATTTTGTTAAAATTCTAGTTTTTAGTCTAAGAATGTATGCCTAATGTCAAAATTCAAGTTGCTTCTTGAAGGAAAACAGTAATAGTAATATAGGCTCCTTAAAGCTATAGTTTTACCAAAAACATTTAAAGCTCCATCCCCACTTCCCTAACCATTTCTGACAAGAGGTTATATTAAATCCATGGCATACAGCAAAATGGCCTTTTCATTTAGAATGGCTAGAAAGGAAAGGCCAGAGGTACTTAAATACACAGTTATATTCTTTTTTAAGAAATGGGATTTTAAAATTAAATTTAATGTTATTAAAACAAAATTTTAGCTCTGAAATGTTGAAAAATAAATATATTGATGGGCCCCCGGCAAAATCCTTACTAGTAATGAAAAAAGCTATAGAGAAAATAAGATGCTAGGAGCAAGTAAGAGGAAACCTAAAAACAATTACAGTTGACTCTTGAACAACACGGGTTCAAACTGCACAGATCCACTTATATGTACATTTTTCTCAATAAATAAATTGGAAAAATTTTTGGAGATCTGCAACAATTTGAAAAAGTCTATTATCTAGCCTACTTTATTGTAAAAATACAGTATAATACATGTAACATATAAAATGTGTGTTAATCAACTTTGTACTATCGGTAAGGCTTCCTTCTGGTCAATAGTGGCTATTAGTAGTTAAATTTTTAGGAAGTCAAAGTTATACACAAATTGTTGGTTGTTCAAGGGTCAACTGTAGTTTCTAGTTTAACTGCTATTCAAATACCTTAATACTTCTCTGGCTAATGAGTGAAAAAATCTCTTCTGGCAATATACTTGCCATAACAATGGTTTCCAGTGTCTTTAAAAAATATATTAGAATAAGTTTTTGCCCAAATAAAATCTTATACAGAACCATAATAAAAGATAAATACATAAAAGCCATTCTGTTTGAAGAAAAAGTAGGGGAAAGGAAATGATGAATCCCATTCTTTCTGTCAATCTCTTTTCTCTCAAAAGGTATGCACTTCTGGCATCTCTGTGATGAAACAGTTAAAAAGCCACTAGTCTTGTGGGGAAAAAAAAATCAGTGAAAGAGTTTATATTTTGAGCTTGCCATGAACTTTTATTTTCCTATCCATAGAGAAGTTAACAAGAGGGATGTACCTGGTTCAGCAAAGTTTCGAAGGGGATCATCTCCCATTACCCATCCATTATATGCCATCAGAAAACAAGCTTTATTTGGAAGATGAATCATAGCCTCTTCTGTGGAGAGGGTCATTTTCTCAAATGGGAAAGTAAAATATCTATGGAGATACAAGTAAGTATTAAATCCATACAGAGAAATCCCTTGGAGAGAATCTGAATTAGCACTATTAAAATTGACTTTCTTCCCTAATGAGTAGAAGAAATGAGGTTAGTTTGATACCATTTATAGGAAATAAACTCCAATATAGGTAAAAAATCTTCACAAGACTTTTTAAGTTAATCTAACAGGATTTGAGGAATGGAGTCTTAGCATTAATAGCATATTTGGATAGCATTTTAAACAGTAACTTTAAAAATCTTATAAAATTACTAAGAAAATCAACGAAGTACTGATACTATTTTGCAAAAGCTTTTACTATATTTTAGCTGTCTAATCTATACTGCATATTACTTATAAGGAGCTAAAGCCTTGCTCAATTTGATTAACACTGAATTTATTAGTAAGTATGTAATCCTCCAGAAACATTTATGTAAATGATTACAAACTGTCTCATACTGATGATAGTTTCTCTAACTAAAGATTTGTCAAATAAAATTAATTAAGTCTAGTTACCAAATCAAAACTTCTATTTCAATTTCAGAAATGTACTGAAGTGACACATTAAAGGAAACATTTAGGTTAATTTGAAAGGTTAAATACAATTTTAAATTTTAAATCTTTAATGAAAGGTATACAAAAATATAATACCTGGTAACTAAAGGATGTTTTCTAGTGACAGGTCCTAGTTTAGGACCATGGCCAGCCAGTCGTTCATAAAACACATTTCCCAAAATGCAATTGACTGCCTAGAAAATATTAAGTTACATCAATAACAGTAATAAAAAAAACAGTATTAAGTCAAAGAAAAACTGCAGTTCAAAAGTAGATAAAACCTGTTCATGATGATAGTTTATGAGTTGATGCTTCTCTGAATTTAATTCCTCAATTCTCTTATGGAACCAATTACAGCATTCATCAATTGCAGCTGGTCCATTACTAGAGGAGACAGAGCAACACAAACTTATTATTAAAGATTTAAAAATTCTATATTAAAAATTTTTCTAACAAGGCTCATAGAAACTTTAAACATATTCATTAGGATCTTAACTATGACTGGATATGTTTTTCAATTGTAAAAATTTTTATTAATACGTATAGGAACATGGACCAGGACACAGAAAAAGGAGTAAATGTCAGGTGTTTGAAGTAGCAAAATTAGGTGAATTACTTTATTTCATTTTCTACTCAGGCTTTTTTAATGAATAGTATGAAAATAATACTAAAATAATACTAGTATGAAATAGTATTTGTAAGTAATATTATTTGCTTCACAGGAAAAATATATAACATACTCATGTGGTATGAAAGTTGCTAGTGCAATGTTCATATCTACAGTACAGCCAAGCCGTCTATATTCAGGATCCTGAATAATCTTAAGGTGTTGCTTTGGATCAGGCTTAGTTGTTATTTTCCTATTTTCTGAAAGAAAAAAAGACGATATATTAAATGCAAATATCTAAAAGGAGATTATAACTGTTATTGATTCCAAATTTTTAGTTTACCATTGTTTTCATAGGAAATAAAACAAATGTTTATTTCATAAATATCCTTCCTATCCCGCCCTCCATCCTCCTGCACACCACCTGTTATACACACATATACACACACAGAAGGACTGAGTAAAGGAAGAAGGGAGGGAAGGGAAGAAAGAAAAGAGAGAGAGAGATACTGAAATTGAGAGAAAGTAACATTGTAGAAGAAAAACAGAGGGGTTCCAATCAGTTCAACCCCAGGCCCACTTTTCTGCCTCAGTCAGCATTCATTTATTCTGCACATCTTTTAGGGCATTAAGGACATTGGTGGCATAAATTTTCTTTCCAGGTGCCTCCAAATACACTAACATTAGGAGTACTTATTCTTTTGAGATTGTTTTATTTTCTAAAGTAAGTCTTATTAACAACCTCACTTCCTTTGTATCCTCTGAAAGCAGCACACAGGTTTGCTTTTATACTCTTTCCCTTTTCACCAATAAGCATATTTATGTCATAATAATAAAAAATGAAAAAAGTAAATAAATGCTTTGTGGGGAGAATTTTCATTCTTTTTCTGAAACTTGTTCCTAATAAATTAGGATTTATTGCTGTTGGTGCAGGATTGCCTTCACTGGGACTTGATTTTACATTATATTTTATATTGATTTTATATTAATGTTATTTTCTCTTGATTTTATATTAATTAATACATGGCTTATTCTAAACAGATGTTGAAATGGCTTATATAAGTACAAAAAAATAAGGTAAAATATAAATGTATTCTTAAAATCTAAGTTTCTGAGTTTCATCTGGAAGAGTAAATATGTGAAACTGCCAAAAAATCTTTGAAAAAGAAAAAAACTACACAATTAATGTAAATTATAAAACAATCTTCAGTATTGGTAGAATAAAAGTTGCATCACTGGAGTAACACAGATAACAGATTCATGTATATTTAGTATATGACTATGTACTATGAAGTATTATGGTAGTCTCCAAATCAGTGTAAAAGGATAGATTATCAATTCACCATTATTTTTTAAATAAAATAAAATACCTCATTTATATAATAGAGAAAAATAAATTCCAGGTATATTAAATATTTAAATGTAAACCATAAATAAGATTTTTAGAAGAAAACATAAAATGCCGATGGAAGACATTTTCTAAGTATGATGCAAAATCAGAAGCCATAAAAGAAAAGATTCACAAATTTGAATACATTGGAAAAAATCCATGAAAGTTAAAAGATCCAGAACATACTAGGAGGATATATTTGAGGCCAGTATAATAAAGAATCACCAATAATAATAAATCAATATAAAAAAGACAACATCCCAATAGACAAATAAGGGAAGATTAATAGGCATTAATGGCTAATTAATGTGAAAAGATATTTCACTAATAAGCAAAGAAACATAAATTAAGTAACATTTTGCCTGATTGACAAAGACTATAAAGATTAATGGTATCTAATGTTGATGAGGGTTTAGTTAGTGATAATGTAAACTGGTACAACTTGTGTTGAAAAGCAATTTGACACCTATCGTAAATTTATTGTTAAATATGTATACGCTTTGACCCAGTAATTCTATGTCTAACAATTTTTCCTATAGATTTACTCACATAAGCAAGTAAAGATAGCATGGACAATGGTATATTTTCTGTAGTACACCTTAGAAGAATATAAGTTCTACTAGGGTTTCCTGTGTTCACCACTGAATCCCCATGCCTGGAACAGTGCCTAGCACATAAGAGATATGTATTCAATAGATACGTTTTTGTTTTTGTTTTTTACACAAAATTACTCTTTAATCTGTGAAAAAATTCAAACTCAAGCCTTATGTAATGCTTACTGCCCTTCCTTGCAGGTCTAAATACTAGACCCGTGACTGTGGCACCTATCTCATTGATGTTCCAAAGGCTGAGAGATCTTTCCTGCTAGACTGTCTTCGATTTTTCAGTTATAATAGCATATTTAACTAGCTTTTGGAAAGCTGCTCACCATCACCACAGTACATTATGCCGCCACTTCCCTGCAACTGAAGTCCTTGCGGCTGCCTTGTCATTCTCTGTTTATGCAGACTCGCCCACACCCAGCAGGCTGCTGAAGTCCTGTCCTAGTGAGTCTCCTCTGACGCACACTGTGCTTAAAGAGCAAATCTTAGGTCCTTTAAAGCTGGTTAAATCACTCTCCTCATGACTTACACTTCTACATTGTTCACAAGAATTAATACAACCTACAAACAAGTCACATACACAGATTTCACCCACTTGTAGGTTGCAAACATCAACTTGCTGAAAATATTTCCACTATTAAACTAGTTCTAGAACATAGAAAGTTTGTTAACAGTTCAATGAACCTCATATGCAATAAAGGACACTGTCAAGGTTCTGTCTATTTTACAAACATAAAAACAGGAAATGTTAACCTCCCCCATTCCTTCAACCTTTATTATATGAATAAAAGAACTTCAGAAAATTTAACTCATTTAAAAAAATTTTTATTAAGGTATTATTGATATACACTCTTACGAAGGTTTCACATGGAAAAACAATGTGGTTACTACATTTACCCATATTATCAAGTCCCCACCCATACCCCAATGCAGTCACTGTCCATCAGTGTAGTAAGATACCACAGACTCACTGTTTGCCTTCTCTGCTACACTGTTTTCCCCATGATCCCCCACACCATGTGTACTAAACATAATACCCCACAATCCCCTTCTCCCCACCTCCCCAACTGCCCTTCCACACCCCTCCCCTTTGGTAACCACTAGTTCTTTCTTGGAGTCCCTGAGTCTGCTGCTGTTTTGTTCCTTAAGATTTGCTGCGTTGTTATACTCCACAAATGAGTGAAATCATTTGGCACTTGTCTTTCTCCACCTGGCTTATTTCACTGAGCATAATATCCTCCAGCTCCATCCATGTTGTTGCAAATGGCAGGATTTGTTTCCTTCTTATTGCTGAATAGTATTCCATTGTGTATATGCAATTTAACTCAATTTTAACAAAATGTTTCCTAAAGCATTATTTTGTCCAGGTGCCCAGGTTTAAGTTGTGAACATTGACAGTGTCCATTGATATAACCACATTTGAACTTGTTAAAGAGTTAACCATTTTCTATTATTAGTCTCGTTTCTACACTGTTTATTCACATGTATCTACTAACAAATAGTGTTGTCTGTTACATTTATTTGTTTGTGAATGTTTTCTGGAAAACTGCAGTATCTGTGAAGACCGATTTCCATGCTGACATTGCATGCATCCAAATATTCATAATGCACAGAGGCACAGAATTGGGGCAACAAGAGAGCATATTCAAACATCAGTACACTCTATTCCCCTTTTTATTGCTTGTTTGGCTTACTACTTCTTAAAACAAAAATAAGATATCTTGAAATCAAAATCAATGTTCAACTGCCAAAGAAAGGATAACAATAGGGCACAAATTAGGGCTCGAATGAAACTGTAAGCACTCTTTTCTCCACATGTCAGAGTCCATTCATTTCATGGTTTGGAAATGGGGAGAATAGATTTCCCTTCAATTGCAAGTCAGCAGGTGTTTGTCTTCAGCTAAGTTTAGCAAAATTCATACAAAATAATAATTAACAATGATCTTTTTTACTTGCTAACTCTCAAGGAAACACCTTTAAAACTGCACTTTGTTAAAATTTCTGTACTAAACATAATACTCCACAGTCTCAAAGTTACCTGCAACTTTCCTGACAACTTTTCACTCTCTCTCCTGCTAAGAACTGTAGCCCTTTTCTGCTGAGTTTCTAGAACCTTCTACTACCATATCCACAACTTCCACCACTAGATCCATAACCACCACCATAGGGACTGCCCAAGCTTCTTCCACCCAAACTCTCCCCTTCAGGAGTCAAATCACATTCATGATTACTGTTTGCTATAATTTCCAAAATCACTGTAGTTTCCACCACCACCATAGTTAACAGTTCCAAAATTTCCTCCTTCATTGTAATCATCCTCCTCCTCCACCACCACCATAGCCACCACCTTGGATTCCATACTCTGGTCCCTTGCCACCATAGCCTCCTCTGCTATTATAACCAGGACCACCACCGTAGGTGTCCCCATCACCTCCAAATCCATTATATCCACCATCACCTCCCCCACAACTACCTCTGCTGCCACCACCCCCGACCCCTCAGCCCCACAGTCTCCTCTTCCACCAAAGTCCCCATGGCCAGAGCTTCCTCCATGACCCGTAAAGTTGCCAGGTCCACCCCCACAACCTCTTTGGGATCCAACAGGCTGCATTTCTTGTTTAGAAAGGCCTTTTCACACTTCACAATCATGCCCATTAATAGTGGGGTATTTCTGAACAATTTTATCAACTGTATCATGATCATGAAAAGTTACAAAAGCAGATCCTCTCTTTTTTCCACTTTGCCTGTCTTCCATAACTTCTGTGGTTTCAAACTTGCCATACTTTTCAAAGTAGTCTCTCAAATTATATTCTTCTGTATCTTCTTCAATGGCACCAATGAAAATTTTTTTCACTGTTAGATGGGCACCAGGCTTGACAGAATCCTCTCTACCAGCAGCTCCCTTTGGCTCCACGGCACGTCATCAACCTTGTACGGCCACGCACACAAGCTGGTCCGCCTCATGTCATCAACCTTGTACGGCCACGCACACAAGCTGGTCCGCCTCATGTCATCAACCTTGTACGGCCACGCACACAAGCTGGTCCGCCTCATGTCATCAACCTTGTACGGCCACGCACACAAGCTGGTCCGCCTCATGTCATCAACCTTGTACGGCCACACACACAAGCTGGTCCGCCTCATGTCATCAACCTTGTACGGCCACGCACACAAGCTGGTCCGCCTCATGTCATCAACCTTGTACGGCCACGCACACAAGCTGGTCCGCCTCCTAACACAAGAGAGAGTCACAAGGCCAAAGCCCCTGGACCATTTTGTTTAGGGGTCTCTCATCACCACACAATCTGTAAGTGTGCCCCATTTCTCAAAATATGCTCTTCAACTATCATCTGTAGCTTCAAAGCTTGGACCACAATAAACAGCTTTCTCAACTGCTCTGGTTCCTTTGATTCATGGCCCTCCTCCCCCAACAGCAGCGGCTGAAATCCTCAATAGATATGTACTGAATGAATGAGTGAATGATGAGAAAACTGGAAATACTCTATCAGAAAGGCTAAAGATTGCAAGTACTTTAAAACTGCATTACAAGAAATACTTAGCTGTACTGTCAACTAAAGTTTTAGTTCTGTTATGAACTGTATGCTGTATGCTATAGTCCTACCAGCATGTGTGTAAAATGGATGTAAATATAAAACTTATGTATATATAATTATATAAGAATACATGTAAAATTTGAATTTTCTTCAGAAAGAGTCTGAAAAGAAACATATGAAACTATTACTTGGTATATAGTTCCCTCTAAGAAGTGGGTTTGGGGAAAAGGAAATCACATATTCTATTTATTACATTTTTGCACTGTTTGGCTTTTTTTCTTTACTGTGAGCACATATTATAGCTTATAAATAATATATCTTATTAATATCAGAGGGAAGGGAAGATACAGGCCCTTTAGTAAAATGAAACATGGAGAGTTAATATAAAACAATTCATGTATTAATATGTTACACAATTGCAAAAGCTTAAGTGTGACTCTGACTCAAGCAACCTGGACCTCTGACTTCTACTTCAAAGGCAGCATTTCTGTGTCCTACTCTAGCTTTAGTTTCTGGAAGAGAAAGATAATTCCTTATTTTAAAAGACAGCAAAGATCCTTGCTGTTAGGTTGTTCTACACTAATTGTAGATACATTCTTTATTAATCTTTCTAACTTGCCTCATAAAAACACTAATTTCTCTTTTAAGCATGGTTTTTCTTAGCTTATTTTGTTGGGGACACAATGAATAACTTCTTGAGGTTAGTTATGGCCTTAGTTGAAGATTCCTTTCTTTACCTTTAGTCACTGGCTCATGCCTGGTTTGGTTTCACCAGTGGTAGGGTGGCCTTAATGGTTGGCACCAGCAGCTGAAGTCCCTCTGCCTAAGGTTCCTACTGCAGCCAACAGAAGCTATCACACTCTCAGATCCAAAGCCTGCATCGAGCCTTTGGCACCTGAAATGATCTGCTTGCTTCCCATTCATTCATTTAACAAATATATGAATCTCTACTGTATTCTGAGCATTGTGCTAAGCAACCAATAGTAAGAAACAGTCCCCAGTGGAAGTAATGCTATGTATTTTTTTAAGTATCATTAATATACAATCTTATGTTTGTTTCAAGTATACAACACAGAGAGTCAACAGTTACCCATACTTTTAAACCCTCACTCTCCACTAGTGCAGTTACTATCTTTCAACATAGGAAGATGTTACAGAATCACTGGCTATATTCTCCTTGCTCTATCATCCCTGTGACCAACTTGTATTATGATTGAGAAATTTTGTGCCCTTTTATCCCACTCATGCTCCCCACCACCCAAACCCTAACCCCTCCCTCATGGCAACCACCAGTCATGTCTCAGTGTGTCTACTGCTGTTTTGTCCATTTTGTTTTGTTTTTATTTTCCACAAATAAGTGAAATCATATGGTATTTGTCTTCCTCTGCTTAACATATTTCACTTAGCGTAATACCAAGTCAATCCATATTGTTGCAAAATGGCAGGATTTCTTTTTTTTATGGCTGAAAAAGATTCCATTGTGTGTATGTATCACTTTTTCCTTATCCATTCATCTATTGATGGATACTTTGGTAGCTTCCATATCTTGGCTATTATAAATAATGTGGCAGTAAACATAGGCACATAACTTTTTGAATCAGGGATTTTTTTTTCTTCAGGTAAATTCCTAGAAGTGGAATTACTGGGTCAAACGGTATTTATATTTTTAGTTTTTTGAGGAACCTCCATATGCTTTTCACAGAGGCTGTACCAATTGACATTCCCACAAACAGTATAGGTAGGTTTCCTTTTTTCCACATCCTCACCAACTTTTGTTACTTCTTGTCTTTTGGATGGTGGCCATTCTAACTGGTGTGAGGTGATATGGTTTTGATTTGCATTTATCTGATGATTAGTGATGTGGAGCATCTTTTAATGAGCCCGTTGGCCATCTGTATTTCTTCCTTGGAGAAATGTCTGTTCAGGTCCTCCACCTGATCAGGGTTATTTTTTAAATAGGGTTATTTGTTTTTTTAATATTGAGACATGTGAGTTTCCTTTATATATTTTGGGCATTGACCCATTATTGGATAAATCATTTACAAATATATTCACCTATACTAATGGTTGCCTTTTTGTTCTGCTGATGGTGTCCCTTGCTGTACAGAAGCTTTTTAATTTGATGTAGTCCCACTTGTTCATTTTTTATTTTGTTTCCCTTGCCCAAGGTGATGTGTCCAGAAAAAAATTGATCATGCTTATGTTCAAGAGATTTTTGCCTATGTTTTCTTCTAAGAGTTTTATGGTTTCATTTAGGTCTTTAATCCATTTTGAGTTTGCTTTCATGTATGGAGTTAGACAGTAATCCAGTTCCTTTTGCATGTGGCTGTCCTGTTTTCCCAACACAAGTTATTGAAGAGACTGTATTTTCTCCATGGTATATTCAAGGCTCCTTTATTGAATACTAATTGACCATACATGCATGGGTTTATATCTGGGCTTTCTATTCTGTACTACTGATCTATGGGTCTGTTCATGTGCCAGGACCATACTGTTTTGATTATTGTAGCTTTGTAACATAGCTTGAAGTTAGGGTGCATAATACCCTTAGCTTTCTTCTTCTTTCTCAGGATTGCTTTGGCTATTCAGGGTCTTCTGTGGTTCTGTATGAATTTTAGGATTATTCTAGATCACTGAAAAATGATATCAGTATTTTGACTAGCATTGTAATGAATCTGAAACTTGCTTTGGGTGGGCTGGCCATTCTGACAATATCAGTTCTTCCTATCCATAAGCATCATGGGATCGCTTTCCATTTATTTGTGTCTTCTTTAATTTCTCTTATGAGTGTCTTACAGTTTTCAGAGTACAGGTCTTTTACCTCCTTGGTTAGGTTTATTCCTAGGTATTTTATTGTTTCTGCTAGTTTGTTGTTAGAATATAGGAATGCAAAAGATTTCTGCATATTAATTTTGTATCCTGCACTGCTGAATCCTGTTATTAGTTCTAATAGTTTTTGGTGGAGTCTTTAGGTTTTTCTATATACAATATCATGTCATCTGTCAATAGTGACAGTTTTACTCCTTTACCAATTTGGGTGGCTTTTCTCTCTTTATCTTATCTAATTGCCATGGCTAGGACCTCCAGTACTATGTTAAATAAAAGAGGCCATCCTTGTCTTGTTCCTGATCTTTGAGGAAAAGCTTTCAGCTTTTTGTCATTGAATATGATGTTATCTGTGGGTTTATCTTTATATAGCCCTTATTATTTTAGGTATGTACCCTCTATACCCATTTTATTGAGAGTTTTTACCATGACTGGATGTTGAATTTTGTCAAATGCTATTTCAGCATCTATTAGATGATCATGTAGTTTTTATACTTCTGTTGTTAACATGGTGTATCACATTGATTGACTTATAAATATTGTACCATCCTTGTATTCCTGGAATAAATCCCACTTGGTCATGATGGATGATCCTTTTGATGTATTTTTTAAATTCAGTTTGCTATTATTTTGTTGAGGATTGCTGCATCTATTTTCATCAGGGATATTGGTCTATAATTTTCTTTTTTGGTATTGTCATTGTCTGGTTTTGGTATTAGAGTGATGCTGACCTCATAGAATGAGTTTGGAACTATTCTTTCCTCTTCTACTTTTTGGAATGCTTTAAGAAGGATAGGTATTAGCTCTTTATTTCTCCTGTGAAGCCATTTGGTCCTGGACTTTTGTTTGTTTGGAGTTTTTTGATTAACAATTCAATTTCATTACTGGTTGCTGGTCTGTTCAGATTTTCTGTTTCTTCCAGGGTCAATCTTTGAAGGCTGTATTTTTCTTGGAATTTGTCCATTTCTTCTAGGTTGTCCAATTTATTGGCATATAATTTTTCATAGAATTCATTAACAATTATTTGTATTTCTATGGTATCCATTGTGACTATTCCTTTGTTTCTTATTTTCTTTATTTGTGTCCTTTCTCTTTTTTGCTTGATAAGTCTGGCTAGGGGTTTGTCTATTTTGTTTATCTTCTCAAAGACCAGCTCTTGGTTTCATTGACTTTTCTTGTTTTATTCTACTCTATTTTATTTATTTCTGCTCTGATCTTTATTATGTCCCTCCTCCTACTAACTTTGGGCTTCGTTTGTTATTCTTTTTCTAGTTTAACTGCGAGTTTAGACTGTTTATTTGAAATTGTTGTTTCTTGAGGTAGGCCTCTATTGCTATGTACTTCCCTCTTCAAACTGCTTTTGCAGCATTCCACAAATTTTGGACTGCTGCATTTTTGTTTTCATTTGTCTCCATATATTGTTTGATTTGTTCACTGATCCATTGATTATTTAGAAGCATGCCGTTTAGCCTCCGTGTGTTTGTGGGCTTTTTTGTTTTCTTCATGTAATTTATTTCTAGTTTCATGCCATTGTAGTCTGAGAAGCTGCTAGATACAATTTCAATCTTCTTATATTTATTGAGGCTCTTTCTGTGGCCTAGTATGTGATCTTTTCTGGAGAACATGCCATGTACATTTGAGAAAAATGTGTATCCTGGTGCTTTGGGGTATAATGTTCTGTATATATCTGTTATGCCCACCTGATGTAATGTGTCACTGAATACCTCTGTTTCCTTATTTATTTTCTGTCTGGTTGATCTGTCCATTCATGTAAGTGGTGTATTAAATCTCTTAATATAAATTAGTTTTCAGTCTATTTCCCCCTTTACTTGTGTTAGAATTTGTTTTACATATTTAGTTGCTCCTATGTTGGGTGAATAGGTATTTATAATCATTGTATCCTCCTGTTAGACTGATCCCTTTATCATTATGTGCTTCTTTGTTTCTTGTTACTTTTTGTTTTGAAATCTATTTTGTCTGATATAAGTACTGCTACTCCTGCTTTTTTCTCCCTATTATTTGTATGAAATAACTTTTCCCCTTCCAGGAAGATGGCGGTGTGAGCAGGGCGGCAGAAATCTCCTCCCAACACTATATTTATCTACGAAAACACAGCAAATACATCTATTCCTAAAAGAGAGACGAGAATACACAGGAAAGCGCACAGCGTGCAGCTACACCCGAGAGCACTCGGCACCCCAAGAGGCGGGTAAGATACGGAGCCACGAACCGGCGGGACCCGAGCACTCCCTCACCCCAGCGCACCGGCGGGAGGAGATGATTCAGAGCCGGGAGGGAGTGGAAGTACACCCCGCAAAGTAGCCAGCCCCCGGTGATCTGCGCAGAGAGCGCTGACCCACATTGCGCAGTGCAGCGGAGATTGGAGAGACAGAGGGGCAGGATCTGAGCACGGAACGCACCAGGGTGCTTGCAGCCGGCTCCCAGGAAGGGAAAAGAAAAAAAAAAGTGCGCGCTTTCCTCAGCGGTCTTAAAGAGACAGGAGACCAGCGGAGGAGCTGGATCGCCCCAGCACACTCAGCCCAGCAGGCTGGGAGTCCTGGGGAGTTTCAGACGCCTTAGCTGGCGACTGAGGAAGCGTACACATACTTACACTTCTCACTGAGTTCAACAGCCTCCTATTCGTTCCCACCCCTGCCAGAGCGATACAGGGTCCTGCGGAGCGGCACAGTCACAGCTGTGGAATAGTGGGGCAATAGCGCCACCTACAGCATTCCCACAGAATCTACTTCCGGTGGGCATTTTTTTTGTTTTGTTTTGTTTTTTGTTTTTTCTTTTCTTTCTATTTTTCTTTTTTCTTTCTTTCTTTCTTTTTCTTCTTTTTTTTCTCTTTTTTTTTCTTCTCTTTTTAAAGCCTTAAAGAGCCCAGCTGACA
Source organism: Smutsia gigantea (assembly GCA_032199065.1). Taxonomy (NCBI): domain Eukaryota; kingdom Metazoa; phylum Chordata; class Mammalia; order Pholidota; family Manidae; genus Smutsia; species Smutsia gigantea. The sequence goes on along the minus strand of JAVSCE010020088.1, from coordinate 2,967 downwards.
TACGTGGCAACTACCAGTGACCAATTCTATAGCCATGAAAAGACAGAGGAATATGGTTCAGATCAAAATCAACCAGACAACCCCAGAGAGGGAGTCTGAAGGGATGGAAATGCAGTCTTCCTGAAAAAGAATTCAGAATAAAAGTCATAACCATGCTGATGGACCTACAGAGAAATGTGCAAGAGCTGAGGGAGGAAGTGAGGGAACTGAGGAAAGACAATACAGAAATCAGACAAGCGATCGACGGGCTTAACAGCAGAATGGATGAGATGCAAGAGACTGTTAATGGAATAGAAAACAGAGAACAGGAGTACAGAGCAGCTGAGGCAGAGAGAGATAAAAGGATTTCTAGGAATGAAAGAATATTAAGAGAACTGTGTGACCAATCCAAACGGAACAATATTCGCATTATAGGAGTACCAGAGGAAGAAGAGAGAGAAAAAGGGATAGAAACTGTCTTTGAAGAAATAATTGCTGAAAACTTTCCCTCGCTGGGGAAGGAAGTTGTCTCACAGTCCACCGAAGCTCATAGATCTCCCAACACAAGGGACCCAAGGAAGACAACACCAAGACACATAATAATTAAGATGGCAAAGATCAAAGATAAAGACAGGGTATTAAAGGCAGCTAGAGAGAGAAAAAAGATCACCTACAAAGGAAAACCCATCAGACTATCATCAGACTTCTCAACAGAAACCTTACAGGCCAGAAGAGAATGGCATGATATATTTAACGTTATGAAACAGAAGGGTCTCGAACCAAGAATATTGTATCCAGCACGATTATCATTTAAATATGATGGAGGGATTAAACAATTTCCAGATAAACGAAAGTTAAGAGAATTTGCGTCTCATAAACCACCACTACAGGATATCTTAAATGGACTGCTCTAGATGGAGGCACACCTAAGGCTAAAAAGATGTCACCAGAGAAAGTAAAATCATAGCAAAGAAAGCAGACCATCCAAATACTAACTAAAGGCAAAGAATAAAACACCTATTATACAAAGAATGGAGGAGGAAGAATAAGAAGGGAGAGAAATAAAGAAACATCAGACTGTGTTTACAATAACTTAACAAGAAAGTTAAGTTAGATTGTTAGACAGTAAAGAAGCAACCCTTGAACCCTTGGTAACCACGAACCTAAAGCCAGCAATGGCAATAAGTACATACCTATCGATAATCACCCTAAATGTAAATGGACTGAAGGCACCAATCAAAAGACACAGAGTAACAGAATGGATAAAAAAAGCAAGACCCATCTATATGCTGCCTACAAGAAACTCACCTCAAATCCAAAGATATACACAGACTAAAAGTGAAGGGATGGAAAAAGATATTTCATGTAAACAACAAAGAGAAAAAAGCAGGTGTTGCAGTACTTGTATCAGACAAAATAGACTTCAAAACGAAGAAAGTAGCCAAAGATAAAGAAGGACATTACATAATGATAAAGGGGTCAGTCCAACAAGAAGATATAACCATTATAAATATATATGCACCCAACACAGGAGCGCCAGCATATGAGACAAATACTAACAGAATTAAAGGAGGAAATAGACAGCAATGCATTCATCTTAGGAGACTTCAACACCTTACTCCAGAGGACAGATCAACCAGACAGAAAATAAGTAAAGACACAGAGGCACTGAACAACACACTAGAACAGATGGACCTAACAGACATCTACAGAACTCTACACCCAAAAGCAACAGGATACACATTCTTCTCAAGTGCACATGGAACATTTTCCAGAATAGACCACATACTAGGCCACAAAAAACCTCAGTAATTTCAAAAATATTGAAATCCTACCAACCAACTTCTCAGATCACCAAGGTATAAAACTAGAAATAAATTTTAGAAAGAAATCAAAAAGGCTCACAAATACATGGAGACTTAACAACATTCTCCTAATTAATCAATGGGTTAACGACCAAATCAGAAATCAAAGAGTATATGGACACTAATGACAACAACAACACAAAGCCACAACTTCTGTGGGACGCAGCAAAGGCAGTTCTAAGAGGAAAGTATATTGCAATCCAGGCCTATTTAAAGAAAGAAGAACATTCCCAAATGAATAGTCTAAAGACACAATTACTGAAATTGGAAAAAGAAGAACAAATGAGGCCCAAAGTCACCAGAAGGAGGGACATAATAAAGATTAGAGAAGAAATAAATAAAATTGAGAAGAATAAAACAATAGAAAAAATCAATAAAACCAAGAGCTGGTTCTTTGAAAAAATAAACAAAATAGATAAACCCCTAGCCAGACTCATTAAGAGAAAAAGAGAATCTACACACATAAACACAATCAGAAATGAGAAAGGAAAAATCACGACGGACCCCACAGAAATACAAAGAATCATAAGAGAATATTATGAGAATCTATATGCTAACAAGCTGGAAAACATAGAAGAAATGGACAACTTCTTAGAAAATACAACCTTCCACGACTCACCAAGCAAGAAACAAAAACTAAACAGACCAATCACCAGCGACGAAATCGAATTGGTAATAAAAAAACTACCCAAGAACAAAACCCCCGGGCCTGATGGATTCACCTCTGAATTCTACTAGACATATAGAGAAGAAATAACACCGATTCTCCTTAAAGTTTTCCAAAAAATAGAAGAGGAGGGAATACTTCCAAACTCATTCTATGAAGCCAGCATCACTCTAATACCAAAACCAGGCAAAGACCTCACCAAAAAAAGAAAATTACAGACCAATATCCCTGATGAACGTAGATGCAAAAATACTCAACAAAATATTAGCAAACCGAATTCAAAAATACATCAAGAGGAGCATACACCATGATCAAGTGGGATTCATCCCAGGGATGCAAGGATGGTACAACATTGAAAAATCCATCAACATCATCCACCACATCAACAAAAAGAAGAACAAAAACCACATGATCATCTCCATAGATGCTGAAAAAGCATTTGACAAAATTCAGCAT
>JAVSCE010020087.1:0-199347 GCA_032199065.1 Smutsia gigantea | reverse complement strand
AAAAAAAAAAAAGGCTGGGGAGCAAGAGGCTTGTGAGTGACAGAGTATGCCAGAGTGACAGGCAGAGTCGGCACATGACACCGACTAGAAGACAACCAGTTAGAGGTGTGATAATGATGCCGTGCATGGTTTTCTTTCCTTCTGAAAAGCCCACATTCTCTCAAGTGGAAGGATGAAAGGCTGGCGGGGTGGGGATTGGCAAAACAGAGGGAGCAGCGGGAGACCCAGGACACAAAGACACTGGGTATTTCTTGACGAGGCTGACGATGCTAAGGGGTCAGAGTTGGGAACTCAGGGCTGTCACCCAGAGTTCTACAAGGGACCCCTTCATGCCCTTCTGTGAATGCCCAGGTGGGCTCCTCAGCCAGGAGAGAATTAGCTCAAGATAGAGAAGGGAAGGGCTGACCTAACACAGACCTGACACCACTCAGAGCTTTAAACAGGTACAGGTCCCCTGGTATCCAGGCTGTGGTCCCGGAGGTCCATCCCTCCCAAGACATGGTGAGCAAAGGTCCTGCACACTCTTGGCAACTTAGCATCAGCACAGAATCTTTTTTTTGTGTGTGTGAAATGATTATCACAGTAAGTTTAGTTAACATCCTTCAACATACATAGTTACAAATTATTTTTTCTTGCGATGTGAACTTTTGAGGTTTTTCTTTTAACAACTTTTCAATACACAAGACATTATTGCTCACCATGCAACGAACAAGTTCCAATAGAGTGAACAAGCTCCCACAAGGTGAACAACGCAAGGAACACAGTGAACAAGTTCTCACAGGGTAAACAATGCAAAGGCAGTCATATCAGAGAAACTAATTCACTTACTATAATCAATCAAGTCAACTATGATTATTCACATGATTCTTACACTTAAATTATAAGTGAATCCCACATATCCCCCATTTTTGTTTTAATTGATGCAAATGCATATGCATATATTTGTGGAAGGTACCTGAATAATGATGAGCTGGACTCGGCCTGTGACATGGCTTGTCACAGGCAATGTCTCTCTCGTCTGGGGGGGTGAGGTTCTATGCCTCACCTCAGTTGACCCCCACGTTGCTCACCTGAGGTCCCTTGCGACTGTGCCTGTCTTAGGCTGTTCCTCCCATGAGGAATCTTACCCGTCTCTGGCTACATCTTCTGGGACCAAACAGGGAGATAAAATACGAAAGAGAGGACAGCCAGCAGCTATAATTCTGGATAAAATCACAATATACATGATTATTTTCTTGCAGCAAATGCAGGTGGGGAATCAGCATATGATTTCACAAAGTTGTTTAAAAGGAACCACTTATTTCTTGAACTTAATTCTTTAAAAGTAGCATATGCTTGTATTGGCTTTAAAAGACCAACAACTGCCTTCCGCACACACACTAGGAGAACAGGAATACAAATGCCTCACAGTATTAGACCTACAATTATAGGCCATATCCAATGAAACAAAGAAAACCAATTTAACAGTCCAGGCATTTGTGAAAACTTATCAATAACATGGTGAATGTTGTCTATTTGATCTTGAATAGTACGTGAAAAATCAGACAAATTAAAACAACACATCCCTGGAAATTGTTCACATCCCGTATGTTCTTTATTTTTTTTAATCACTTATTCTTTTATTAACTTCTCCTAAGTATTCTTTTTTTAATGTATTTTGGATCATTAATCTACAATTACATGTGCAATATTATGATTATTAAACTACCCCCTTCATCAAGTCCCCCCCACCAACCCGATTACAGTCACTGTCCATCAGCGTAGTGAGATGCTATAGAGCCACTACTTGTCTTCTCTGAGTTGTACAGCCCTCCCCGTGCCCCCCCAACATTACATCTGCAATCATACTGCCCCTTTTTCCCTCTTATCCCTCCCTTCCCACCCATCTTCCCCAGTCCCTTTCCCTTTGGTAACTGTTAGTCCGTTCTTGGGTTCTCTGAGTCTGCTGCTGTTTTGTTCCTTCAGTTTTTTTCTCAGTTCTTATACTCCACATATGAGTGAAATCATTTGATACTTGTCTTTTTCGGCTGGGCTTATTTCACTGAGCATAAAACCCTCTAGCTCCATCCATGTTGTTGCAAATGGTAGGATGTTTTCTTCTTATGGCTGAATAATATTCCATTGTGTATATGTACCACCTCTTCTTTATCCATTCATCTACTGATGGACACTTAGGTTACCTTTTCTACTCTTGCCTGTATCCATGCTTATGTTTTCCTTAACAATATTACTAACATCTCACAACTGGTCTTCAAAATAGTGTTCTTTCTCTTCCCTGAAGCCTATCATTTATATCTATAGGATTTTTCTTAAAAAAATACAAGCCAAATTCTTCTCACGTCTCCTTCAAAAATGAGTCAAAGTACTCTTTCCTTTTAAAAATAAACTTCTTACTTCACTAGGAAAATGTAGACTCTCCCTTCTGTAAATATCACTAGTATTTTAAAATATAATATTTTATTGTCATATAACAATTAAACTTTTAATTATGTATTACAATATATGATATAACATTTAATATATTTTATATATATTACATTATTTCTAATGTAATATATATAATATAAAATTATACATACACATATACACACAAATCATTTAAAGATTATAAAAGACCTATACATTAAACACTGTAGGAATTAGAGACAAAAATTATATTTAATGGTTCTAGAATCAAGAAAAAGTGTTTCATGATCATCATAATAGCTTTTTTTAAGGACCCTAAGATGCTAAACAGCTTTGAAAGTTCATGTAAAAGTCCGGAAAATACTACATTTGATTAAACTCTTATTTAACTTTGGTTGGATATTGAAGTAACTATGAAGCACTAAGAGAAATAAATACCACATTCATTTCCCCTCAGCGGAAGAACCACAGTAATGTCAGATATAACCACAGTAAAATCAGAGCTCTACAACTTAATAGAAAGATGGTTATCATGCTGATCTGCTGATTCTCAACTTGCTTATTTGTCAAATCTTAATAACGTTTACTACATAGGGGTAATGGAGAAATTAAAAGATATAAAGTACATTATGCTTGGTAACTATAGAAATAAATAAATTCATGTTAGTTATTGTTCCCCTCCTTTTTTCTTTTCCATAGTCTTTTTATAGGAACCTTCAAAATTGCCATATTTAATTCATTTTTATGGTCTTCCAGTGTCAAGAGCAAACAAGAAAGCAACATACACTCACATTAGAAATATCTCTGTGTATATTAATTTCTGCTATTCCAGATTTGCAGGAAAACTGAATTTTCTACTAACTTTATGGTCTTTGAAAAATCATTTGACCTCCTTAGGGTCAGTCCAACAAGAAGATACAACTGTTATAAGTATCTATGCACCCAACATAAGAGCAACTATATATGTAAAACAAATACCAACAAAATTGAAGGAGGAGATATCCTGCAAAATATTCATCTTAGGAGACTTTAACACACCACTCACATCAATAGACAGATCAACTACACAGAAAACAAATAAGGACATGGTGGGACAGAGTAATAAATCAGATCAGATGGACTTAACAGATATCTACAGAAAATTCAACCCAAAAGCAGCAGGATATACATTTTCCTCAAGTGCACATGGAGCACTCTCCAAAAGAGATGACATACCAGGCCACAAAAAGAGACTCAATAAATGAAAAAAGACTGAAATTATATCAAGCAGCTTCTCAGACCACAATGGTATGAAACTAGAAAAAAACAAAAAGAAAACAAAAAAACCTGCAAACACATGGAGGCTAAACAACATATTCTAAATAATCAATGAATCAATGACCACCTAAAACAGAAATCAAGCAATCATAGACAAATTAAAACAAAAATTCAACATTGAAAATATGTGGGATGCCACCAAAGCAATTCTAAAACAGAAGCACATAGTAATACAGGCCTACCTCATAGAACAAGAATAATCCAAAATAAACAGTCTAAACTAACAATCAAAGAAACTAAAGAAGAACAAATGAAACCCAAAGTTAGTAAAAGGAGGGACATAATATAGATCTAAGCAGAAATAAATAAAACAGAGAAGAATAAAACAATAGAAAAAAGTAAATGAAACCACATAAGAAACCAGTGGAACAAAACTGGTTCTTTGAGAAAATAAACAAAATAGACAAACTTCTAGCCAGACTCACCAAAAAACATAGAGAGTATACAAATAAAATCAGAAATGAAAACAGAATAGTCACAACAGATACCACAGAATACAAAGAATTATTAGAAAATTCTATGTAAAATTATATACAAATAAATTGGACAACCTAGAAGAAATGGAAAAATTCCTAGAAAAAATACAACCTTCCAAGACTGACACAGGAAATAAACAGAAAATCTGAACAGATCAATTACCAGCAATGAAATTGAACTGGTAAACAAAAAACTTCCAACATAGAAAATTCCATGTCCAGATAGTTTCAAGGGTGAATTCTACCAAACATCTAAAGAAAAGCTAATACCCATCCTTCTCAAGTATTCCACAAAATAGAAGAGGAGTGAATACTTCCAACCTCATTCAGTGAGGCCAGCATCACTCTAATATCAAAACCAAAGACACTTCAGAAAAAGAAAATTATAGACCAATATCCCTGATGAACATAGATGCAAAAATCCACAACAAAATATTATCAAACTGAATTAAAAAACACATCTAAAGGATCATCCATCATGACCAAGTGTGATTTATTCCAGGAGTGCAGGGATGGTACAATATTTGTAAATAAACCAATGTTATACACTGCATTAATAAAAAGAAGGAAAAAAACACATGATCATCTCAAAAGATGCTGAAAAAGCATTCGATAAAATTCAACATCCATTCATGATAAAAACTCTCAACAAAATGGGTATAGCAGGTAGGCATCTCAACATAATAAAGGTCATTTATATACAACAAACCCACAGCTAACATCATACTTAATGGTAAAAAGCTGAAAGCTTTTTCTCTAAGATCAGGAACAAAACATGGATATCTGCTCTCACCAGTTATTCAACATAATACTGGAGGTCCTAGCCACTACAATCAGACAACACAGAGATGAAAGACATCCAAATTGGTAATGAGAAGTAAAACTGTCACTCTTTGCAGATGACATGGTAATATATATAAAAAACCTGAGGACTCAACAAAAAACTATTAGAACTAATAACTAGGTTCAGCAAAGTTGCAGGATGTAAAATTAATACACAGAAAGTCTTTTGTATTCCTATATATCATCAACAAACTAGCAAAAAGAGAGAATCAGGAAAATAATTCCATTCATAGTTACAGCCAGAAGAATACAATACCTAGGAATAAACCTAATCAAAGAGGTAAAACACCTGTACTCTGAAAACTAGACACTCGTAAGAGAAATTAAAGAAGACACAAATAAATGGAAATCTATCCCATGCTCATGGATAGGAAGAATTAATATCATCAAAATGGCCATCCTGCCCAAAGCAATTTACAGATTCAATGCAATCCCTATTAAAATATCAATGACATTTTTTCAATGAAATAGAGCAAATAGTCCTAAAATTCATAGAGACCACAAAAGGCCCTGAATAAGCCAAAGCCATCCTGAGAAAAAGCTAGGGGTATTATGTATCCTGACTTCAAGCTATACTACAAAGCTATTGTAATCAAAACAGTCTGGTACTGGCACAAGAATAGACCAATAGATGAATGGAACAGAATAGAAAGCCCAGATAAAGACCCATGTATATACGGTCAATTAATATATGATAAAGGAGCCATGAACATACAAATGGGAAAAAGACATCCTCTTCAATAATGGTGTTGGAAAAACTGGACAGCTACGTGCAAGAGGATGAAACTGGATTATTGTCTAATTACACACACAAAAGTAAACTTGAATTGGATCAAATACCTAAATTTAAGACATGAAACCATAAAATTCTTAGAAGAAAGCATAGGCAAAAATTTCTTGAACATAATTATAAGTAATTTTTTTCTGGACACAGCTCCTCAGGCAAGGGAAACAAAATAAAAAAATAAACAAGTGGGACTACATCAAACTAAAGGGCTTCTGTACATCAAAGGACACCATCAGCAAAGCAAAAAGGCAGCCCACGATATGGGAGAATATATTCATAAATGATTCATTCGATAAGGGATTAACATCCAATATACATAAAGGACTCAGACACCTCAACACCCCAAAAAAATATAACCTGATTAAAAAATGGGTGTAAGACCTTAACAGATACTTCTTCAAAGAAGAAATACAAATGGGCAATAGGGACATGAAAAGATGCACCACATCACTAATCATCAGGGAAATGCAAATCAAAATCACAATGAGATATCACCTCATACCTGTTAGAATGGCCACTATCTAAAAGACTAGAAATACTAAGTGTTGACGAGGAACTGGAGAAAAGGGAACCTTACTACACTGTTGGTGGGAATGTACATTGGTACAACTGCTGTGGAAAGCATTATGGAGGTTCCTCAAAAAACTAACTATAAAAATACTATATGACCCAGTAATTCCACTTCTAGTTATTTACCCAAAGAAAACAAAATCCTTGATTCAAAAAGATATATGTACCCTTGTTTATTGTTACATTACTACACTAGACAAGATATGGAAGCAACCAAACTGTCCATGAATAGATGAATGGATAAAGAGGAGATGGTACATATGCACAGTGGAATATTATTCAGCGATTGCAACAGCATGGATGGATCTAGAGGGTATTAGGCTAAGCCAGGTGAAATAAGCCAGGTGAAGAAAGACAAATGCCATATGATTTCACTTGTTTGTGGAATATAAAAACAAAGTGAAACAAAATGATCAAAAGAGCAGAAGACTCAGATACTGAGAAGTGAATGATTAGTGTATGGGGGAGAATGGGGAAGGGGAAGGTGACAAAAGGGCACCAAAATTCTGAATCTTAATATAAGTTTGTCACAGGGATAGTAGTACAGCATGGAGAATATAGCCAATGATTCTGTAACATCTTTCTATGTTGACAAATAATAACCATAATAGTGGGGGTAAGAATTTAATAGTATGGGTAACTGTTGCTCTATATTTGAAACCAATATAAGATTGTATATCAATGATACTTCAAAAATATTAAATATGATGAAAAAAAAGAAAAAATCATTTGATCTCTTTTAACTTATTTTACCCTCTGTACAATATAATTAATAATCCCTATCTTGCAGCCATATTTTTAAGATCAGAAGTATTGTATGGACAATGCCTATAATGTCATGTAATTCATTATATTAGTTATGGAAGTGATAGCCCCTCATATATTCAAAGGCATTTTATGAAAAGAGATGTGTTTTATTCCTTCCCCTTGCACATCTGTTGTTTGAAAGTATACATGATATGTTTGCAATGCCCCCAGGGATGAGGAATGGAAAATAGACTTATGCTGTATTTACGCCTATTGGACACAGGGTTAACAGTTAATTTAAAAGCCTTTTTACTAGTTACACCAAAAAAATTTATTTTCTAATGTTAATAAATACTGTTTCACTAATAAGATAAAGTAGCTAAACCACTTAGAATTAAACTACCTGTGTAATATATAACCATAAGAACACATAAGACAATAGGCTGTACATGTCTATTCTGATGTACTAGTTTAGATGAAATGTACAGGTAGGAGCATCTCCCATTTTTGATGACAGGAGAGTGGGGGTAGAGGGTATAAAGGAAGGGCACATCCTAAAAAGATGGTCCCTGGTCACATTCTTGGCCTCTTCTGTTATGTGTCCTTCTATTTGTGATGGTTTTTTGTGTACCAGATTAACTCCAAGAGCCCACATTTCAACTAATGGTTGAAATGGGTGGTCAGGGTCAAAGGGACCAATTGTCACAGCTATCACTGGTAAATGGCTAACACCTATTATTGGCTAGTAGTGATCATTGCCATCTCTATCTTGAGAGAGAATCCCCAGGCTTTGAGAACTTTGGCATTAAAGCCTGGAGTGGAAGATTCAGAAAAATCCATTACTTGGCTTCACAATTTATTTATGTCCAAGTACCTAAATGCATGCTTCCCTTCTTTTTGTTACAGCCTGATATTAAGGCAAGCTCATATAATTTGCTTAGGCAGGACTTCCAAAAATTCTTTTTCTCTGCTTTTACTCCTTTATTTATTTCATCAGCCAGGAGATACCCAATTATGACTTTATTTATAAAGCTTCTTTTGTTTTCCCAATTTTGGTACAGTGGCATTTCTTTAAATCTTCCCAATCTTAATATATGGCCATCCTCTCACTTCTTCACTTGTTATTAACCTGTCATAGTTGCCTGTCATTCTTTCCCAATGTCCTAATTCCCTATCATACATTCTTAGTAATACACAGATTAGTGGAAGTGTTGATGGTGGTTAGGATACAAATGAAGGATCAGGTGAATGTTATAGGCCCCCACATATCCCATACAAAGTGTATACACACACAAGTTTACCTGTCATTTCAGAAGTAAGAGCTACTGCCTTCAAGCTTATATTTGCATAGCCCAAGAACCCAGAGTCTATGGGTTAACAATGTTATGTGCATAGATAATTTTGCACCATTATAAATTAGTTTAAAGGTACATGACTTCAAATCAGGGAAAAATAGTTACTATTTTTCTTATGAGCTGAGTGAATGTGGTTTTCTTATTAATTCAACTGTGCCCTACGTAACTCATTAATAAAATGAGGCAGTTGGTTCACTTGGCATCTGGATTTTCCTTACCTTCAATTATCAAAGATTCCATTATTTCAATTACTAAATGCTTTTATTCCATGACTATGTACATTTCAGTAATATATGTCTTATCCATCTATAGAGGTTTAAAATCCCATGTATTGAGCCTTTAAAAATAACGTAGGGATACATTTTCATCAGAGAATAATCGTAATACTGCATCTTAGGATACATAGATGATAGATGATTGACAGATCAACTGATCGATCTTTAATGAAAGCAGGGAATTAATAACTGCACTATTTTTAAAATCCTCTAGATACTGTATGGATATATACAGATATATATGGATATATATGGTTATAAATAAGCATATATACTTATTAACTGAACATTGCTATTTTACCAAATGCTTTATGAGTATTATTTATTTTTAAAAATCATTTAGTTATTTATTTTACCCCTTGATGTTACTTTTTTAAATTGTATAGTTTATACAGTTTTAAATTGTATTGTATATACAATCTTATATTGGTTTCAAATACACATCATGGTGGTTCAATAGTTACCCATTTTATGAAATCCTTAGCCCTACCAGTGTAGTTGCAATAGGATTTTTGATACATCATAGCTATTAAAGCAGCATTACATGTAATTACCTGTGGTGGAAGCAGTGGCAGTCTTATAAAAGCAAGAAGCATACTCAAGTCATTGCATCTCCTCTGCATATCGTACTTGACCCACATCATTAATGCATGGAAGATGGTTTCTTCATCAGGAACATTTACATCATCACTGGCCAGGAGTTTATGGAGCTCCTCAGCTGGAAGCAGTAAAAACTCTTGATTTCTCATAACTTCCATTATGTTTTCCTATAGGAAAAAAACACCCTGGCATAAATTTCACTTCACTTTCATTTAGCTAGCAAAGCATCTCAAAAAGAAATGAGAAAAGTAGTCAATAACCTTTGTTCTCATTATAACATAATCCTTAAGACTTAATCCTTCAGAAACTAGAATCTGTTAAGATGAAAGCATTGTAATTGTAATTGAAGTGTAAATGTATCCAAGACAGCACAGATCTTGTAATAACTGGAGGATTATAATGTTGAGCTTTGTTATGCAGGCAGAATGTACTAAGTGATTAAATGTTCAAGTTTCAAGTGGACTGCTATGTAAGATCTGGTGGCTATGAAAAGAATAGTATTTCAGAGTCTTTAGAGCTCGACTACATATACATAAATCAGAAAGTGGGAATAAAATTACACAGAGAAAAGTAACACTGTAAGATGAATTATTATTTATTCAGAAGGGAAAAAAACAGGATAGATAGTCCATAGAAGTCACAAACTCCCGTATATTCCACCCTTTAATTATCTCTTATACTTCCTTCCTCTCATGACAATTTCTCTGGCTTAATTCAAATTCCCATTTATTTTCTTCCAGATTGTTGCCATAAGCTTCTAGTTATTCCTCCTGACTATTTGTAGCTTCTCTTTGTATCCTCTATAATAATGCTGGAATGATTATTTCTAAAACTTAAATGTGTTCATGTCATTAGCCTAAAATTACTGGTTTGGTTTGTTCTGCCCTTGGTTTTCATATCACATCTCTTGGCTAAGCATGCTTGTTCTCCATGGCCTGGCCTCTTCCTGATTCTAAAACTTCATTTCCTACCTTATTTGCATTCCAGTTACCAAAATCACTGTTCTTTCAGTTTTCCATGCTGCTTGACATGTCTTCCCTTCCTCACGTGATTGCTTAGAATGACTTTTTCCACTTGTTTTCTTAATTTCTGTCATTTTTTGAGATGAGACCCAATAGCTGTCTGCTCTATATGGGTTTCTGGAGCCCTCTGCTCACTCCCATCCACTCTGGCTACCGCATCCCTTACACACACACAGTGCATGGTTTTCATCTGAGATCGCAGCCACCAAACTGTGGCCTAAGCTTTGGTTCACATAGGGGTCTTATCACAAACTTTAAGCTCCTTGGGACAAAGACCTTGACATTTAACCTTGTATATCCAGATCCTGGAACATAGCAGGTAAACAGTACATATTTACTGAATAGATGTCTTGATAATCTTTGTAGAGAAACACAAAATTTTGGAAATAGTACAGAGCACTGCAGTGTTTTTCAAACTACTTGTCAGAAATCTTATATTTTAGCAGAAAGCCTTCTGTGTCTGATAGATGGCTAGAGAAGACAGATCTGACCGTGGGGCCTTCTGTTTTGTTTCGCCTCCCTTCATGTCTTCTGAGACAACTCCAAAGAAGGATTCTCAGATTGGAGCTTAAAAGGCACAATAGTGGTAGAAATCTCAATAGGATGTTTATTTTAGGATAAAAACTTAAATAGTGTGAGACTGGATCTCTTCTAAAAAGGCATGCTGACTATGCTAAAATGGAGTAGAAGATACAGCAAGTGCCCATTAATCTGTATGTCAAAGCAGATTCAAACTTATTTTCTGAAGTGAGACTTGACCCATGGTATGAGTTGGAATTAATCAAGGCTTGAAGGGCCTTCATCTTTCACAAGAGAATGTCAACTTTTACTTTCTTTCATGGCATTTGTCATATTTATTGACATCACAGAATAGCTGATTTCCAGGAAATTGTTCTGTCCCCTCTGTTTTCTCTGTGCCTAACAGAGGGCTGTATAAATTGTACATGTCTAATACCTATTTACTGAATGAACCAATTGACTGTTCTGAGATTTAGTCTCACCAAATTTCTCTAAAGAACTAAGTAAGATAAAGATGTTTTTGAAGAATCTTTGAAAGATTTTCTGTCCATGTCATGTATTTTTCCAGTTACTGAAAAATCTATGCCTCTATTAAATGACACACAGAATTGTATAGCTAGAGCATCAGTATATAGTGAGGGATACCAAAAAAAAGCAGCTGTATGAAACTCTCACTGGTGTCTATCATAAAGATATTGTTCAAGGCATATTTCATTATATTTTACAGTGTCCTCTTTATGATGACCCTTGGGAGCAATTTTTTTCAGGTTTTAGTAGCAGGAATAATTGCACTTCTCCTGAGTAAATTGGTTTGCTTTTATCATGGATGTTGTAAATTATGAAATTGATTGGATTTCTCTTTTTATTTGGTCTCTAGAAAACTTAGAGTAAAATTGAAATCTATCTGATAGGAAGGTTATAGCCTTTTATAGTTTGATTTCTTTTTCAGACAGCTCTGGTAATAGTTTCATTTAATATCACTACAGCAGCCTTTTGTCCCCTTTATTCCTGAATCTAGATTACATTCTTATAATTTTGTATCTTTGTAAGTCATACTGCATCTTTTGGTAGCAAACAGTGTTGACTGTAAACACTATCATACATAAGTTGGACATCAGGAGCTGGCACCAGACATTATGGGATCTGTCACACTAGCCCATATGTTACATTGTTTATTTATTTTTTCTTTATATATTTGGAAGTTCTGATGTTCTCTTTGCTTTTTTTTCCCCCCCTCCATCAAGCCTCCTTTTAATGATACTCTACCTAATATTTTTCTTGCAATCTAACCTCTGGAGATTGATGTAGTTTCATTGTTTTACTCACTAAGGAAGAAAAATATCAATTCACACCTGTTTCCTTACACTGCTTGTACACCTTAGTAAACTCCGTCTGAGAAGATCAAGTCATGAGAGGTACTGAACACTTGGGCCTGTTTACTTTTTGTAAAATGCCTTTGTTTAAAGTTTCTTCTGTCATTCATTCTATATAGAGTTACTGAATATCTAACATGGTTCTGGATGATTGGAGTGAGGAGAACAAAATGCATTTGCACCAAAAAGCCTACCACACATGGGACACCTATAAAAAGTGAAGTGCCTGAAAAATGATTGTCATCAACTCTGTAAAAGCAGATTTTTCAAACAGACCTAGAATATTAGGTAAGAGTGTAAATTAGAAAATGGGAAATGTAAAGAAAGATATGGTATTCTGGCCAGGGGAGCCCATATATACAAAGACATGCTAACAAGTAATATAGTGTGAAGTGCCATATTTGGCATGTCAGTATCATTGAGAATGAGCACAGAAAAATTGTGGGAAATAATACTGAAATGGTACTTTAGACCATATAATGCAATAAGTTTATTCTAAAAGTTTGATAATGTCTCCATTAAATGGGAATATATGTATGTATGCATGTATCTTTTACACACAGATTGAAATATATATTATTAAGGATTTTAGCAACAAATTTAAGTTGCCACTACATAACACTTAATGCTTATTAATTACATGAAGACCAGATTCTACTATCTACTTTTGCTACTTCATAATCTTTTTAAATAACTTTGCTAGATATAAAAAATGTATCATTTTATTTTATTCGAGAGGATTTTCTTACTATTCTTGTTTATTTCCCAAATTTGATATAAATGTATTCTAATAATAATTTCCTTGTGTCCCTTGATTTTGTTTTTCTCTCATCTTACAAATAAGTACTAATTTAATTGAAATTCATTTTTCAAAATCATTTAAAAATTTTAAAAATTAACTGGAAATTAATGGTAATAGGAGGTCAAATAGAATATAAGTTAATCCCCTCAATTAACACATTTTAGTTACTGATTTAGCTTAAAACATGGATATTAAACTATAATAAAATATTAATGTTCAAATCACTGTAACATAAACTTTAATGTGTTTATTTCATTAGCAGCTACTTCAAAAGCAATAGTGTATATTATAGTTAACTCAAGGAAATCTTTCTGTTATGAAAGTCTACTTAATTAAAACCTATGTCTTACCATCTTGCTCTTTGTGACCAATGATCAGTTAGATGAACCTAATAATCGCCCCTGTGAACATTTTGATGGAGAGATGAATCTGTTGACAGGTCACCAAAGAATCTCTGGCTTGATTCCAAATCACAGAGGATATGGAATTTATATAACTGCCCATTTAAAAGGTTCTTAGTTAGAAAGATGAATTCTAGGAGGCTCACCCTGTCAAATAAATGGAACACTGAAAGGCAAGCCCAGTTGGCTACATCCTTCAGTTGAGGTTTATAAGTATGAAAAATGTGAAATATTGGTCTAAAGTCATAGAATTATAAAATTGTAATTCCTTAAGCATCCTTTGCAAGTAAAGTTTTGACAGTTTATGATATGTGAATGACTCTACTATTGTCAAAAGCAAGATTGAAACGTGCATCTCTTGTTTCATCATGCACTGGATTGAATAGTGTGTCTCCGAACTTCACATCAACTTAGAACCTCAGACTGTGACCTTATTTGGAAATAGGGTCACTGCAGATGTAATTAGTTAAGATCATACTGCATTAGAGTTGGCCTTAATCTAGCGGCTGGTGTGCTTATAAGAGAGAAACTTGGAGAGACACAGACATACAGTGAGGAGAGCACCATGTGATGACAGAGGTGACACAGAAGGAGGACCACGTGAAGGGGCAGAGGTAAAGGTCAGGCTGCCAAAAGCCAAGGAAAGCCAAAGATTGTCACGATCCACCAGAAATTGGAAAAGACAAGGAAGGATCCTTCTCTGAACCTTCTCATAGCCCTCCTGACATCTTAATTTCAGACTCCTACCCTCTAGAACTCTTAGAAAATAAACTCTTGTGGTTTTAAGCTATCCAGTTTTTGGTACTTTGTTATGGCAGACCTAGGAAAATAATACATATCAGAAGAGGAATTAAAAAAATAATAATTATGTTAAAAATTCTCGTATAAACCTAAGAGAGTATGGCAGTTATTCCCAATCTTTTAAATGGTCATTTCTAGGCTCTTTATTTTATGATATGATGCCTTTAAGAAATATTAAGTTTCCCAAGACCCAATTCATATATATATATATATATATGATTACCTCTAGAATTTAAACTTTCTAAAAATGCAGAGTAGGGAGAGGCATCTCCCAGTTATCAGCGTTTCTCATAACAGTCATCTTAAAGTTGCTATGCTGACATATTGCAGTCAAGACTCAAAACATTTTCAGGTTAAAACTAATTTTCCTGGGCTTTTGAGTATTCATCTTGCCTGAATTTCTAATCTCTGTGTCAAAGTTGCTGTCTGAACTCTTGAACACTACCTTAATGTTCAAAGAAACAGAGACTCATTAAGAGATAGTCACACTTGTTATTTTACAGATGAGACTTCTGAGGCTCCAACAGGCTCATGCATAGTCATGCTATGTATGACTTAGTCAAGATGAGGCTGGGATGAAGAGTTCAGGCTCATCCGACTATGTTACCTGGGCTATCTATCCTTTGGTTAATTTCCCCTTCTGTTTCTCAGCCCATGTAGTTTGGACTTACTGTCTCACTCTGATATATGCAACATGTATGCGTCTGCTCGTTGATTGCTCACTTGCACCATGTTTCCACCTCTTTCTTGGTATATCTGGGTCTTTGAAGTGGCATGTGATTATGGAGGGTCAAAAGATTACTATTAACTTGGAGAATTGGCTAGGATTTAGACCCCAACTCTGCTACCCCCTGGCTGTGTGATTAGGAAGTTGGATTCTTATCTGTAAATGGGAATAAAAATAGAATCCACCTTAAAGTACTGTTGTGAGGACTAAGTGTAAAGATTAAACTACATTTGCCCTTGAGAGAAGTGTCTGAAACATAGCAAGTGTTATATGTAAGCTTTAGCCATTACTGTTCCACATCCAAGCCCATGCTTCACTTCAGGCTCCTATTGCTAGTTGTATTGTCTGCGTTCACATTTCTATATCTTCTCTATTTTCTTCGCTAATAATTCAGTCAACAAAATTTTACTGAGTGCTTTTTCTAAACCTAGTATGTTCTTAGAACTAAGAATAGAAATGTAAAAAAAAGAAAGTTTCTAGCCGCTAAGAAATTGACTTTCTAATGAGGACGAAAATATGATGTTATTAGAGAATTAAAAAAAAAAGTCCAAAAGATGAGAATGCAAGTGGAATAAAGGAGGCCAAGAGTTTGATTTAGGAGATTTATACCTTTTTTCTCTGGAATAACAATTCCCAAGATAAGAAAATGTTTCTCGTAGACTTAAATATCTATAGAGTACTAAAGAAATGTTGATGTCATCTGCTCCAAATCTCATATCATTATCTAGCAGGATTAAAAATGGGAATATTTACAACCTCACATAATCTCCAATCAGAAATTATCTGTGAAGTCATTTAATTTAACCTAGATCCCATATACTTTTCTGTGCAATACTCATCTGCTGATTGTTTTCAGCAATGGGAAACCCATTACCCTATAAGAAAGCTCATATCATTGTTGAATAGCTCTGACAGAAAGGTGCCCATTTTGAAGTAATATCTGCTGCCTTGTAATTTTACTTTAATTACAGGGGAAATTAATTTTTATTCTATTGATCACCTTTTAGATATTGAAGATTCATATTTTTCTTTACCCTATATCCTGCCTTTTAAAGGCTAAAGGACTGTCATTCTTTAATCTCTCTAAAGGATCTTAATATTTGAAACCAGAAAAGGATGCTAGAGTGGAAATGCAATCTTTGCTGAATTTCCCCTAAAACAGCTGCATTTTTTCCCCTTATTTCTTCAGAATGAAAACTGAACAAAAATTAAGAACTGTTTTCATAGAATCTATTTTGGTTATTTACATACAGTTTTTTTGATCTTTCCCAAGGACATTTCCCAAATAAAGACAGGAAAATCAAATATAAAGCAATCACTCTATAAAAATCTCACATCTATCATAGATATACATAAAATTAATATTATTCATATAACAAATCAAGGAAAACAGGTGCTCAAAGAGTTGTCAATGTATAAAGTATGACTATTTTTCTTGCCAATTTTGTTATCAGTGCTTAGGAAATGACTATGGAATAGAATTTTCTTTATTTCAATTATATATCAGGCCCTTTCTTAATAGTACCAGTATATAGTTAGGGCCACTTGTATTTTGGTATGGTGTCTGTTGTGTGTGTGTGTGTGTGTGTGTGTGTGTGTGTGTGTGTGTGTGTGTGTGTTATAACTTCTGAGTTTTCCTCAGCTACAGAAAAATGACCTACATTCAAATCTGCGAGACTAAAGTGAATGGCTGCCAGTAATTCTTTACTACATACCAAGTGCGGCTACTTGATTGGTAGTAACTTTTTTTTCAAAAATATTTTAGTATCAATTTTTGAAAGGAGTGTTTTATAACAATTCCAAAACTGCATTCAGTGTCAGAAATCATTTCTGACAGTCATCTTTCAAGATTATCATATAGGATGAAGGGTAATTGTGGTATTTTCAGTCTCTTAAAAAATGTGTGAGTCTGACTGGAAGTCTTTTCTGACAAAATGTTGCTAAAGAGATAAAATGACTTAGAAATTACAGTGGAAAGAGCAATAGGAGTTTTTTTTAGTAAGATAGATTGGAAAAATGTCCCAAATACAATACTTCCGAGCCGATACCCCAAAGTCACTTAAGTATTCCATGCCATCATCTCCTCACCTTGACAATGGATTCTATAACAAAACCTCACCTGTAAACTTTTTTAGTTCTACTTTCAAGCATAAGTGAAATGAGAAAAAAAAAATGCCTAAACTTTATGATGTTATGCAAAGTGTGTGCAATTATTTGGCTGGGGGCCGGTGAGGGGGTTTTTTAACCCTTGTTAACGACTTGGTTTGCTTCTGATCCTGGAGATGTATTGTTCAAAAGTTTTAATATATGATATGAATTGTTTACTAATGTAGGAGAAGGGAACCTGTAGAAATCATTTATAAATTTCACTACCAATAAAAATAGCCAAACAGTTCTACTTGTATTTTCTGGTTTAACAGAGAAGTAACTAACCATTGTCAAACATGCTAATTGCTTTGTAAACTGTGTAATGCTATGCATGCATAAATTATTAGTCAGAATAGTAGTATTAATTTTTATAATTATTAATATTAGGCACATTTACTTCTTGATAGAGACCAAAGCTGTCTCTTCCACTTCCTTCATAAATTGCTCCACATCAGTATTTGCCAAGTTGCTTTTAGATGTCTTATAGAAATCATTGAGAATGGCAGCAGCTGGAAATGTTAGGAGGAAAGTGAAAAATATCTGCACAAACTTTATGAAAGCCACACATTTGTGCCAGCCCACAGAATAAATAGTATCGTTGCTAATTAAATCATGAGAAAGTAGCATATCTGTGTATGTATTTTGGTATCATGTGTGTGTGTGTGTTCAAAGCTATTCCTTTTCATTGTGGCAAAGTCTCCATGACACCTGATCACATAAACGTTTCTAAAGGAGTTACAATACTTGATGGAAGCATTAAAAAATGATCTTCTACAACTTCGCTAGAAAAGGAAAATTTTAATGCAAGATACTATTTCCGTCTTACCTATTAGGACATCTTGCAAAAAAATTGACTGTAAGGATCTCCTTTAATATGTAAGAATGTATATTTCATCAGGTAGTGCTCATCCTGTACTTACAGAAAATCAAAAGAAAGTTTATCCTTATCTTAACAGAAAACAGGATTTTTTTTAGGACCAAAAAAGATTGTTTTGTCCACCTGTATTTATATAGCCTTTTGTTCTTATGCTTATAAGCATAAATGATTCATCAGGAAAGCCTGTTATATGCATAATCTAAAATAGCCAGACAGTTGGCCTAAAAGTATATGCAGAAAAACTAAAGAGGGAGGGAGCATGGAAGTTACTTGCATGACCACACCGATTATTTTTCAGTAAAAAAAACAGCATTAGCTTTCTCCAGCAAAGGATACATTACCACTTTGCAATCTTAATGTCTAAATGGTCTCCACAGAAGCGTGTAAGATTTTAATTATAGTTTTGCATTTATTTATGGCTTAATAAAAGTATTTTGACTATTTCCCTTCTGGGGTGGACTAATTTACAAGTTGCTTACAACCAGTGTTAAAAAATCACAGCACAGTATATTCTTTTATATAACCTGTTTTACACTTTTTAAACAGCAGAGAAAACTGTCAAAAATATAGAAAGCAAGCTATAAAAATTCTTCCCAAGAAACCATAAAATGGAAATGAAAGAAACAGTATATTTTACTTTGTGTAAAATAATTGGAAGTAAAGAGGGATAATCCTCTTAATAGTTATACACATATGTAATAAATATTCCTGGAATTTGCAAAAAATAATTTATTGCATGTTATTAATTTATCTCAATAAATAAAGAACCACTAGCTACAACACATATTGTTACTGACAATGCATTAAATATGAAGGTTGGTGCCAAACACAATTCATGGAATATTATTGTATTTTATAAATAAGATGCAGTAAGAAAGGACAAGGACTATTGTGAAAAAAAAGAAGTTCCTACCTCACATAGGTCAACCCAGAGAATTTCAACATAGAAATGGCTATCATTTCTAAAAATACTGTAAATATACATTTTTATGTTTGATAAACCTACTAAATAGTTTTTCTGATTATTTAATGTAAAAAAGAATGATTGGTTTCGGTATTTGTTTCCTATTGCTGCTATAACAAATCACCTGAAATTCTGTGGCTTAAAAAAACACACGTGTATTATCTCACAATTCTGGAGTCAGAAAGTCCAGGCAGAGTAGGGCTCAGCTGGTGTTCTGTTCCATTTTTACAGGGCCAAAATTGAAATGTTGGCAAGGCGCCTTCATCTTTGGACTCGAATGAATCTGCTTTGAAGCTCATCCAGGTTGTTGGGAGAATTCAGTTCTATGAGGTTGTGGGACTGACTTCCCCATTTCCTTGCTGGTTGTTGTCTTAGCTTCCTATATTGCTGAGCTTGTCCCCTTCTTCCAACTTTAAGTACAGCAATGGCAGTCTTTCTTCTGTTATCCTGCTGCTTCTTTCTGACTGCCTCTTCTGCAGCTGGGTGCTCCTTTCATTACACATGAATAATCCTAGATAATCACTGTCTTAAATCTGGTTAATTAATCACTTCCATTCCTTCTGCAAAGTCCCTCAGAGAAATACCTAGGATAGTGCTGGTTTGAATAACCAGGACATTGTGGCAGAGAGAGGAATTTTTAGAATTCTGGCTAACAGTTTGCCTGACTTGCAAGTTTATCAGTTTTTCATGCCTGTTATTCAAAAACTTAGTGGGTGAAGCTGATGAAGCATAACCCTCACCAAGTTTGTCATTCAACTAAAATTTACTACACGTCTAAAGATACTAAGCTCCCTATTAGGGAATGCAGATATAAGACGAAAGTCATGACCCCACCCTCAAGGAATATTTTTGAGGCTTTTTGTAAACTGATGAAATGAAAAGGCAAACTTGGTTATTTGATCAATAGACTACTAATATTATCTAGTCTAGTTTAAATCCCTCAAAAATGGTACTCCATTGATACTTAATTTATATAGAATGAAACAATAGATATTATTTTAAAGGTTATTTGCAGAAAACCTACAGTTCCGAGGGGGACTATTGGTCCATCTTTTTAGTTAGGCCCCCAACTCGCTGGCCAACCTCACCCATGGGTCAAATAAGAAATATAACAAAGGGGCTCTAAAAAGCTGGGAAAGCAGCTCCTGGCTATGGCTTATCTCTGGAGAGGACCCTAAACTGGAACCCTCACACGCTGAGTTGCATCAGATGATGCTCTAAATTCGCTCTAAGGGCATTGAGCCAGGCAGACTTCCTGCAGCGCAGCAGGAAATTGAGGCCTGTGACTTTGGTGAGAAAGTATCGAGAGCCCCTTCAGGATTGTTTCTGCTAACAGCCTGCAGACACCACTGAGAGGCAGTTAGTTTGCCATCAAAATGAAGTGGATAATCTTATTAAATGTAGTGACAGATGGTGGTACTGTTTGGGGTGTGTCACCACACTCCCCTTCTTCTAGAGTGCTTTGGCTTTGCTGAAGAAGTAGGGGTCAAACCCACCTGAAACCCTGTCCTTCGCAGGTGTTGACTATTTGGGCTGTGACAAGTATGGCCCACCATGATGAGGTCACGGCCACTGGGAAACGCACCTGAGCAACTCTGACCAAGGCTACTGCAGCCCCACAAGCCACCCTGGGCGTCCTTTGGGTTTACAGTGATGGTGTGGGAACAGTAGATGATGAAATTATTGACCAGTCTTAATTTTTTAGGATTGTCCTTGGCACTCCCTCCAGTTATCGAGTCCAGTCAAATCCCCTCATGAAGGACAGATCAATCAAACTGCAACTGTCATGAATGGTGACTAACAAATTCCTCTGCATGGAAAAAGTAGTCATGGACAAATTAGCAGTCTGAGGAGCAGAAAGAGCAGCATAAGAGGCAATTACTGGCCTATTATTGGGTCTTGGTGAGCATGTGACTTATAGCCATGATTCATAGCCATGAAGTAGTGTTCCCACCAGATATTCTGCTGTCTCCATTGGTCCAGTGGTAGCTCATATATAATAGAGCCTGCTGGACCATGCATGGACCTAGTTTACTGCTGGCTCTTTCCAGTTAACTTTTACTGAAATGGAATGACGTATGCTTGCCATGCAACCTGAAAAGGAACTCTCTCTTACCAGATTGCAGTAAAGGACATGTGGTATGATGGGCAGAGCTTCATAGGGTATAAATGTCTATACAAGCGGTTATAGAAACTATGCCATGTTAGTTTCACTGAGTCATAGGGTATAGCTAATGGCCTGGTTGTTTGGTAAGACTACTGGCAAGCTTCAGACTGGCATATAAAAAAAAGGCTCCTCTCCCTCCGTGAGAATAAGAGGTTTAGACAAAATTGGATCTGTTACCAATAAGTTTTTGTTAACCTTATGGATGCTCACCAGAGAGTCCTCTACTCTGAAAAAGGAACATAACCAAAGAGCCGACCAAGCTTGTCAGGCAAACATTGAAAATGAATTGTTCTCTGCCCCAGAGCAAGTAGATGTGCTAGGATCCAGAGAGGACAACCCATGGAAATTTAGACAACTCCTAAACTGGACCTATAAACTGCCACTGTTGTCAGAAGATGCCAAAACAGCATGGAAAACTTGTGGCGCTTACCAGACTTCGGCCAAGGCTAATAATTCTGCCCAGGGGCAGATCACTTGAGCCAATGGACCAAGGAAGTTCTTGGCATATTAAATTCTCATCTCATCTGGAAGGTTCCGCTGGATTTTTATTGTAGTTCACCCTTTCTACAGGTCCGGCCTAGCCACTCCTGTCTGTACAGCTCACTGAAAGGCCACACTGTCCAAGCCTTACAAGACAATGTTTCTTGTTCATTCCCTAAATACATTGCATCTGATAACAGCCCATGGGTTTCAGCCCAACCTTCACATTGATGGGCCTAATCTTGGGCAAAGGATGTACTTAACATGCTGTGTGTCATTCCCAAGCCATAGGGGTGGATACGTGTTTTAATGGAAAATAAAAGGACAGGTCTAAATGGCTGGTGGGATGGGACATGATAACACCAGTCATTTAAGCAGCAATGCAGCAATTCCACAAAACAGTACTTCTCATATGCCCTATGTATTTGACCAGGATGTCTGTCCCCCTCTTTCAATTGTCTTTTTTTAATAGCTATTGATACCTCAGTCTTTATATGGATTCCTCAAGAGTCTTCCATCCCCTTTGACCTCTTACAAAGATTCAGATATGTGGGTGCTCAGCATGACTATGAAACTGCAAAAGATGGGAAACAGTAATCTCCTCCATATACCCTTCGAGCACAGAGCATGAGGTTTTGCCTGTAGGAACTTTGAAAAGAATGACCATCAGTACAATGTATCTAGTTCAAAGATTTTCCCTCAGGTGACCATGCTATTTTGTTCCAGGTAGCCCCATGGAATGGATGTCAGTATATAAAATAGATTTTTTTTTCCTGGACCACAAGGATCTTAACCAGAAAAACTGGGTTGACCAACTTTGGGTTGGAAAAAGTGGAATACTGGGAGCCGGCACCACATTTTGTCTCTTGCTTGCACTGTCACAGTGAGTGAATAAAGGCTTGATTGTTCATTTCAGTTTGGCGCATTGTCCTAGTTGAGTCTTGACATCTGGTGCTTGATAATGGGTATATAGTCTCCCACAAATCCACAATTTCTTACTTACAATTTGTTTTGTTTTGACACCCTTTAACTACTATGTAGAAGGACACCAGCTGTAAATACAACTCTTAATCCTGTGACCACTATTATGATAGGTCTTTATGCAATATAAATATATGCAATTATGCAGCATAATGCAAATTATATAAAAATTGTATATTTTTCTACCAAGCATTTTTGTATAAAGGAGCACATTTTATCAACTTGATATTCCTTAAAACTCTTAATACACAATGGTGAATTTAGATCTTTACTTAATAACTACCTGTAGCTTTACTGTTATCATTAATTTAAAAATAATTGCAATATTATGAGTATGCAACAATGTGGAATGCTTTTTGTTGAATTGCTACATTTACACATATTACCATTGATCTAGTAATTTTTATGAGATTCTACTAAAATTCAGAGTAGTACCCAGACTGACTGTAAAACAAAGCAAAAAATAGTTATATTTAAAGAAATAATTCAATAAAGAGTTTCTAACACTGAGAGAGTTTGTTCCTTATCAGAGGCTAGTGAATAAGGGATACAATTTACATAGATCTATATGATCTCTACAAATGAAGAAACAGAAACTAATGAGGGTTTAAGCAAAGTGTCAAAGGTCCCATGACTATAAATGGAAATGACTTAGAATTTATCTCATTTTAAAGAAATAAAACTACATAAGTGACAGGGAAGTATGGGATCCTGTCCATTGAGGTAAGTATAGGGAGAGCCAAGCCTGAAAATCCTGAACTCCAAATTCTTCTGAATCTTACCCTTTCAGATTGCAGAAAAGTTCTGTCTCTCTTCCTATAAAAACAGAAAGTTAAAACCATACCAAACATAAACAAAAGCAATAACCCCAAGGATGTTTTGCTCACATCATTTCCTTTCCTCATCAACAAACATTGCCTCCAGGTTGAATACCAGAGTCAGGTATAGGTACCATCTGGGTAGAGAAGTAAAAACTCTGATGTAAGAAGAAATAACATTCACAACAGACCTATTTCTGGGTCTGGCTAAGGATATGAAAAAAGCAGGAAGGATTGATCTTGAGGATGTTAGGCTAGGGTGGAGGAATATAAAAGTAAAGATAGGAGAATTTATTCATGTGGGCCACTCATTATTCAGGATTCAGCACACTGGCTAGGAGCTGATTTTAATGGTGGATTTGGATGCTACACTGAAGCCTGCAGATGGTTATGCCCTATGGTAAATGTGTGGGGGATGCCAGAACTTCATTGGCTTATTATTGGGGAAGACTACAGAAGTCAGAGGGAGAGGAAAATATTAGTATGGATTGCTTTGAAGGAACTGAAAATCCCTTCATTTTGTGCTTCTTAGAAAGGCCCACAGAATGATACTGAGGAGGCACCGAGGTGTAAAGAAGGTCAGGCTTAGGCATGGGAGGAGTTACTTCTTCCTGGAGTCTACTGTCACTGGAAATACTGTTATTTCAGAATGGAAGACCCTAGATCGCAGAATGTAATCATTAGAGGCAAGATGAAGATAATAAGGAGCAAGGAGGCCTGAGGGGCATGCAGATTGCTTAGATCCGTGGGAATCTATGAAATTGATCTTCAGTATTTTGGGTGAGACTGGTGGTTTCACTCAGGGTATTGCTTCATTTGAATAATAAGAAAAATGGATAGTGATAAGAAAGTGGGTATTAACCATTATAATAACAAATTCTAGTTTGTACAATTTCTAGATCAAAGTAGGTTCACAGGTTCAGAATCTACTAATTTAAAGGAGAGAATGAGATCCCTTGAGAAGTATACCACCACAAATATATACAATAAATTTTCCTCTGATCCTTCCACCAAGGGATTTTCAGCCTTTGCTAGAGTAGGTATGAAACTTGACATCTTTGAAGATCATTTGATAGGAGGTTTGTGGTGACACTGCAATGTCATAATGGTTTTCTGGGTATAGTGGGACCATTAGAAGCTGCATAAGTGAAGTTCTGTGAAAGTATGGGTACAATGGTTCCATAGATCTTCCCAGTAATTATCTTTTTAGATATAAATGTGTTACTGAGATATGCTAACAGCTGGCAGAGTTTTCTCATTGATTCCCTGATGCATTAAAACAGTGATTTTCAAGTGGCTGACTATTTCATTTCAGAGGCACAATGCTGAGTGAAGATACAGAGCTTCTCATTCAAAGGACAGGAAGAAGGCTCTTAAAAGGTACATATGAAGTTTTTTTCTTGTTTTCCACAATCTCTCTTTTGATTTGTCATGGTGCTTTTTACTTTTTATTTAATGTCATTCTGAATAAATAAAAAATAAAAATTTGAACTACTAGCATGAATTTTAGTGTTCACCTTTTGTTGTGCAATGCTAGCTTCAAAATGGCAATAGCAGATCACTGAAGTTCATATAGGATCACAAGAATTACACAATTTTGATTTTGTGGCTCATCTTTAAAAGGTACCTAAAGTTGGCCAGAATAAATAAAGACAAGCCAGACACAGGCAGTTTGGAAGGAGGAAAAGTGTACCTGCTCAGGCAGAAGCCAGCCAGAGGTGGTACTCTCAGGTTTGGGGAGGCCCCCACAGTTGCCCACAGGCATTGGTGTCCAGGTGTTGATTTGACAAATGCTTTCTTCTCATTTCTCATTATCAAGATATGATCAACAAAGAAAAAAGACAAGAAAGTTTGTCTTAACATAACAAGGGTTGCAGTAGCTTTCACAGCACCAGAGCTCTTATTCTAATACTGCATTTTCTGTCATAATGTAGTCTACAAATCCTTGATTGTCCTGACATTCTATCAAAGATGTCCACTCTATTAATGATATCATCATGCTATTTGGATTCAGTGGCTAGGAAGTGGTAAGTATTCTAGGTAAGCTAGTAAGGCACATGTATGCCCACAGGTGAGAGAGAAATCTCATGGGGTTTCAATTCAATAATCTTATAGTCTGGAGTATAGGGGAGAGTTTCTCTAGATTGCAAGTCATTGCCCCTTATACATCCAACCATTGAAAATGAGGCACAAAACTGATTAGTCTTTGAATTTTTAAGGCACATGGGAATATAATTCAAATCTATTTGTTGGTTGATTCATCAGGTTATTAGTTTGTAATGGGGTAGGTATGTAAGACTCAGTTGTTGTGTAAACTTCCCTCCATTTGTGACGTATGACCAGAAATTCAGTTAGCTCTGCAATTATGAGAGATAAGAATGTTGGGAAGAGAATCTAGCAAGTTGCACTGATAAAATCATAGTTCAAACTTAAAAAGTTCTATAAAAAGACCATCCTCTGTAATCAAGAATTGCTCTCTGAAAAATACCTCATGGAACACTACTGGGCTCCAGTGATAATTGAGAGTCTTACCATGGAACATCCAGGGACTACAAAAATCATTTTGGTGTTATTAAATCCACTGGGCAGTAATGCAAAGTAGGCATAGAAACCATACACTGTAGAGTGAAATTTTACAATGGAAGCATTGCATTTAGGCCAGGCTCCAAGCAGATACAAAAGGCACTAATAAGTACATGCCTGTTTCTCAACTCAAAGATAACTTTGTAAGAAATTCTTCTACTTTCATATTTCTTGACTTCAGCAAAGTTATAAATCTCTAACATGAATGCATTTTTTCTTATGAAGTAATGAACATAAAAGTATTCTCATAACTTTTTCTAAGGTATTTTTTAGTGTTTCACTTCAAAAAAATTTAAAAATTCCTCAACATATGGCCTCAGGTGGGGCTCCATACAATAAATTTATATAAGGAAAAATTCAGTCCTAGTTTCGAAAAGGATTGTCATGGTATACTGCTGCTAGTCAGGACAGTGATGAAAGGGAATCTTGCAGGCAAAGCTCAGAATAGTACACTTGAATGCCTACCTTCTTTGAGAGAAACAGTCTAAATTATACATGGACTTCTGAACATTGGCAAATAGCCTGGCTGGCTGGTAAGAAACCTGAAGGGACCAATAGGGAAAGATCAGTAGCAAGGAGATCTGGAGTGATCTTATGTCAGTAGATCCATTGGAGTAATTACAAAGTAAGGATCTTTTTTGAATGCTCAGCACAGAGCATCCATTACAGAGGAGGCTTTTAGCAGTCAGGTAGACAGGATGCCCATGTACTGTGGACATCAGCTATCATATTTCCTTAGCCGTCTCAGTGTTACAGTGGGCCCACAAAGAGATGAGCATGACAGCAAAGGCAGAAGCTATTCATGGTCTTGAAACTGTGAACTTCCCCTCATCATTGCTAATCCCTAATATGGCACAATTCTTTGGGGAAGAAAAACTAGCCAGCTGGTATAAAGTGGATTATGTAGGTTCCCTTCTACATAGCAAGAGGCAGATATTCATCTTTTCTGGAATAGATAACTATTTTGAACATATTTACCTCCTTTGCCCCTCAACACCATCCATTCCTGACCCACTGATATATTAGGACTGACATAACTGACAAAATTAGGACTGGCAAAATCTTCTTAGAAAAAGGAACTTATTTAATGGCTAAGACAGTACAGCAATGGGCCCCAGAAGATGAAATTCATTGATTTTACCACATTTAGCTACAAAAATCTGTCCTGAAAAAATGGTTAAACAGATGTTGAAGGCTTAGATAAAGTACCAGCTTTGGGCACTGCACCAAGTATGGTTGGGGCATGGTACTGCAAGATGCAGTATATGGATTGAATTGGTGCTGATATTTAATTCTGGATCCCCAACTGTTAGAATTCATGGGTTAGGTAAATAAGATATAGATCCAGGATTAGTTTCTTTTACTACTACTTCCTGTATCTCACTTATGAATGTCTGTTTTACTTCTCCAAAACTTTGGGTTTCTTGAGCAAGAGATCTGGGTCCCAATGGAGAGGGTACTTCTGCCAATAGACACAGGAAGAGTTTCACTGAACTAGAGTTTCACAGGGCACAAACTGGCTAAGCAGTACAGGATAACACAATTTTGAAGACAAATAAAAATAATGTAGAGTGGTACAAATTTTGAGCTATGAAAACAGAAGATATGTTGTCTGATAATTTCTTTCCTTTTATCCGCTTGATAGATCCAAGCCACAGAGGAAGACATTTGTGGCATTTGGAAGACATTTCTCATTTTTAAACTACCCGTTGTATTTTATTATTGAGCTCTGAACAGCTCAGAAATGCGCTCCTTGAATTTACTTACCCTCCTTCCTAGCTTACTTTTCTTCTCCCCACAATTTTGTACCCATGAGATGTGTATTTCAGTAAAACCTTGGCCCATTCTCTTGGCCATTTCCCTTTCCAAGGAAAACAGATTTTCCTCTTACTGAAGTAATTAAGCAGTAATCTAATTATTATCATAGCACATATTAAGAACCTCATGGAATGCTGACATTTGTAAGACTGTGCATGCAAACAGGTGAATAGGGTGGAAATAACATTTATAGAGTATTAATTATATGGGAAGACTTCTTTAGGTGCTCTATATTATGATGTTTGTTCAAATATACTAATGCTAATTGTGGAGTCAGAAAAAATAAATTCAAAAAATGCATCATTAGAAAAATACCATAATATAAATAATGTAAATGGAATTGATATATGTTTTACTGTGACAGGCACTTTATTCATATTATCTTAAGTGAACTTTCTACACATAAGTGATCTGTGCATTTAACTCTGTTTCTTGGGATAGAATCACATTATCAAGGACTACTGTAGTTAGATAAATTTCCATGAACAAGTTGGCTAATAAGCATTATAATGAAGAGTTACAGAAACGTATTTGGTATGTGTGGGAACAATGTCAATACTGGTCCGGAGTAAGTCAATGATGTATTTTTGGAAAACAAAAGAAAGAAAATAGACTAAGTAGAGTGGGATCAGGGGCAAGAGACTGAATTCCAACCTAAATTCGACACCAATATGTAGTCAGCTTGTCAAATAAATTGATGATGCCTTTGGCAGAAATGGAGACATTCAGGAAAGATTTAACATCTGATAAAGTACAATGAATTTTTGCAAGATTCATTGCTTTTGAAATGATAAGGCACAGTATATGGGAACTATTTAGCAGGAAGCTAGAAATATAAATTCATGAAAAGGTAAGTCCTGGCCAGAGAGGATCTGGAGTCATTTTAATTGGTGGAGAGTTGAAGTCCTTATAGTTTGGCCAACACTGCTGATTTCAGGAAAAGGAAGAAAAGGAGGTATCTAAGAGATAGAGAAAGGAAGCTAAAGAAAATGTTAAACAAAAAGAGTTTTAAGAGTTTAGTATGCTGAGAAATACAGAAAGCTCAAGGAGAATGAAAACAGGAAAGCCCATAGATTTGCTATTAGTATCCTTAAAGAGAACTTTCAGTCAAGCAGTGGGTATAAAACCATGACTGTAAGAATTTAAAGGTTTCCTGTTGACTGTAGTGCTAGCTGAAGCAGAATGCTCTTTGAACTACAGTGCTAAAAATGAGAGAATTCAATACCATACTTACAATGGCATTCATGTTTTTAAAGATAAGACCCATCTACTTGACTAAATCCTCAATAATTATCTCAAACCTGGAATAATGGGTGCTCAAAATGTTTTCATTGTTGCTTGTTTTTTTTAATAAATGCATGTTCTGAGCCTCTTGCAAAGTAGAGGGAGGAGCCTGTTGAGGAAGAAACACTAAATATAATCTTAAGACAAGAACTCAGATGGGGGTAAGGAAAAAGCAGAAGCAAATGAGAGACCAGAACAAAAAAGCTTCCTATGTAAGAAGCAGTGATAGTGATTTTAACCAGCACTTTAAAAAACTAACTTGTCAATATTTTTAAGTGGATCCCTGGACTTTAGTTCTGAGATATTATTACTGTTTATATATAGAATTCAAAATGATGGAAGATAAAGAAATATGAAAGTACACAAACATAGAAGTAAAATAGAGAAAGCATCTATAATTCAAGAAACACAGTTTTAGAGAGAATATAGGTGACATATAAAAAAGTCCAGCTGAACTATAGCAGACTTGTATCAATGACCATGATATTATTTCTTTAATTTTTCATGTACATTTTAAAGGAATGCTTGTTATATGCTCTATGCATTCAAAGAGACATACTGAAAAGTCTCAGGAAATATCATTTTTAGTTTAGTTTTAATAAAGGAAATTTAACTGCTGTATAGTTTTATATTGATACGTAAAATAGATTTTAAATTTTTTTAAGTTGAATCCTAAAAAAGATCTTTGAAAAGATTTATGGAAATAATTTTATATTCATTATTTCATGAGAAAAATGTATTCATGTTAGAGATTTAAACGTTTCTGAAGTCAAGAAATATGAAAGTAGAATTCCTTACAAAGTTACCTTGTTTAAATTTTATGAGTCTCAACCAGGGTATTATTAGGTAGAACTTAAATTATCAATATTAAGATTTCCACCTTGAGATTAATAGAATATGAATATCAGAAGAAATGTATATGTGTTTTAATTAGATTTCTATTGTGCAAAGCCCTCTTCAGAATCCTTAGAAGCCCTCAATGCTACTCATTCCTCCCATCAAAGGGAACTTTTTACCAACTGAAAAAGCTGACATAGACTATTTAAAAAATACTTATACTGAATTCATACCATCTTCCACTTATCTTACCCCCACAGATCCTGGTACCATATGGGGAGAGAACGCCACACAAAAATTAACTCATAATTTACACACTTTAGTTTCACAATAGCTGTGAAACACAGAATAATGTTTTAGCCATCCATGTTTGCCTTTTGAGGAAACTCAAGCATAGAGAATTTAAGGAAAAATTCCAAGTTTACAAACAGCTTGTAGGTGGTTCAGAAGGGCTTCAGAGGGTTTCAATTCTAGCCCCAGGATTCACACATAATCATTAAGTTATGTTATTTCTCAGTATGCCTTAAATAAAAGACTGCTAAACTACACTTGATTTTATCAATTATCATGATATAATTTCTTTTTTTAATATAATTTACTTTGGTATCATTAATCTGCAATTACATGTGCAATATTATGTTTATTAAACTACCCCTTCATCAGGTCCCCCCACCAACCCCATTACAGTCACTGTCCATCAGCGTAGTGAGGTGCTATAGAATCACTACTTGTCTTCTCTGAGTTGTACAGCCCTCCCCGTGCCCCCCCCAACATTATGTCTGCTAATCGTAATGCCCCTTTTTCACTCTTTTATCGTGATATAATTTCTTTATGGGTTTTCTTTTTGGAAGATTTACCACCAATAGTTTATAGTTCATCTTTTCTCTGGTAGCCACATTTTTTGCAATAATGGAATGCTTGCTAAAATAACTAGAGAAAATTAAAATGTCTATATCATGGTTATACTGAGAAAAAAAATTCAGAGAGAAATTAAAATTGCTTCACTTACACTCTTTCCATTTTGAGTACATTCAATTTGTTTTCTACCTCTAAACCACATAGTGTATATAGAAATAGTTATCTGGGTTGGTTCAATTCCGAGTTTGTATAATGCTCATCAGAAGTCTCCAAGCAAAGGCCTTGCCTAATCAAACAATGTGAATATGATCCAAAGGTTGATTTTTCAAGTGAGGTGTACAGATCATGTGTTTACATGTAGTAACTGTGGATAACATGGCAGTGGTATTGGATTTCCATAAATTTTACCACTAATTTTGAATTCAAGTTTTAAATCACATGTGGAGAGCACCATGTACTGTAACCTGGAGGTGATGTTCCCTCTGTTTATACTCTGACTTGACCAACCAAGTGCTGGACTGGTTAGATATTTATAATTATTAATATTAAAATGTGGATATGACAGTCTCTTTCATTAATTTAAAAGTATTTATTGATTATTCACTCTATGACTGGCCTTTATGTTAAATTCTGGATATTAAAATGTAAATAAGCCCCTGGCTTCAATTGGCCAACCCTATACAAAAGTCTTGGACTCCTGCCAGCTCCATATCATTTGAGGTGGTTGCAACTATGAAAAAACTTGTGATTTCATAATTTCAATTTCTAAGATAGTAAATAATAATTTAGCATTTGTTACTCAGTGAGGTGGATAGTAATATAATTATGCCCTTTAATAGGTGAGAAAAATGAGTCACAGTAAAGTTGCTTGCCTTGAATAGCTTTCCAAAGTGGTCATATTAAAAACCCAGGCAGTCTGCTTCCAAAGTCCATGTTCTTCATCACATGCCACGGTATGTCCTTGCCCAAATAATCCCTGAGAAATGTCTGGGAGTAGAACACTGGCTAAGTAAGTTCAAGTTTTAAAAGTTTACACTATCAAAGCAACCTAGGAGATCATTTAACATGAGTACCACACTAATTAATCGATTAACCCAGATTAACCTAATGCCGCAAAATCTCCCAAGGAACTAAAATTACTGGCATGAGAATCCTGATTAACAAAGTGGCCTTCACATAGTGAATTTTTAGCAGGTAAATACACCATGTGTTTCCTTTCATTCTTAGCACCCCTTGAGAACTGCCACTTATTAAGAGTCTCTGAGGTTCCACAGGATTCACCTAATAAGTATTTGACAAGACTGGACATTTTAATTACAGAAATGAGGCTCTTTCTGTGACTCCAGGTCCCTGGGGAAATTTCATTACCTAAAAATTATCAGAAAAATCATGGTGACTGTTGTTGATGTTATTCAGTAGGGCAAAGAATAGGGTATACAAGGACATTTGTGAGAAAAATCTCTATGTTT
The DNA here is from genome assembly GCA_032199065.1 of Smutsia gigantea. Lineage (NCBI taxonomy): Eukaryota > Metazoa > Chordata > Mammalia > Pholidota > Manidae > Smutsia > Smutsia gigantea. Next base: position 167,042 of record JAVSCE010020087.1, on the reverse strand, counting down.
TTATTGCCTCTTCAATTAAAAACCCACTTGATCAAGGTATGTTTGTAAGTTAATATGTACGAAAACAGGTCTGAAATGAAACACTTTATAAAGTTATTGCCTTAGAGCAGTGATCTTTTGACTGGTTTTCTTTGATTTTTTTTCCTTGGTTTTAGATTCTCTAAATTTTCTGAAATTCATATTTTTTAGTACTGAGAAAAAATTATAATCTTATAACTTTATGGTTCTTACTTTTATCTTGGATACAAAGCCCTTACAAATATGATTTAGTTCTCATTCATTTATTCTCATTACTAGAATAAAATGCTAACAAAAGAAAAAAATTCTACCCTGATTTTCATAAGTGATACTTTTTTCATGGTAATGAAAATGTATTTAACTAAAGTTATGATACATACTTTTGATGTCTTCCTCCATCTTATCCAGTCTACCCTAAATACTATAATCCTTGATGGACTAGAAAAAATACATTTCATTTGTATTTGAAGATATATTAGCAAGCTTTCATGGTCATCAATAATATTACTATAGAGGAGTTCCGGGAAGATGGTGGCATGAGCAGGGGGGTGGAAATCTCCTCCCAAAACCATGTATATCTATGAAAATACAGCAAATACAACTATTCCTAAAAGAGAGACCAGAATATACAGGACAGCGCACAGCCCACATCTACACCTGAGAGGACTCAGCACTCCATGAGGGGGGTAAGATATGGAGCCGTGAACCAGCGGGACCCGAGCACTCGCCGACCCCAGCGCACCAGCAGGAGGAGAGGATTCAGAGCCAGGAGGGAGTGGAAGTACAGGCCCGCAAAATAACCAGCCCTGGTGATCTGAGCCAGGAACACTGACACACACTGCACAGTGTATCAGATATTGGAGAGGCAAAAGGTGCAGGTTTTACACTGGGAATGAGCCCGGGTCCTTCCAGCAGGCTCGCTGGGACAAAAGAAAAGCACGTGCTTTTTTTAGCGGTCTTAAAGAGGCAAGGGCCCAGGATTGGCCCAGCACACTTGACCCAGCAGGCTGGGAGTCCTGAGGACTTTCGGACCCCTTGGCAGGCGACTGGGAAAATGTAGCCACGCTGAAACTTCACATACAGAACAATAGCCTCCCATTCCTTCCCACCCCGGCCAGAGCTACAAAGGGCCCTGCAGAGCTGCAAAGCCGTGGCTGCGGAATAGTGGAGCAACAGGGCCACCTACAGCATCCTTACAGAAACTACTCCCCATGGATGTTTCTTGGGGTTTTTTTTTTTACTTTTTTTTCTTTTCTTTTCTTTCTTTCCTTTTTTTCTCTTTTATTTCTCTTCTTTCTTTTTTTTTTTTTACGGGTTAAAGAGCCCAGCTGACATACGTGGCAACTACCAGCGACTACCTCTATCGCCATGAAAAGACAGAGTAATATGGTACAGACAAAAATCACCCAGACCCGGACAACACCTGAGACGGAACCTGAAGGGATGGAAAGGCAGAATCTTCCTGAAAAAGAATTCAGAATAAAAGTCATAACCATGCTGATGGATCTGCAGAGAAATATGCAAAAGCTGAGGGAGAAAGAGAGGGAAATCAGGAAAGACAATGCAGAAATGAGACAAGCCATCGACGGGCTTAGCAGCAGACTGGAGGAGATGGAAGAGACTGTTGATGCAATAGAAAAGGGAGAACAGGAATAGAGAGAAGCTGAGGCAGAGAGAGATAAAAGGATTTCTAGGAATGAAAGAATATTAAGAGAACTGTGTGACCAATCCAAACAGAACAATATTGGCAATATAGGAGTACCAGAGGAAGAAGAGAGAGAAAAAGGGATAGAAAGTGTCTTTGAACAAATAATTGCTAAAACCTTCCCCATGCTGGGGAAGGAAATAGTCTGGCAGTCCACAGATGCCCACAGATCTCCCAACACAAGGGACACAAGTAAGACAACACCAAGACGCATAATAATTAAAATGGCAAAGATCAAAGATAAGGTCAGAGTACTAAAGACAGCTAGAGAAAGAAAAAAGATCAAATACAAAGGAAAATCCATCAGACTATCATCAGACCTCTAAACAGAAATCTTACAGGCCAGAAGAGAATGGCATCATATATTTAATGTAATGAAACAGAAGGGCCTCGAACCAAGAATATTGTATCCGGCACAATTATCATTTAAATATGACAGAGGGATTAAACAATTTCCAGACAAGAGAAAGCTGAGAGAATTTGCCTCCCATAAACCACCTCTACAGGACATCTTAAAGGAACTGCTCTAAAGGGGAGCACTCCTAAGGCTAAAAAGATGTCACCAGAGAAAATAAAATCATAGCAAAGAAAGTAGACCATACAAATACTACGTAAAGGCAAAGAATAAAACACCTAGTATATAAAGAATGGGGGAGGAAGAATAAGAAGGGAAAGAAATAATGAAACATCAGACGGTGTTTACAATAACTTAACAAGAAAGTTAAGTTAGATTGTTAGATAGTAAAGAAGCAACCCTGAATGTTCGGAAACCACGAATCTAAAGAAAGCCTTGGCAATAAGTACATATCTATCGATAATCACCCTAAATGTAAATGGACTGAATGCACCAATCAAAACACACAGAGTAACAGAATGAATAAAAAAGCAAGACCCATCTATGTGCTGCCTACAAGAAACTCACCTCAAATCCAAAGATATACACAGACTAAAAGTGAAGAGATAGAAAAAGATATTTCATGCAAACAACAAGGAGAAAAAAGCAGGTGTTGCAGTACTTGTATCAGACAAAATAGACTTCAAAACGAAGAAAGTAGCAAAAGATAAAGGACATTACATAAGAATAAAGGGGTCTATCCAACAAGAGGAAATAACCATTATAAACATATGTGAACCCAACACAGGAGTGCCAGCATATGTGAAACAAATACTAACAGAATTAAAGGAGTAAATAGACAGCAATGCATTCATTCTAGGAGAATTCAACACAACACTCACTCCAAAGGACAGATCAACCAGACAGAGAATAAGTAAAGACACAGAGGCACTGAACAACACACTGGAACAGATGGACCTAGCAGACATCTACAGAACACTCCATCCAAAAGCAACAGGATACACATTCTTCTCAAGTGCACATGGAACATTTTCCAAAATAGAACACATGCTAGGCCACAAAAAGAACCTCAGTAAATTAAAAAATATTGAAATTCTACCAACCAACTTCCCATATCACAAAGGTATAAAACTAGAAATAAATTTCAGAAAGAAAACAAAAAGGCTCACAAATACATGGAGACTTAACAACATTCTCCTAATTAATCAATGGGTTAACAATCAAATCAAAACAGAAATCAAAGAATATATGGAGACTGATGACAACAACACAAAGCCACAACTTCTGTGGGACGCAGCAAAGGCAGTACTAAGAGGAAAGTATATTACAATGCAGTCCTATTTAAAGAAGGAAGAACATTCCTAAATGAATATTCTAAAGACACAATTACTGAACTGGAAAAAGAAGAACAAATGAGACCCAAAGTCACCAGAAGGAGGGACATAATAAAGATCAGAGAAGAAATAAATAAAATTGAGAAGAATTAGACAATAGAAAAAATCAATGAAACCAAGAGATGGTTTTTTGAAATAATAAACAAAATAGATAAACCCCTTGCCAGACTCATTAAGAGAAAAAGAGAATCTATACACATAAACAGAATCAGAAATGAGAAAGGAAAAATCACCACGGATCCCACAGAAATACAAAGAATTATAAGAGAATACTATGAGAATCTATATGCTAGCAAGCGGGAAAACCTAGAAGAAATGGACAACTTCTTAGAAAAATACAACCTTCCAAAACTGACCAAACAAGAAAGAGAAAAACTAAACAGACCAATCACCAGCAATGAAACTGAAGCGGTAATCAAAAAATTAGCCAAGACCAAAACCCCCAGACCTGACGGATTCACCTCTGAATTCTACCAGACATATAGAGAAGAAATAACACCCATTCTCCTTAAAGTTTTTCAAAAAATAGAAGAAGAGGGAATACTTCCAAACTCATTCTATGAAGCCAGCATCACTCTAATACCAAAACCTGGCAAAAAGACCTCACCAAAAAAGAAAATTACACACCAATATCCCTGATGAACGTGGATGCAAAAATACTCAACAAAATATTAGCAAACTGAATTCAAAAACACATCAAGAGGATCATACACCATGATCAAGTGGGATTCATCCCAGGGATGCAAGGATGGTACTGCATTTGAAAATCCATCAGCATGATCCATCACATCAACAAAAAGAACAAAAACCACATGATCATCTCCATAGTTCCTGAAGAGCATTTGACAAAATTCAGCATCCATTCATGACTAAAACTCTCAACAAAATGGGTATAGAGGGCAAGTACCTCAACATCATAAAGGCCATATATGACAAACCCACAGCTAACATTATACTTAACAGTGAGAAGCTGAAAGCTTTTCATGTAAGATTGGAAAAAAGACAGGGATGCCCAATCTCTCCACTGTTATTCAACATAGTACTGGAGGTCCTAGCTATGGCATTCAGACAAAACAAAGACATACAAGGCATCCAGATTGGTAAAGAAGAAGTCAATTTGTCACTATTTGCAGATGACATGATATTGTACATAAGAAACCCTAACAACTCCACTCCAAAACTACTAGAACTAATATCTGAATACAGCAAAGTTGCAAGATACAAAATTAACACACAGAAATCTGTTGCTTTACTGTACACTAATGATGAACCAGCAGAAAGAGAAATCAGAAAAACAATTCCATTCACAATTGCATCCAAAAGAATAAAATACCTAGGAATAAACCTAATGAAGGAAGTGAAAGACCTGTACTCTGAAAACTACAAGACACTCCTAAGAGAAATTAAAGAAGACACTAACAAATGGAAATTCATCCCATGCTCTTGGCTAGGTAGAGTGGCTATACTACCTAAAGCAATCTATAGATTCAGTGCAACCCCTATCAAAATAACAACAGCTTTCTTCAATGAACTGGAACAAATAACTCTAAAATTCATATGGAATGACAAAAGAACCCGAATAGCCAAAGCAATCCTGACAAGGAGGTATAAAACAGGGGGAAATGCGCTTCCTGTCTTCAATTTCTACTACAAAGCCACAGTAATCAAGACAATATGGTATTGCCACAAAAACAGACCCACAGACCAGTGGAACAGAATAGAATATCCAAACATTAACCCAAACATATACAGTAAATTAATATTTGATAAAGGAGCCTTGGATATAGAATGGGGAGATGACAGCCTCTTCAGCAGCTGGTGTTGGAAAAACTGGACAGCTACATGTAAGAGAATGAAACTGGACTACTGTCTAGCCACATACACAAAAATAAACTCAAAATGGATCAAAGACCTGAATATAAGTCATGAAACCATAAAACTCTTAGAAAAAAACATACGCAAAAATATCTTGGACATACACATGAGTGACTTCTTTATGAACATATCTCCCCAGGCAAGGGAAACAAAAGCAAAAATGAACAAGTGGGACTATATCAAGTTGAAAAGCTTCTGTACAGCAAAGTACACCATCAGTAGAACAAAGAGACATCCTACAGTATGGGAGAATATATTCATGAATGACGTATCCGATAAGGGGTTGACATCCAAAATATATAAAGAACTCACACACCTCAACAAACATAATGTTAATAATCCAATTAAGAAATGGGCAGAGGACATGAATAGACACTTCTCCAAAGAGGAAATTCAGATGGCCAACAGGCACATGAAAATATGCTCCACATCGCTAATCATCAGAGAAATGCAGATTAAAACCATAATGAGATATCACCTCACACCAGTGAGGATGGCCAACATCCAAAACAGAAGCAAAACAAATGTTGGCAAGGATGTGGAGAAAAGGGAACTCTCCTACACTGCTGGTGGGAATGCATATTAGTTCAACCCATTGTGGAAAGCAGTATGGAGGTTCCTCAAAAAACTCAAAATAGAAATACCATTTGACCCAGGAATCCCACTCCTAAGAATTTACGCAAAGAATGCAGCAGCCCAGTTTCAAAAAGACATATGCACCCCTATGTTTATCGCAGCACTATTTACAATAGCCAAGAAAAGTAAGCAACCTAAGTGTCCATCAGTAGATGAATGGATAAAGAAGTGGTAAATATACACAATGGAATATTATACAGCCATAAGAAGAAAACAAATCCTACCATTTGCAACAATATGAATGGAGCTAGAGAGTTTTATGCTCAGTGAAATAAGCCAATCCGAAATAGACAAGTACCAAATGATTTCACTCATATGTGGAGTATAAGAACAGAGAAAAAACTGAAGGAACAAAACAGCAACAGACTCACAGAACCCAAGAACAGATTAATAGTTACCAAAGGGAAAGGGACTGGGGAGGATAGGTGGGAAGTGAGGGACAAGGGGGAAAAAGGTGTCATTACAATTATAAGATACAGTGTTGTGGGGGCACGGGGAGGGCTGTACAACTCAGAGAAGAGTAGTGACTCTATAGCATCTCACTACACTGATGGACAGTGAGTTTAATGGGGTTGGTGGGGGGGGCCTGATGAAGGGGGTAGTTTAATCACCATAATATTGCACAGGTAATTGTAGATTAATGATACCAAAATAAAGTATAAAAAAAAAGAATACTACTCTATCATCACATTTTGAAATCATCTTTGCTATTCTGTAAGGAGTGAGTTTTTATTGTTCTGATTTAAATATTTGTTTTCATAATCGTAGTATTATGATTTTCAAACTTCCCTTAAATCTCAGTAGTATAAAATATCTTTATAATCTCAATCATATATTTCTTTACATAGTATTGTCCTTATCTTTGCCTTATTAAAAACAAAGCAAACAAAAATAACCGAAGAAACAGTTACCTGGTTAGTAGTATTCTTCCACTAGTGGTTTACAGTTGTGGGCAACACTCTAAAGCACAATTTTGAGTACTTACCTTATTACTCTTCATTTTTTTTAAATTTGACCTTTTGAGGCATTAAATAAGTACGTTATTATATACGGATTCATCAAGGCTATCAAAGCTACAAATAAATGTGCTCTATATTGGTGTCTAAAATACCATGATCAGAGTTAATCTCGGCACTGCAACTTTCCAAAATGGCAAACATCTAAGACAATGTCCTGAACAAAAGAGATGTACACAATTCCTTCTATTTACCTGGTAGTTGCATTCTTCAAAAACTCCTAGAAATAATCAATTCATATAAACATTAACAATGTTTTATGTTTATATATAAATTTTACTTTTAGTTTCAAATAATTTGAAGTAGCTGTTCAATTTACATTGGTTTGACATTTGAAAGCCATGGTAGATAGGGACAGTTATTCATTCCTCAGGATTAGCAATGTAGCAAGAAAGCTCATTGCAAATGTAGATAATACATATTCTGCAGGAAAAATTGGAGAGGCTAGAGGAGGTGGATATAGACAGAAACTACTAGTTTAATGAAATAAAGCATTGTTAGAGTGCTTTGGGGACCCTGTAAGAAGTTGCAGCTTTATACTGCAAGTAATGGAAAATAAAGTCACAGAATTCTCAGGTTTTTACATTAAAAGAAGATATTTGCAGGATTCAGGAGAGAGTGTAATGAATTAAAATGGATATGAGGAAAATTTTGAAGGGATTTCATAATAAGAATTTTCATACATGGAAGTTATTTGGGTGGTGGAGTGAAAAAGAAGGATAAATCTTATTTCAGCTATCAGCTTATTAACCTAAGTAACTTTGTAGTTTGTGAAACATTTATATATATGAAAGCTAGGAGCTGGAGTGAATTTGTTAGAGAGGACATAATTAGTTTAATTAGAACATACCGAATGTCAATAGTTACACACAGAACTTGAGACTGAGAAGTGAGGTCTCAGTCTGACATGTGGTTTGTGAATTTAATTATTATAATATTCAGTAATATTCTGTAATAATTATTGAAGCTATGGCCATATTAAGAAAAGCATAGATTAGTAGGAGAAGAGGAGAGAGATCAAAACCATAGGGGTGGGTTTTGAGGGGAGGTGGTAAAAAGTAGCCAAAGAAAAAACTTTAGAAACATTTTCAGAGCCAGGAGAAGCTGCAGGTTAAAGTGTAATTATCAGTTAGTGTTGTAATTTGTCTGAATATGGTGAAAAAATGGTGTGACAGAATTGCTGACATAAAGAATTTGTTCCTTGGGTAGTTATCCTTTTTTTCTATGACCTGACTCAACATTTTTGAGTCAATTCTATACATAAAGAATTTAACAATTACAGTTTTCTTTATTTCCTAAATTTAGTATGTGAAGAATTTGAGTAGACAATGTGAAAAACACTTCCACTAAAATAAAAATGATTTCCTTGTTGACAAATAAAATGAAACATATATACAATTTATGAATTATTACATATGCTTTCAAATTGTGTAACTTGTGCAATTACATAATACCAAAATAATGACTGTTAATAACATTAGCTGATTTACACATCAATTCCCAAAGTTATAGGGTCTGTTGGATTATATTATTTTTGTTTCCTTTGGAAAATGAAGACTGAGCAGCATAATAAATAAGTTCCTCTTTACCAATATTTCTTCCATATTAATCAAATAGTATAGAATCAATTACTGTATTTTGCCTATCATTTTACAGTGTTAAAATAGAGTCCTTTTTTTAGACTATATTTTCTCTCTAGATTCAAAGTCTTTCAAAATAATCTTAAGTATTAATGTACTTACATGATACATAATACTAATTTAAAAGTGTTTATTCTACTTAAAGAAAATCTTAGTTCCTAAATGTGTCATCTAAATTATGACAACATATAATTTTTTATTTATATCATATATAGTCATATGTGTGTGTATATGAGTATGTAAAATTTTGTTATATAACAAAATTCTATTTAAAAAGAGGAATAATACACTGGATGTTCAAAAGAGAGAGAGAGAAAGAAAAGAGAATAACTTTGCAAGTTAGATGCTTACTTGTCATATTTTAGCCCAGAGAAAATGTTAACTGCCTCTAATTTATGGCAAAACTTGTGCAGATTAAGCACACTTTTAGATTCACAGAGAATCTGTTCCAAATTGATATAACTAATGTTTCTAGAGGGAAAATATAACCCCGTTGTAAAATATTTCACATAATATTATTCCAAAGAATTTTCTTTCAGAAATCACAAAATAAGGGAGGCTACAACATCAAGTATCTCAGAAAAAGAAAGGCTGCAAAATACAATAAACTACATCATTATTTAGCATTCCAAAGGAGAACATATTCAGACTTTGTAGTCATTATTGTTTTTCTTCTGGGGAGAATTAAAAAAAAAACAATCTTATCTTAAAGACCAGTGTTTTCTCATTACCATCAAAGTATTTTAACAATGATATATATCAATAAAATCCTATTCATTCCATGAATGACTTTTTGTGTGTTGGAAATAATTTGTAGATTTTTTTTAAATTATAAAAGTATCCGTATTTTAAGATACAGCTATGTGGTGAAGATACCTCACAAAATTCTGTAATAAAAGAAACTGAATTAATGAATTCAGCTGTATTATGAAGCTAGTAAAAGCAATGTATTAAGCCCAGACATTATCAGTAATTAATGTTACTGTATTATTTTCACCCAATGCTATTGTTTTGGTTTTGATTCATTTTCTTTTCTTTCCAAACCTCAGACCAGGCATTGAATTATTTGTGAGCCTTTCATAAGTGTAGCTCCAGGGGGAAGCTTGTTCCCACCCCTGGGTAAATAAAGCAGTGAAACCAGTGAAGCCAAAATCAGTCAAGGGAAAAGCTGGGTGGGAGAAGCTCATTAGTGCTTACAGGAGGCCTGGCTCCATTCATCTCTCTCCTGCAGCAACTCTTGCTCACCGTTCCTCTCCTGCCCTGACTTGTGCTGGCCTCTCCCCCCACCCCTTCCTGGAGAAACTTCATAGCCAGAGCCCTGGTGAGTGACAGGTGCCAGACTAATTGCACAGCAGCAGGAGAGGAGAGAACAGCTTCTCTCCACCCTTGTCCCTGGAGGCTGTGAGAAGTTGCAGGGGTAAACACCTATTGTTATGTAAAAGGACTAAAGCCAGGAGAGAGGTTCTGGAAATATTGCAGTTTTTACACACAATACATTTCTTAGATTTAAGGGTCTTTTCCTTGAATCTGTTTCCCCAATTATTCAGGCAAATCCCACTGCACTGAAAACATTTTCCAGTAGAAAAATACTGTCAACATTGCATCACCATCTCTAACAATGTGCCTGGATGCAAGCTCTTAAAGCATATTTCTGGACTACTCTGGTCTTCAACATTTAAGAGTGTTTCATATATTTTCAGTGTTTCCAAACCATGTTAATGTATAGTCAATACACCATAAGTAAGATAGTTCATATTGAATTAAAAGTACACTAAAAGATCCATCAAGTGATTTAGACAAGAAGGAAATATAAAGATGAAAATATAAATTAAAAATGAAATATAATTTAGAAGAGGTAAAAGTAATGACTTTATCAATGAAAAGGATTACATTATTAGCATTATAAAATATGTCTATGTAGGGTAATGTAACATTAGGTGAAGGTCTATATTAAACCATTTTCTGTTCTTAGTCTTGATTTTTTGGTGAATAAGTAAATCATAGTTTGCTCTTCTAGGTTATTAGGAAAGGCAACAAAGTTTTGGCAGTTCTGCTCAATCGTTCATTCATAAAATGATCATCAAAAATTTTTTAAAGAAACTACTTGTTCCAGATATTGTTCTAGGCTATGTTAAATAAGGTGGACTAATGAAACAATAGTCTAGATTTCATCTTGCATATCAGATGAAAATTCATGAAGAAATCCTTGAAGTCTGCTGATTACTTTATCAGACACAAAATTCATGAATAAATAATACCCAAATACTGGAAAATTGAATATTTTGACTTGATAGGTTAAAGTATAATTTCTTTAGAAAGATAAATTCATGAACAAATAGCACCCAGATACTAGAAAGTTGAATATTTTAACCTGAGAGAAAGGTAAAACATTATTTATTTAAAAAGGTAAAATCATGATTCTCAAATATAAAATAAGCACAAGTAAAATAATTCATTTAATTAATGAGAGAACCAATAAGGCATTAAAAGTAGTACAGTGGTGAAGCCAAAGCATGAACAAATATAAAGTCAGGAAATGCTGAGATGAATTTGTTAAAAATTAAATACTGACTTCTGGAGGAAGTGGCAAGAATCAGTTTCACTTCCATTGTAAAACTTATTTGCATATGTATAGGCAAGAATAATTTGCATATCAGTAATGCAATTACTTGATTGTCAAATAGCTGAAAGAGGCTACACCATTATAAACTCAGTTAGCCCAACAGGTGCCCTAAGTAACTACTAGCATTCCATAGAGGTGCTAGAAACCAGTTTCAATTTGCTTTCTCTCTCTCTCCTCTCTTCTCTCTCTCTGTCTCTCTCTCTTTCTCAATCTGATCTCTCATTCTTACTTTTCTTTTTGCCTTTTCAACACCTTTCACAATTTTCTTTTCACAATTTTTATAGCAATGAATGGATTCTCAATATCACATTGTCCTTTATATAGTCCTATTTGAATACTGCTTTTTAATGCATCTGGTGAAACATTTTCTCAATTTAAACAAAATCAAACATTTGAAAAAAAGTGAAACTTCTACATGTTTTAAAAATCACAGAATGATATTTTTTAAAGGCTGCTACCTTAGTCTTAATATCAAACATCTTAACCTACTGGCCCTGAAGTAATTAGTTCACATTTTTCCAAATGTATTGTCAAGATACCAATTTAAAATGGTAAGAAACTCCATTTAAGATAGCATTTAGGAGTAATGTTGACGAGTTCCTTTTACACTTATCATGTGCTCACCTAAGTAGGCTCAGATCTCCTTGGCTGCAGCAAAAGATAGAAAAACCATCAAGGAAACAAGCTGCCAAAATCACCAGTAGGAACTCAAATAATATTAAGAAAATTGGTTGTACCATCTACCAGTCCTCAGTCTTCTGTGCACTTAGGACTCCTTATATTGCTTATTTTTTTATTGCTTATTGCCACATCAACTATGGGAACATCTGGATTGTAGTATACAGAATAGGGTTAAGCTACTAGACTAAGTGTATTTATTTAATTTGAAACCAGTTTATTCTCTTGTAATCTCTTCCTTGGCCAAGTGCACAAAACCTCCCAAATGTGTTTGTGACAATCCTCCAAGATGGAACTTTTTGTTTGCCCAGTGCCCCCGTCTTCCCTACCTTGTCCCCATGTACAGGCATAAAATACATCGTCTTCCTCCCCTTCCCTCCCACAATTTTTGTTACACTGGTGTCAAAATACAAAAATTATGAAATTTTTGTGAAAGATAGAAAATTGGAAATCTGATCTCACAAGGTGTTTGGGAGTTGCTTAGGGCAGGGGGTTGCGGGGGACAGGAGATAGCTCTGGGAGAAAGGAGAGGTGGCTCTCATTACTGTCCTGCACAGATGAGCCCCTGTCCCATGGAGATCACTTTGTGTGTGTGTGCTGGGGAGGGTGGGGAGTGGGTGAGGGAAAACTCTTGACCATTCTGCTTTTCTGTCATTTTTTTATAGACTGCAAAAGGAGTTTTCTGTTTTATTTTATTTTTTTAATAAAACTTTGAAAATCTATATCTTATACTTGAGTTTCCATACTTATAAAAAAGGGGAAAAAAACAAAAGAAATAAAAAAGAAATTGGGACACACACACACTCACACTTACGTTTCCTCACTTATATAGCAATACACAGAATATAGTGCAAGCAAAAAGAACAAGGTACAGAAGAGTGTGTAGATTGTTTTTAATAAAAAAAGTAATAGTGAAATAGTAATAAACATAGATGTATACATATATGTATTTTGGGGTGTGTGAATGTGTAGATATGTGTGTATTGTTCACATGTATATATTTTATGTACATGTGTATATAAATATACTCACTGATTTGTGGGGTCACCTTGAAGGGAAAATAAAATAAAAAGAGTTAACTATACCAAATGGGAGAATTTTGATGAAAAGTACAGTTATCTGAATGTTATTTGTAACAAGCAGTTTTGACTGTTAAATAATGTAAATATTTATATTTTCTATGCATAAAATTAAATTTCAAAAACTAAAAGGGCTTCCTGAAAATTGAAACTAATACCAACAAACTAACAAAATTATGTATGATGTAGGTAACATAACCATAGAAAATAAAGAATTATTTCAAGTGACCTTAGAAGACAAATATTTTATTATAAATTCTTAGTCATCATGTTCTTAGGATGAAAGAACAGCAAAAAAATTTCAAAGTTTAGTTATAAATTTTATCTTTTGGAGCCCTAAAGGTATTGTTACATCATAGCTATTTCCTGATGTTATATGAGGGAGGAATTAAGTAATAATGTTCATAATACAAGAAATCAAGATTTTCAAGTGTAAGAATGAAATGGTACACGTACAAAATACTCTGTTCCATTGAATTTGTAATGAATGCTCACTATAATGATTTTAAACATCTGGTTTCTTAAAGTGCCCATAAAAATACCCAGTCACAATAAACATACCAGGTAACCAGATCTTGGCTACCAAATATCATTACTTAGTAAAAGGCACAAGAACCCTGTGGAGAAATGGCTGATTTAATTTCTGAGGCCAGGAAATTCCATACCATTTTGTTGTGCCAGCAAGGAAGGCAGTTCTTGAAAACTACAAAAACACATGAAAATGTATTAAGAGATTCACAACTTGCTTGAAAAGTCTCCACTGCCAAATTTGGGACATCAAGAATGTAAAGAACCTAATAATCTATAAAATATTAAATAATTTAGTAATCTGGAAATCACACTGATAGGACAGAGAGAGAAGGAATGAGAATGATGGGGTATGTGGATAAAAAAAAAACTGTACTGAGCTGTAAATATCTGCCCTTTACAGTTGATACAAATAATAAAAAAGATACATAGGAATTAGAAAAATCACCATTTTGAAAACTCTACTATATAATTGATTCAGACAACAATAATCAATCTTTCCTTATTGATTAAAAGCCGTCAGAAAATAGGATGCTCACATGTTCTCAAATTGATTACTTATTATTCACAAAGGCACACTGATAATGGAGAGATCTGGTAGTCAATACCAAAACTCATGATTAAGTAAGATTATCAATAATTGCACAATCTGGTGCAATATGTGCAATACAATGGGAAGTATACAACCTCACTTCTCTAGTGTTCCTGCTCAAAACTGTGAACTTGAATTAATCATGAAAAAAAAATCAGAAATATCCCAAAAATCTGACATGGACTGTCTTGTACAACTGTCTAGTTGACAGTGACTGTTTTAAACTCTATAAAAATGACCATGACATGGAAAGCACAAAGATAGATTAAGAAAACTAACAAGATCTGAAAATAGAATGTACTAAATAAACCTAATTTTAGGCCAAATTTAAAAAAACAAATTTAAAATATTTCTTGAATAATTAGAGAAATTTGAATTTCAAATTTCTATTAGAAGGCATTTTTAAATGGATGTGTAAATTCTCAAGTATAATAATATTGTGATTTTGTATGAAAATGTCATTGTTAGGAGACATATGCAGCAAGAGATAGTTGTGACACTTTAGGTGTCTTCAACTCCATTTCCAATGGTTTAGGAAAAAATTGATACAACACACACACAGTGAAAAGGATGTGGAAGTTGCAAGATAAAACAACTGAGGAATCAAGTTGAATAGTATTTGTGTATTTGTTATCTAGTACACGAGTCGTTCAATGATCTTGCCAGTCACTACTCCAAGCTACTTTCATCACTATCTATGCCACCCCACACCCCCACCAAATACACTTAATGGCATACTAGTTATTACTACCAATATTGGAGCAATATGACAACTTAATTCTAAGTGATTTTAATTCCCTGTGTATATATGGAGAGAGATATAGAGAGAGAGATACAGATATATATCTATATTCTCATGTCTGGAATACCAAAAGTAATTGATAAATTAAAATAATTAACAATTAAAAAAGAAAGTAAGGCTACAGGCTTATTTATAATTTCTATTAACTGACTTTTCTATTTAAAACCACAATGTTTATTCATTATGTAACTTTAAAAACACAAAAAGAAGGTAAAGTTACAATAGGTTTTTTGTTGAATAAGTTTTGGAGTGTAATTTTGTTATGCTGTTTCTTTCTCTCTCTATATATGTGTATATTGACTCACTCTCACACAAACTCATACATGCAAATGTGTGTATATAAACACACACATACCATTTTCTCTATGTATAATTGTCTGAAAAGTTTTCTTTCTTCTTTTGGTATAAAATCACATCCCAGATATTTTTTGTAGCCAGTAAATGTCCTTCTATCACATTTATTGTGGCAGCAATTACCATGTATTTTACTTCACATGTGAGACTTACTTAGAGATAGTTCAGTCTTTTCAATGATTTACTTCATCAGGATTTTTGAGGTGCACTTTATTGTCTGTACATCTATACTTGTATTTCTAGAGTACTGATATCTAAAATTGGGATTGATCTGCTATAGGGCATCCCACACTTGCAATTTGATTACTAAGGCCAAAATTGCTTCCAGAGTTTGTATTTTCAACAACAATGCTTGAAATATTGTATTTCACTTTTCCTTCCCAACAGTGACTTTTATCAGACTTAAAATTTACTCTTTTACTTTGGCAACCTAATAGGAGAAAAGCAACAAAGTGTGTTTGCTTTCATTTCATTTATTTAATTACTACTAAGTTTCAGTACTATGGCTTACTTGTTTTTTTTATTTTCCACCATGTTTGTTAATTCATCTACTTAATCTTTAAAAAATATTTTGTAAGTCTGGTTTATATTAAGATTACCCCTTCTTTATTAAAAGTTTAAAATATTTTTTCTTGAAATGTCACTTGCATTTTATCTCATACAGCATGGGTTTTTATAGGTACTGTTTATTTTTACCTGACCATGAAATTGAATGTTGCATGAGGAAGAAGCAAAGTAGGTAATTTATTTACTTATTTGTTTGCTTTCTTTACTTTGCTAGCATTTCATGAAAGGGTAGTATTATATAGTGAGTTTATGTCCATTAATTGCAGATGTTTTCGATGACTTGGACATGTTTGATCAAACCACAAACTAATACAGTTTAGAGCCAACCACTCAATACAATGTAATTAAAGGTCATTTTCAACTGGATTTAGTGTCCAGTCTCATCTGATGTTTTCCACTTCTGTAACGTTTCCCAAATACTCCTTCCTAAGAGTCTAAATGCAGCCATATCCTAAGGAGATTATAGCAGTGACCCATCGCAGTTCTCCTTCTAGTGTGTCATTCCTCCAACACATTACCTACACTCCCCTTTCCTTCATCTTTGTAAGACACAGGTTATAGAAATCTCGCACCTAAAAGCTTTCCAAAACTCCCATTCAATTACAGGAAAAATATTCAGGTTATTTATTATGATAATATATCCCTTCACAGTTGATCATCTCCTAATTTTCTAGTTTTTTATTCATACTTCTTACATACTCTGTAATAAAACATACAAACTGTTCACAATTCTGAGCAATATTTTATATCTCTATGAATTTTTGGAAATGCAGTTTCTGTGTCTTAGCAATATTTTTCTGAAATATGAAATCTGAAGAAATGGCTTAGCTTGTCTTGCACCATCATGGACTAAATTTGCATTTTGGCCCAGGATTAGCAACTATTTGAAGGCTGGCTATTCTACTCTTTAATGGTATATTCAATGTAAAGAGCTCTGGAAATTTTATTCCCTTTTCCATACTAAGTAAGATATTTTTTCAAAGAAACGACATACCTTACATGCAATATTTATGTCCATCATTGATTTGTAGAATTTGTTCTTTGTTGTTAAGGATGATGGTGATTACTATTGAATGCAAAAATTTGTGTCTGGGAGTGATAGGTGTCCTGGACAGATGCTGTGAATTTTCCTTAACTGAATCCTCTTTTTCATCTGACATAGTTTGAATTATATCCATAGGGTTTAAACTGGTTGCCTATATTATTGAACTGTGTTTTCCTGCTTGTTTGTTTAGCTGTGAAGTTGTTTGAGTTGCAAAGATGAATAAGAAAGATAGTAGGAAAAGGCATTCTTGGTACATTAATGACACCAATTTTCTCTACAAATTTATGGGATCCCCCATATATTTGGGCCAGCTCTGCAGGGAGGTCTAATGCTAAGTTCAAGAGAGCGTCCTGAGACTTCAGCCTTGCCCCATCTCTGGGTGAGCAAGCCAAGTCAGCCTGAAGCAATCTTCAGAGCCCACCATCCAAAACTATCTTCTCAGATACTGGTTTTCTGTTCTCCATTTGGCCCTGCCTTATCTTCAGGTTTAGGCTGTAACTGGCTAAAAAAAAAAAAAAAAAGTTTAAGTATGTTTCTTTCAGCTCTGTTTCTTCCACTACTCTAATTTGGCTAATGGAACATAAATAGGATACCCTCAATTCTCTTCTGGCCCAGCCATATTCTTTCATGTCTCCAAAGTTGAACCCACTTCCTCACACAATTCACCCACTTGTATCTTGACATATGAAGATAAGAAGACATATGTCAAACTGGATGCTTCCCATTTACATTTGGCCTAATTTTACTTGAATTGGTAGCTTTTTTCCTTCAGAATTTACATTATTATTATAATTATCTGACTTAAATGTGGATAAATTTTCTTCTTTTTTTCATTCATTTTGGAGAGTTTTAGGAAAGGAGTTACGAAAATTGCTTACCATCTTTACCAGAACTCCTATTCATTTAAAATGTATGTGCAATTGTCAATCCCCAAATTTTGTGGGACAGTAAGTGATACTTAGGTTAACATCATTTTAAAAGAAAACTAGGAAAGTTAACAAATATTAAAAGATATAAAGCATTAGTTCATTGTAGTTCATAGTGTTATTTTAATTGATATTCAGGAATACCCAATGAAATGGTATAATAAAAGTGACATTGCTAAGTCAATACTACCATGAAGGATTAGATAAAATGACTTCACATGTTTCAGAAAGGAAAAGGAGGTGAAAAAATAATGGTAAGTTATCCATGGGTTAAAAAAGTTATGAAAACTGAATTGATGAGTGACTGAATTGATGAGTGATATAGTAACAGATAAATGGACTTTCTTGGGTATTCATTTGTGTTTGTTTTGCCATGTCCTTAGAAAATATTAGATTTTACATAAACTTATGACAACCTTGAGCTCTTTACATTATGGAAATATACACAGACATGCTTCTTCTTACTAAAATTAGTCACAGAACAAAGTGTAACAATGAATGAAAAATGATTCTTGTTCCCTGAATTTTTCACTCATAAATGTTCTTAAGAGAAAAAGAGGCAGCAAATATATTTGTTCACATATTATCTCTGATTCAAATATTTCACAAACATTAATTCTGCTTTGTATGCACTCATAAAGTAAAAGTTGCCCATGAAATAAACAGGAACATTAAATATACAAATACATAAACAAGTCATAAATGTAAACCCCTATCCCATTTTAGCATATTTGTAAAGTCTATTTCTGCATAACAATTAATGCCTCATGCTGTTTCAGCACCAACTTGGCAAATAATGAGCTGGCTTCCATATGTTAAAATGTAAATGATCTTACTGACCAAATAACGGGGGACATATATTTCTTCTCCATTAAAAAGTCTAGCTTTCTCGTAAAGAAACTAAAACATGGTTGCAATTGCAATTACATTTTCTTTGGAATAAATTAAAAACGTTTTTCTTCACTAAAAAGAAACATTACCCAACACCTTTACTAGAAATCTGGTAAGGTCAAGATACACAGCAGGTCAAGTCAATCCTATTGTCTGCAATGTGATTTATAATGCATGTGTCTTATAGAAAATCTATTAATGCAGATGTAATCTCTGTCCTTCCATTTGAGTGCAATAATGGAGTTCTATTCAGCTCATCTCAGCCTTGCAAAGCAATGTCTCACTTGCTTCAAATGAGCATTTACTACATAAAAGTTGCACAGGGACTGAGAGTTGGCATAGTTTGGTTAATCCAGGCTAATAATTATTTCTGAAACTATTATATAGTGTTTCAAATCCATGCAACAAATCTCAAAGTTCTGTCCTCCCTTTTTGATGAAACTTGGTCATTTCAAATCCAATGTGAAGAAAGCCTCCATATCCTAACCCTGGTCCCATTCTCTCCTTTTCTCAACACGGTATGCAATTTTACTCCTTCTTTCCCTCATTCACACACTCCCTCTCTTATTCATTCATTTGTTCAATCATTCCAATATTTTATCAAGTTTTAGGTGAGGTATGTTAGATAGAAAGATCTACATGTCCAGCTGGGAAAGAGGAAGATAAGTTTCAAGGAAAAAACTGCCAAAACCCCACCCAGCTAGGGGCTCCCACCTAAAGAAAACAAAGGCTTTGCAGGGAGATAACTTCCTTGCTTACTGGGACCAGGCCAAACTGGTCCCAATCAGATTGCCACACAGGCACAATCAAACAAAACTAAGAACAACCCAAACCACACCCCATCATAATCTCATTAAAATAAAATTTACATTGCAGTTTGGCTCCCCCTCCATGGGCTTTTCTTTGTCCCTTCTGTGAAAGGACATCTCACTGAGAGGGATGGCTATATAAATGGACCTATCAATCAAATGACCCCACCTTGTCAATCAAAGAGGCACCTCTGAGCTAGAATGTAATCAGAAGGTCTCTCACCTAAAGGATCAGGGTCTTTGTCTACCTGGACTCTGGCCCACTCCTCCCTTGGAGTGTATTCAAATAAAACTTTGGCTCTGCTTCACTATTATGTCTCTACCTTTCAATTCTTTGTTTCAGTGGGACAAGGACCGAGGAGAACAAACTCAACCAGCAACAGCTTGATCAATAGCTCTTTAGCTTTAAAAAAATTAATGTCTAATAGAAATTAGAAATAAACAATACACAAGATAGTAAGTTCTACAACATATGAGGCAGGTTTATATAACAAGGTTACATGAAAGCAAAAGAAAATTTTGGGGTGGCTAGGGAATATGTTATGTAGGAAGTTGCATTTTAGAGTTAAAATTCAATAGAAATTTCAAAGACACACAGAGATAAAAGGCTCTAGGTAGAAGGAGAATGTTGTGTAAGGACATAGAGTGATTAAATATCATGAAAAGGTGTGGCATTGCAAGAATCTAATATGGAGGAATATTGGGATTTACAGGGAAACTGATGACATGACAGCCCTGTATGCTGACAGTTTATGCTAATAGCTTGTGAGGAACCACTATAGAAAGCTTAGCTAGAATTAGTTTTAATCAGATTTTGATTTAAGGAAATTAACCACCAAACTTAAAAAACGTAAATAATAAAATGCTATTTTACCTCCACTGAAAACTATGATTTAATACAATGTTTATAAAGTTCAAGAAAGGGCAAAATCATGGAAAGTTATTTGAGTATTATACTGTATGACATTAACATATGTTCTAAATTTCACATTTTACAAAATAAACCACTTAAAATGAAAAACATTTAAAAATAAAATATTTGAATACATTACAAATGACTTTCAAACATTACTATTTTAAAATGAATTAGAAGGGGAAAGATAGAATAGAAGCTAAAGCAACACCTCCAATAAGAAAAAATGAGAGACCTGAGTGGTGAACTTTAGGCAGAAGGGAGGAAGTCAGGTTCAGGAAGTGGTAAGGAAGAAAGGAGAACAGTAATGAAGACTTCCCAGAAATTCAAGGTCAGAGGACTCTAAAGAGGAAAGTGTTCTTTAGTGATGGACACTGCAGAAAATCAAGACAGGAAAATACAACTGGATTTTAAACTCTGGGTCACTGATCAACTCAGCCACAGTTTTTTTGTTTCTTAATGAAGGCTGAGCTGATATGGAGGTTCAAGAAATTCTACATCGGAGTTTCTTATGGGTGGTGATTCTGTATGTAGGGCAGGTGATAGGATTCTTGTCTTAATGTTGTGATTGTAGGGAAACTTCAAATTTTATTGTCTATTACAGATCAATCAAAAAATCACATTCTTTAGATGCTTTTATTTACACATATTTTTAAAATGCCATTTGAACAGAATTATTATCTTGATGATTATGATATTAAACTTCTTTGAGGTGATTTTAGGAATTACTAATGGAAAGGGAGAAGCTCTTAAAGCACTAAAACACTTGAAGAGGAGTCAGGATCATTAGGAAAGTTGATTAGAAACAGCAGAGTACAATGGTTCAAATACTGACTGTGGATAAAATTGCATTATTTCCAGAATCTCTCTCACCTGGCTATAGTGCATCTCCATATAAATAAGTATTTTCAAGGGTGGAAAGAAGTAGTCCATCTCCATATCAATAATTACAAGGGGGAGTAAGGGCATATCTGGATGGGAGAGGTTGGGTGGGGTCCTGTTTTGCAGCTGGTTGTGACACACAGAAGTGGACTGCTTGTAAGCAATAAATGGATTTCTCCCACTTTATTTCTCCCTTTGACTGATTTTAGTTCAAGGGTATTTTGCCCTGGGCTGGGAAAATACTTTTCCCCAGGAGTTAGACTGACTTTGAAGCTTGTTTCTCTAATCTGTATTCTGGCTCCATCTCTCACTGAGTGCAGTTCAGTCAATTAACTTTCCTTTGCCTCAGTTTCTTTGACTTTAAACATACTACATATCATATAGCATTGTTAGGATTAAAATACTTAATATGTTTAACACAATTAGAACATTATCTAGTTTCTAATAATTTATGTAACTATTAATATTATTTTCGTGAAATTGTGAAGAAATTATAATTGTCCTTTCTGCTGTCTCTATCACCAAGACATATAATATATAATATAGATCCTATAAATAAGATACATGGATAATTGTATGTCATTTTAATGTTGTATTGCAGCATTGTCTGAAAGTCACTACTGAAGAATTATTTAACTTACTAAGAATATATACCTTTGATTTACCATTTCTATTAATCAGGGCTGACACTCTGTAAAATTACCTATTAACTAGCAGAATAAGGATAGTGCAAATAATTTCTGCCTTGTTGCCTTGTAGGACATTAACCAGTTTTGTCTTTAACATCACCAATTTTTTCAGCATTCTTGCTCTTGGTGACTTCGACCTCCTTAGACTAGTTTAACCACCCTGCTAATACTCTCACTCATGACATAAATAAATTATTTGGCATGTGCTCAATATATATTTGTGTAAGTAATGGTTTTTACTTTGTTTGTATTAGAGTCATGTTTTAACATATACCCAGTGAAAGGGTATCTCGCCACGACCCTCCTTACCCCAACATGACTCAGGAGACACGGGCCCATGCAAGAGATTTTAATAGCTGAAAGAGAGAATGGCTACCTCTGAGCAGAGAGCAGCAGCTCGTGGTTGAGGAAGCGCATTTTTAAGGAGTAGGGATAGGGTGTGTTCTGCTATGGGGACGTTGGTAATTGGATCTTAAGGGGTGGAGCAAAATGTTTAGAGATAAGGTGAGGCAAGTCCAGACATGATTTTCACTGGCCCATGTGCTTGGGACCATGGGGTAAATGGAGGATAAGGTATATTCTTACATCCCTCCCTTTTCTGTTTTATACATTATAGACGACTTTGGGAAGGGGTGAAGGTCAGTCTTCCGTAACTGATTCCTGCTGATTAGGGGTGATCAAGTTAATTTTTGTATTGATGGGGGGGTAGTCCTCGGATGAGCCCTTGGTCTGAAGTGGCGATGGCATGTTCCAGGTTTAATAAGGATCATCGTCTTTGGAGAGGGGTTGGTAATCTTGTAATATAAGCTGGTTAAATGTCTGGTTAGAAATTTTTGCATTTGGTAGAGTGTTTTTTGAATGCAATGAATAAGACAAGGGGCTATGGGCAGGATCAGAAGGATTAGGAGAAGGGGAGTAGCAAATGGGAGGAAGATTTGCAATGGTTGACTAGGGATAGACCAAGAGGCATTTGGGGCTAGCTGGAGTTTATAGAAGGGCTTAGCTATGGGTGTTATGAAGGGTCAGTGAGAGGTCCTCAGGATGCTTCATATGGGGGGGCAGCCATGAGCAAAAAGTTGGTGATCCATGAATGAAGGAACCCAGCAAGACCCAGGAAGGAGAGAATTTCATCTTTTTTTTTGGAACTGGCATGGTTTGGAGAAGTTTTTTCCTGTCTACGGTAATGGCCTTGTAGCCTAGGGAGAGCTGAACTCCCAGGTAAGTGACTTGAGAGGCGGACAGCTGAACTTTGGAGGGTGAAACCCAATAGCCATGTTCTGAGAGAAAGTTTAAAAGGACAATAGTATCCTGTTGAGAGGTTTGTCGGGAGGGACTGCACAGGAGAAGATCATCTACATATTGAAGGAGGGTGGATCTTGAGAGAGTAAGGGATTTGAGGTCTTGTGCCAGAGCTTGTCCAAAAAGGTGGGGACTATCTCTAAAGCCTTGGGGAAGGACTGTCCAGGTCAATTGAGTAGAAGTCTGGGTGGCAGGATTGGTTTAGGTGAAAGCAAATAGATTTTGAGAGTCGGGATGGAGGGGGATTGTGAAGAATGCATCCTTGAGGTCAAGGACAGAAAAGTGAGTGGTGGAAACAGGAACGGTGGACAATAAAGTATAGGGGTTAGGGACTACAGGATGGATGGGAACAACGGCTGCATTAATTACTCTTAGGTCCTGGACAAGCCTATAAGAACCATTAGGCTTTTTAACTGCCAGTATAGAAGTATTAAAGGGGGAATTGGCTGGTCGTAGTAGCCGTTTGGATAAAAGTTCCTGGATTATTGGCTATAGGCCCAGTAAACTCTTGAGGGGCAGTGGGTAATGAGGTTGAGAAGGAAAAGAGGTGGGGTCTTTAAGTCTGATAATTACTGGGGGGCAGGTGGCGATAGAGAGGGTGAGGGTATCCCTGACTACAGGGTTGACCAGATGGGGTGGCAGAGGAAAAGGAGAGGGAGGTGGGTTTGCAGCTGGTTGGAGGGCAAGTAAATGTGGGATTGAAGGCGAGTTGGGTTGAAGCGTGGTCCAGGAGCGAAAGTAATGGAAGCTTCAACCTTGTGTAATAGGTCTCTTCCCATAAGGGGGATGGGACAATGGGAAATCACCAAAAAGGACTGAGAGAGGGCAATGCCTCTAAAGATGCAGTGAAGCATGGGAGTTTGTAAAGGTTGATAAGGTGTCCCCTTTATCCCAACTGTAGAGGACTGAGAGGGAGGTAGGTCCCCAAAACTCCTTCAGGACTGAGTAGGTGACCCTGGTGTCCAAAAGGAAAGAGATGGGCCTACTGGTTACCCTGGGCTCCTGTACAGCGATGGTAGTGGTTGGATGGAGGAGTCCCAGGCTCCCTCAATCATCAGTAGCAAGACCCAGAAGGTCTGTGTGGAGTGTTACAGCTGGATGGCCTGGTACCTCTCCATGTACAAGGGCAGTCAACAGCCCAGTGTCCCTCCTGATGGCACTTAGGGCATGAATCGGGGGCTTCCAGGGATTTGGGCAGGCTCTAGCCCAATGACCTGTTTGACCACCTTGAAGCATGGACCAGGAGGTCCTCCTGGCTGCTTCTTAGGAATTGAGGATACCCGAGCACCAGTGGTTGGTGTAGGTTGAAAGGTCTTAGCCAGCATTTGATATTTTTGTTTATGGGCCTCTTCATCTCTTCCATTATATACTTTGAAGGGCACTGCCAGGACTTCTGCCTGAGGAGTTAAGAGTCCCTTCTCTAGACATCTAAGTTTAGCCTTAATGTCAGGGAAACTCTGGTGAAGAAGTAGGTCATTAATAACTGTCTCCCATCTGGGGTCTCAGGCTCTAGGTTGGTATACTGTAAAAGAGCTTTGGTGAGGCACTCTAGGAACATAGAGGGATTCTCAGTTTTATCCTGAATAACTTCTTGGAGTTTCTCATAGTTAATGGCTTTATTGGCTGACTTCCTGAGCCCCGCCATGAGGCAGGTGATGAATTGATCTCGGCTGGTGACTCCCCCTGTCACTATAATAGTCCCAATTAGGGTCTCGGTCAGGAACTGCCTCAGCACCTATTGGTTGGGCTGCAGTAGTTTGGTGAACCTCATCGGTATGAGTTCTAGCCTGTTCCCAGACTTGCCTATGCTCCTCGGGCTTTTAAAAGTGTGTTGGATAGGATCATGTGAATATCATGAAAGGTAAGATCATATGACTGAGTTAGGTACTGGAACTCTTTTATGTAAGTAGCTGGATTGGAGGTGAAAAAGCCTAATCTTTTCTCAATTTGAGATAGGTCGGAGAGAGAGAAAGGGACATGGACCCGGACAACGCCCTCCATACAGGCTACTTCTGTAGTGGGGCTAGGATCTGGGTTCAAGAGCGAGTGACTGAAGGACTTGGTAGGGGATCTCGGGATGGGAGGGAAACTGGCTGCAGTTGAGGAGGGGGGGTTGTTGCCCCGCCCCTAAAGGGGGCCTGTGGTGGGAGACTTGGTGGGGGTTGAGGGGGAGGAGGCTGGGCAGTTTCCGTGGCAGCACCAGGTGCACTGGGTGGTTGAGGAGGAGGAGGAGAAGGAGGAGGTGCTGTGGGGATTTGGGGTCAGTAGGGTAGGGGTTCGTCAGCAGGGTAAAAGTCAGAGGAGGTGGTGGGATCTGGTTTATTGGAGGGTGAGGACTTAAAGGGTGTAGTAGGTGTTTAAGATTGCAGGCGAGACAGAGAGGGCTTGGTTTGGAGGTAGGAGAAAGCCTGGATATATGGGGTCTCTTTCCATTTGCCCGTGCGCTCACAGAAATTGTACAAGCGCAGAGAATTTTAGGATCTAAAGAGCCATTGGGAGGCCATTTAGACTGGTTATCCAAGGAATATTGTGGCCAGATTGCATTACAGTAGCGAATAAGCTCAAAAGGTTTGAGGTCTGGAGTGAGGTGGAGGGTTTTAGATTATTGAGTAAGCACCCTAGCGGTGAATCTGCGGGAATGGAGGAGCCAGATCCCATGGTGAGAATGAGACCGTCCACAAGTCGCTGAGGCGTCCCAGAGCCATTGAGAAGGTCACGGAGAAGACCAGACACAGTTAGGGGGTCATCACCACTTCTAACCAAGCGGTTGAGGTGAAAACGCCGAGGAGGTTCAGTACCTGATACCAGGAGTTTATGACTAGCTAAGGGAGACAGAACCTCAGTGAATGAGGATTCTTACCATAGGGAGGCAGAGAAGGGTCGACTATGGGGATCAACCATAGCCATGAAGGCCATGGCTGGGGGTTCCCCTGCTCCAGAGGAGAACCTGCAGGTGCCAGGCATTCAACGGTCACTTCCCAGGTTCCAAAGGGACATTTAAGTTGACTATGAAGGGGAGACTTACCAAATTGAAGGTCAGTGTTGGGTGAGAAGACGAGCGACGGGGAAATGGACGGTGAGCCCGTGGGGGGGGATTGGGCAGTGAGGTTTCCCAAAGCAGCTCAGATTCCCGGAGGAAGAGCAAAGTCAATGGGAGAACCTCAACCGAGTCACGGCACCAATGAAAGGGTATCTCGCCGCAACCCTCCTTACCCCAGCATGACTCAGGAGACATGGGCCCATGCAAGAGATTTTAATAGCTGAAAGAGAGAATGACTGCCTCTGAGCAGAGAGCAGCAGCTTGTGGGTGAGGAAGTGCATTTTTAAGGTGTAGGGATAGGATGCGTTCTGCTATAGGGACGTTGGTGATTGGATCTTAAGGGGTGGGGCAACCATCTGGGTGTTGGTAATTGGATCTTAAAGGGTGGGGCAGAATGTTTAGAGATAAGGTGAGGCAAGTCCAGACATGATTTTCACCTGCCCATGTGCTTGGGACCATGGGGTAAATGGAGGATAAAGTACCATATTCTTACCCCCAGTTGTTTATAATTATAGTCACTTTTAGCTACTTTTCCATTTTGTATAGAAGTAGTAAGCTGGTACAAAATAAAGTTCAATAAGAAATTCAGGGGTGTTTGAAATCAGGTACTTCTTATCTAGATATGAAAATAGTATTTTACTATTTGTGAAGCTTAATTTCTTAATACTCTAGGAACAGTCAAGGTGCCCTTAGTCCCTCAGGTCACCACTGCTTCTATATTTTGTTCCAGAAATTGAAGGCCTGAGGACTCACCATGCTTTAAAGCTTTGATGTCATTCTGCAGCCTGCTGTCCTCTTTATGCCTGTTGAAACATTGGAGGACTCCCGTTTTTTCTGTTTATATTTAAAAAAAGAGCTCTATCACTATGAATTTGTTTCACACTTTCACAGCAAGTTTTCTGTTTTGGACTCTGCACAAGCCCATCTTTCCACACTGGGTAGGATATTTTTGAATGATGGTACCAGATGAGAGAGCCAGGTCAAACAAGCTCACCAAAATTCTTTGTGGACTTTTCTATGGACTTATTATTTTCTGTTAGACTGTGTCTTGAGTTGTGAGTGCATGGTCGGGAAAAAGACTAAGGGGCAGGTGAATAGAAGATAAACAAATCTTCCTTTATTCTTGACTACCCCAAAATTCCTTGGAGTGTGATTTCCCACCAAACTTGAAGTTACTGCCATTATTTAAAGGCCTTACCCCCACCTACACTGAGTCACCTCCTTCAGCCCTTTAGTGCGGCCAATCATTACAGTAACCTGAACTTTGTACTGCACAGTTGATGGAGATAGAGAAGTGGAAAGAGAGAAACACATGTTGCTTAGCTTTCTTCAGTGCAAAGTAAAAGTTGACAATTTATGAAAGAAGTTGTTTAACAGAAAAAATATCCTAATTATAGAGGTGATTGAAATCAAGAAGATAAGTGGAAGAATTGGTCTTGAATTAATGAGGGATACTCTTCCTTCTAAGATTAGAGGTGAACCTAGGTGTGTTAATAAAAATATAGTAATAGCTTTCATCAGCCTTGTACTTTATACTTCTTGAAGTACATATTGGTTCATGTTTGACATTTTTTGCATTATGCTATCTTTTCTTTCCCAGAAATTAAGGACAAAAAAGTCTGTTTTCTTCAGTCTTTTTTTTTTAAAAACCTCTTTTGAAAAGTTATATTCACCTTTGGATAATGTATTTTTTCAATAATATAATAATATAATTGTAGCCTTCTAATTATATATCACCTTAGGCAGTGATACACAGTGGTTAATACTATTATCT
The DNA here is from genome assembly GCA_032199065.1 of Smutsia gigantea. Taxonomy (NCBI): domain Eukaryota; kingdom Metazoa; phylum Chordata; class Mammalia; order Pholidota; family Manidae; genus Smutsia; species Smutsia gigantea. The sequence continues at coordinate 138,912 of JAVSCE010020087.1, read as the reverse complement.
AGATTCAAAGTCAAGGTTTACAATTCATTAGCTGGATGGCTTTGGGCAGTTATTTAATATTGTATCTTGGTTTTCTCATCTGTAGAGTGAGAACAATAATTTTACCTATCTCAAAGAGATGTTACACTTATGTATGTGAAGGCATTTGTGCCAAGCCCAGGGAAGGTCCCCAGTAACTGTTAACTAGCATAATTCTGTGTTAGGTCCTTGGCATTTCAGAAATTGTGTTAAAACTCCCTTTTTCTATAGTACATTTGATGATATTAGATACAATAAATATAAATTATTCATATGATTAAAGAAAATGTCTGGTATTATTGAATACATATGCCATAAATATATAGTAAGTGAATTATTGTAATGTAAAAAATCTTATGTATAAATATGTGTGTAAAGGTAGAGAGATAGATATAGTCTGGCACTGTCAAGGGACTAATCATTAAACTGTAGCTGACTAAAAAAAATGATAAGAGGTTTTTTTTTCTGCCTAATTATCTTTACTGTGGCATTTTTATTGAAAGAAGTAATTCTTACTTCTCCACATGTTTTATAATAAACAGTAGCTCTTCAGTATTGTACATTTTCTGTTGTTTTTACAATGAAGTGAATTTGAGTGCTCCAGTCTTTAAAAATGCCTACATTAAAAGAAACAAACAAAAATAAAATGCACTGGAGTTGATGGCCAGGAATAGGCAGTAGTCATAAAAATTATTAATTTGGGTAGCTATACAAATCATCAAATAAATATATATTCATTCACTAATAAATGGTAAGCCTCCTTTCAAGTCAGTATCTAAAGAATAAGTACATTATAAATATTCAATAGTTATAAATATTATCTCCATGAACATTTCTATTTTTTTATTATTAAAGCAATCATTAACCTTAATAAGCTCATAGAAGCCAACTTATGTGGAAATCTGTGTGACCTTGGATTGGTCAACGGTTTCTTAGAATGACAAAAAAAGTACAAACAACAAAAGAAAAAATAGATAAATTGGATATTATCAAAACTAAAAATCTTTGTCCTCAAAGAATATCATCAAGAGTGTGGAAAGACAACCTGTATAACATGGCAGAAAGCGTTTTGTAAATCATATAGTTGATAAGGGACCTGTATCTAGAATATATAAAGAACTTACAACTCAACAATAAAAAGACAAACAACCCAGTTTAAAATGGAAAAGAGATGACCAGATATTTCTCTAAAGAAGACATACAAATGTCCAATAAATATTTGAAAGGATGCTCACTTTTATTATGCATTAGGGAAATGCAAATTAAGACCACAAGATATCCCTTTACACTCACCAAGACGGTTATAATCAGTAAAAAAGTTGTTAAAAAATTATTTGCAAGGATATACAGAAATCGAATCTTTATACACTCCTGCAGGGAATGTAAAATAGTACAGTTACCCTGAGAAACAGTCTGGAAGTTCCTCAGAATCTTTAACAAAGAATTATCATATAACCATTTCATTCCTGGTTTCATACCCAAAAGAAATGTTATGTCCATACAAGAACTTGTATATGAGTGTTCCCAGCTGTATTATTTGGGTAAACAATTCCAATATTCACAACAGATAAATAACAATGGATAAATAACTCCAATATCCACAATAGAAAAACAAATAAAAATGGATAAAGTGAGAGTATATCCATATAATGTAATAGTATTTGGTAATAAAAAGAAATGAAGTTGTGGCACATGCTTTATAGCATGAATGAATTTTGAGAGCATTATATTAAACAAAAGAAGCCAGTCTCAAAAGACCACAGAGTATATGACTTCATTTCTATGAAATATCTATAATTGGAAATCTATACAGACAGAAAGTAGAAAAATAGATTATTAGTTACTTAAGACTGTGGAGCTTGGAGTTGGGGGATATGGGGACTGACTGTTACTAGGTACAGGGTTTAATTTTGAAGTGATGTAAATGCTCTAAAATTAATTATGGTGATAGATGCACAATTATATGAATATAATAAAGACCATTTAATTGTACACTTTAAATTGGTGAATTATATCTCAATAATGCTATTTTTATAAAACATAAGACATTTGGAAGCAGGAAAATGTCTATTCATTCCTACACAATCATTTCTTGATCCTCTACTGTTATCAGATAATATTTTGCTTGTGGCAACATTAAGGTTTTATTACTTAAAGATAAAATGGCACTTCTCTACCTTATCTAGAAATGCATTTACATGTCATGGAATTTCAGATTTAGCAAGGTATTTGGAAAATCACGAGGCCGCAAAGGACCACAAAGAACCAGTATGGTCTCAAACAGACTTCATTATTTTACAGTTAATGCAAAATGAATCATTCAGGTGACTTGCTCAAAGACACACAGTTTTATTAAACATAGTGAAAAAGCCAAGTCTTACAATTTTTATGCAATTTTTTTGTACTTTTACCTTGTTTTTCTGCTGAGGGAGGTGGTGAAAACTCAAATACCTTCAGTGACCAGGAGATAATGAAAACTGGAAACAGACTAGTTAAAAAATGAGACTATTGGCCAAAATTAAAGCAGTACTTGTGGGAACATATTCTGGATAAAACTAATAAATAGATTAAAAAGTGCAGCCTAAACTTTTAGCCCACGTTTGAAAGAAGGATTTGAGAAATTATCTAGGTTAGTCTATCCAACTAGTTGGAATTACTTCCACAATATCTATGCCAAGGTTTTGACCATTTTCTTTCCCCTTAAATCTAAGTGATGTTCTATCCTTTCATAAATTGTTTTAGAAATGAACTTCAAGGAATGGCACAAATTCTAAGACATTACTAATTAAAATTTTAGGTCACAATATCTAATATGAGCTAGTATATTATTTGTACCATATTTTATTATTAGTCATAGTTTTGGGTTAAAAGAACAAAAGCAACAAAAACTAATATTTTCAGGGAACTATGTGCCTTTCCAAATCTAATTCTGATATACATTATATTGGATTTTAAAAATAAGATAAAGAAAACTGTAGATTACTTAATAGTTTGTCTTTGCCCAATAAGATAATCTATTTTCTACTAATGTTTGATATTGAAGAATACCACTGAGTAAATACCACGATTGGCCTCTGTTATCCTGTACACCCAAGCTAATTCTTGAAGATGATAAGTTTTGTTGATAGATACTGATGTATTAGAAAAGTCCTTTATTTTAGCCTGGAACCTGAAGCTTCATCATTCTCATCTCTATCTCCTAGGCTGCCAAATGATGCATTTACTATGCAAAGTCTATAGATCTTGGTTTTTTTAGCTTAAAACAGGTTATTACAAACTTTTATTTGTAATAGGCTGGAATATATCTCTCTTATTTCTGCCTTCTTTTGATAAAATAAGGCAATTCTCAGAGCATTTTATGACTTAAAAAATAAAAAAAAGAGAGTGGCAATTTACTATGATGAATTTCAAGTGAGTTCATTGTATTGTCCATCACTTTATTCTAAATGCTCTGTAAAATAATACATATTTCCTATGCCAAGTGATGTTTCAGCCTGCTTACAACTAAGCCATCACAAATCACCAAAAGCTATTTGGTGTTCAAATGCACACAACACTGGCCACTTAAAAACCAACCAAGTATTCAAGTCTTTGAGAAAAGTTGAGATTTTCAAGCTTTCAATATTTAATGACATTGTTACCTATAATCGTTCTGGATAATTAGCAACATGCAACTTGCTATATTCTTCCAAAGAGGAAGAACATACATCTTTGCACACTAAAGTGATAACTGTCAGCACATATGAAAAGCAAACTTAACTAATGAAGACAATATCCTAGTTGTTGTCCATATTTTCTTTATGCTTAAGTATAAAATTTAAAAAGTTTAATATGTAAAAGTTAATATGATAATGATGCTCATAATATAACTGTATGTGTATATGGTCTGTGGAAATGTGGATTTTTAAAACAATGTAGACTAGGGTTATTACAGAGTTTACTATAGAAATTCAGTCTTCTAATTGATATATGGAATTAGTGTTGATACAGATGTCTATTTGTATATGTAAATTTATGCATATGTCTTATTCAGTCTCTATTTTAAAACCTATTTTAACCTCATCAATTTTCTTCTAGTTCAATTACGATATATTTATTTGAAAAGTATCTTCTTTTACGTTTTATTTTATCCCATCTCCTCATCATTTAATTAGCATCATTTATTCTTATCCATATACCAGAAGTAAAAATAGAAATACTACTTTATAAATTGATAATCAGTTTATTCTGTCAAATAGAAATGGAGAAGAAACTGAATTCTGTCTCTATCTGTATACTTGGAAATCTCTTCTTGTTCTTTTAACTTTAGATGCAATTAAAATGTAAATTCTCTAACAAATGTTTAGAATAGTATTATCTGGCTTGAACCTTTATTCAGTCTTAAATAAATCTACCTAAGATTTAGTATTGATGAAGTAGTCCATTTTGTTTTAAATGTATTTATTCCTCATTATTTTCAAGAAAGCCCTAATTGTAAGTTATATAACTCTAATGCAACTAAAATATCTTTTTGATGTTCAAATAAACATTGTCTTATACTAAATAAAAAACAAAAAATAGTTATAAATAATTATTGGAATAAAGTCCACCACCTAAAGTATACTATTTATTGAATTTATTTAGTGAAGTCAAGAACTGAATCCCATTTTCAAAACTTTGCCAATTTCTGCTTACTGTTATTTGCAATTTTCAATGCATTTTGTATAATCTGTAATCATATATGAATACAGAATACATTTGCCCTAGTATTAATTCTTGTATTAATATTTGCCCTAGTGTTAGACCACTAGGCCTTATATTTATTCCTTGATAGCATGGACCCTTAATGAAAGTTAAATTTAAGTAGGAATAACTTTTATTTGTAACATTCAAAAATAACAAATGTAGACTGTGAATATGAAATAGAACCACTCAAAACTTAACTAAAAAATATACACAGAGTAGATGGACTATATATTAACTGTTAAGCAGTTTTGAACTAGCTAATAAAAAAGCTAATGAACTCTAAAGATCATCACTGCATTCTGTATATATTAATTTATTTATAAATACACTTTAATAAAGAGATATGAAAAGTAAGATTAGGCAAGATATATTTTAATAATTGTGGAATAGGGATTATATGTTCCACTTCAAATTATTAATATTGATAGTATTTTATTTAGGTTGATAAAATTCATAATAGTATATTTCAAATTGTTAAGTGAAAATATTTATTCACTTATTTTTTCTTTCAAACATCATTTATTGTGCATCTAAGATGAAAATGGTGGTAGGTATAATAAGAACTGTAACTATAGCAATGAACAAGTCAGGAGTCTGTTATTGCATGGAACATGTAATCCAGCTCTGTGCTTAATGTTAATATATTTATTCAGAATAATTGGGGTCTGGGAGAACATCTGATAGACTATGAGAAGTTATTTTTTCCTTGAATTTTGTCTACTTCTAGAATACATTTCTGAAAGCATTCTTTGAATGGAAATGATCTGCCCCATCCCAACAGTATACAAAGGGCAGACTAGGTACCCCTCAGGCAAAGACTGATATATCATGTTTCTTGTGAACTGTAATCGATCACTCCACCTTTTATTCTTCTTTCAAAATTTCTGTGAAAGATCTTTAAGCATAATTATAGTCCTTAACAGAGAAATGACAGTAAAAGAAAAATGTAAAGAGAAAGCATAAAAAGAATTTAGTTTCATAATATGTGATTCATTACCTCATCAGGAAATATAAATATTTTACAACATTAGTTCATTATGTGCAAATTATTATAATAAAGTGAGTTTTTCCTATGCATAAAAAATCATTTTTTTCTCACTCAAACAAAAGCATACCACTGATTTCATTTGTTGAAGAACTGTGCTCTGCAAGCTGAAAAAGCACTGTAGCCAGAAAGTTTCTCGCCCTTCCTTTCTTCTGTATCACATGAGAAGCTCTTTCTGGATGATTCTAATAATGTAGGAATATTACTTATAACAGAAGGTAAATCTATAGATTAAGTGATTGAAATCATTAGGCACTTTAGGGACTAGTTATAAATCAAGAAAATCCTTTAGATGTATGTCTACAGCATATTTTTAACATTAGTGTTCCTTCTTGAAACTTTGTTAGTTATATTATTGCCACACCATCAACTCCAGACATAGGGCAACTATACAAAAATGTAAATCTGCTGGACAATGAAGAAAGCCTAAACATTTTTAATAGTAGACTGTGCATGTGTGTTGTGATTTTACACAGCTGCATGCTACATTTTTGTTTCAGAAATAGCTCAATAGGGGAAATGAAAATAAAATAAAAATGTACAAATGAAAGAATTCTTAAATTCAATAGATGCTTTTCAAGTGGATGAATATTACCATCATCTTCAGCACCAGCAGCAACAAAGCAGAGGATACATTTCTTAAAATGGAATGTTCTTTAGTTTGGATATAAACACCTAAAATGGAAACATATTTGAAAAGTATCTAAATAGAAGAAATGATCTATAGCTACAATGAAGCCTTAAAAAGGCTTTTCATTGGATGATCTGTGATTATGCTTAATTATTCTTTGAAACTGTCATAAATGCATATTTAATTTTGGTTATTTTATAGAACCTTAACTATTGCAAAGTTCTATACAGTCAAACTGCAATTGGATGAATGAATACTTATGTGTTATTTATTATAAATCCCTATCAATTTGCCCAGTGTAATCTGAATGTCCTGGTTGAATACAACTCTAAACACCATTAAAAGCCAATCTGTTATACCTACTCCACTCAAATCAACTTTCAGTCTTAGCCAGTAGACTACAATTTTACTAATGACTGTGAGTTAGAACATGAATAAAAACTGCCTGTTGTCAGTGTGATTTAAGAGCAGAGCAAGTAAAGAAAAGCAAAAACAGAAATAGGAACAAGAGGAAGTTCCTGGCTACCAAGGTTTCCAAGGGCTTCCTCACTCACTGCTTGTGGTCATCAGGCATGGGTGACAGTTGTCCTCTAAGCCACTCATCATACTCATCCCCAAACCGACATTTCTTGTAAGTTTACAACAAAGTTCTGATAGTCTAATTTTGCTAATTTTCAAATTCACAATTATGTATTAACTTAAAACTCATTATTCAGACCATATACATATGCAAGACACTGAAAAGGAGTAACAGAAGGTAATGAAAAAAAAAAGGACAACATTCAAAACACATAATTGTACTTATATATCATGGGAGTCCTGAGAAAAATATGTATGATGGGAACTTTATTTTAATGACTTAGAAAAGCAAACAAATTTGAAGTTGAATTCCATTTATTCTCCCAAAGCAAACCTAATTTATGGTTTGTTAGTAAGGTTATTGGTAAAGACAAAGGAAAAAAAAATCATATGGCTAGCTAGAACCATGAGAAATGTAAGATATTCCAAAATCATGAAAGAAACCACATAAATAAAGTTTGTTCTTTTTCTCCAGCATTGCTCTAATGGCTCTCAAGGACAAATAAGCTATGCATGGAACTTTCAGAGTGTCAGACTCTGAAAGGGTAGCGAGTCTTAAGTGACTCCAGAAGGCTTCGTGCTCTGGTTCTGAGACTTCTACCTTTCAAGGCTACTGACTGAAGACGGTAACCTCTAATTAGTCCTATTGCCACTGCTTCGGCCTCCCGCGTAAACATTATGAAATGTTGCAAGTCATACTGGCATTGGGCAGAAAGTTAGAGTGAACTAGACAGGGAAATAAAAAGCCAAACACATTTTTAATGGGGTTCTTTAGTCTCATCTAGGTTTTAAGTTTATAACGCCACTTTGTCTGAAGTAATGCATGTTTTGAAGTGTTCTGGATATCAGAAATATGACTCAATGTAAGAAGTAAAATGACATTGTATAATTAGTAGCATATTAGATAAAGCATGATATTTGTAGTAAGACATTACTAGGTTTAAATCCCCATTCTAGCATGTTATTGTTTTTGAGTAAAGTATTTAACATCACTGAACCTTAATTTTCTCATTTTTATAATGGATTTTATACATATGTTGTAGGGCTTTTGAAAGACTGAAGCTAAGTAAGTTTGTGTAACACATAGAACAATGCCTGATGTATATACTACACATTTGCTTACCACCAGCACCAGTAGTGGTTAAGCATTGCTATCAAAGATGATGGCAGAAGTAGAGTTACCCCAGTTTCTCTTTTTCTTTCTCACTCACTCAATATGCTTGGTATAGTCAAAAAACAGTAAGCAGATCAGTGTGGCTGGAACTGTGTAAATAGAAAATAATGATAGGAAATGAAATTGAAAAGTCAGAGGAAAATCATGTGTAGTCTTGTTGAATGACTGAATTCATGAATGCTAAGAGTCATGATCTTGAAAGATATCCAAGGGAATTATGAGAATTAATATATTAATTACTGAATAATATATTAATTATTGAAATAATTCTTTTAACTAATTAATTAAAAGTGTACTGGACACTGTCAGAATAAATTAAATTTCAATAGAGAATACTTTTTCTTTGTCCTAAAGGATCTTGCAATATACTTGTGAAGACTAGTCACAAAGGCATAAAAAAGATAATGAATTGTATAATGAAGTTTAGGATAACATCACATAATCCTAAAGAAAGGAATACTAAGATTGCAATGAGAGAGAATGCCATGAAAAGTCTTGTTTTTTACTGATGGATAAACTTAAACTGGAAACTGAGAAGCTATTAGATACCAGAGATTCCAGACATGAGAAATATCAAGAATAAAGTATACATGAAGGGAATTCATAGTACATGTTTAGGTGGGGTGAAATGAATTCCATTTATTTTTGAAGAAAGTAAGAAAGTAGGGGTTTAGAAGCTAGGTGTGGAAGACTATTCATATCAAAATGTGGAATGTGATGCTGCTATTTTGGGGTATGGGTTGAAGACACTGGATTAGGAAAACAAGCCACTCTATGTTCTATGTAAGATTGAGAAGAAGGAACTGGAAGTCTATACAGCCATTGAAAGGTCTGAAGAAGTGAAGATCAGGGAACTTTCTATTAATGATCTCAATCATCAGTTCAATGTGGATTATTTGCAGAAGCACTCAGCAAAAGCCCTGCATTCCCCAAGAATCTCCAGAATATTCCATCAACTGTCAGTCTATAGCAGTGATGTTAATCACTGTCAAGGCTTTGTTTAGAAATTATTTCAACTCGCCATTTGTCCACATTGTCTGTCTACAGCTGGGTGTGGAGTTGCACCTTCCACCTTTTTCACCTTCCATATGTTACACGAATGCTTCTTTTTGGCAAACTAACCCAGAACTAAATGGAGAAAGGGTTTCTGGGAAGTGAAGTGACAGGGCTTTCCTTGCAAAGCAAAGATGACCTTGGAGAGAAATGGCAGATGATGAGTAAAAAGAGACAACCCAGAAGAGAAAGATCAGATGGATGAAGCAGACTCAGAACTTCTCATCTATGTTCACACAGAGCAAGTCAATTCTAATATTATTCTTTCATATAATATTTAATTTGAACACTAGATTACACTACTACAATGTAAAACGTAATGAGACACACTTAATTATGTTTTAGACACAAGTCCAGTCTATCAAACATATGAAGATAACTATTTTCATGTCCTGATATTATTCAGCCTCAGACACCCTTATTTTTCAACCTTTCTTTATACAACATGATTATAAAATATTTATTATTCTATTATTAATATTCTATATTAATATAATAACAAATATTTATCATATTTATTATTCTTGGTATTCTCATCTGTTTCTGTTTGTCACTCCCTAATGCTTTTAAAATGTGATGTCCAGAATTAAGCACGGGTCTCATGAACTCTGACTAATAAAGTACAGGGGACTATTTCCTTCAATTATTTTGTTGCTATATGTATATTCATGCAGCCAAAGTTTAAATTAATGTTTTAGTATTAGTTTCACACTTCTGCCTAATTTTGAGCTTGCAATCAAAATTTTCCAGTATTTTTCACATGAACCACTACCAAGCTGGGTCACCTTCTCTGAACAGATTTTGGAAGCATATACACAAATCAGTAGCTGAAGCCAAATAAATGAGTGAAACTTCCAGAGGAAAGACAGCAAATTATATAAATAGCAAAGACATGTGGACAGAAAGTTAAAATCTGGAGGCTGGAGATCAAGTTCATATCTAAAAAAATTTAGCAAGGAAATTGAAAATTAGAGAAAAAATGTTTCTTATGCAATAAAGAAATAACATACATTTTTAGCCAAAAAAAGAATTTGATCCTAGAGATAGTAGGAAAACTAGATGATTTGCTACTAAAGAAGTTAAGAAGAAAAAAAATAATAGCATAATAGATTAGCTCTCAAAGCACTGATTGAATAGATTTGATGGGGACATAGGTGTGATTAAACAAGGATCAGAAGCAAATATATGGTGAAAAATTATTATAGCAGATACAAACACTCATTTTTAAGTGTTAAAATTGAGAGAAAACAGTCATTTACAAAGACAAATGGTCAGTAAATTTTCTTCACTAAAATAGTAACCCATGAACATTTGGAGAATACTGGAGCTTCATGTTTCCAAAATAATTTGAAGTCATTTAAATTTCAACATATATGACACAGACTATAATCCATTCAGTCTCAAAAATAAATTAAGATAGAATTGTTTAGAATATTGAGTGTCTTAGTTGTAACTCTTCTATATTTCTGTTTTAAATTTATATTACTAGAGTCTACATTTTAAAGTATCTAAAGAAAAAAATGTTGCTATTGTGTGATAAATTGCAAAATAGTCCAAGCAGATGCAAGGAAAACATTTTTATCACTAAATTAATAATTTCAAACTAGACCAGAAGGGACCGTTATCCGTTTGGATATGAAGGCATATTGTTCTTTGGCTGAGCTAAGTAAGCCAGGAACTCCTAAGTTTAATGAAATGTGCATAATTAAATGAGAGCAGTTGGACTTTGCTGTTTTGGCTGAAGATGTATTTGTTTACATTGATTTTATATGGCTTACACATTTGCAGTAGTAGTACTATGTCCTGTCATAGAACATTTCAAAAGAATTTAACAAAATTACAAAGCATGTATTCCTTTTATTTATATATGTTCATTTAATATTCTAATCAACTTAAAGAGTTAAACAAGAAAATTAAAATAATATTGAGATTCTGTCCAAGAATAACAATTAGAAGACTTTTAAATGGCTATCATTAGTGATTTGCAAAGGTGTTAAATCTCAAAATAAGAGCTTTTTAACAATTAGCAACGATAAAGCTTAATCAGATTTATGTAATATAAATTCTTCCTTCAATCTGGAAAAGCAAACTTCTATAAAATTGGTTGTTTCAATAACAATCAAATCATTAATAATGTTTATAATAATAACAAAAACAAAAATGCTAGCATTTTATAGAAAGTTTACTATATTTCAGGTACTGTACAAAGTATTTTTAGAATGATTATTCCTGGAATATGAAATATGATGTTATGAAACCCTTATAAGTGATTATTCTATTCTAGAATGGATAACACTGAGAAAAAACTCATACCATTAAATTCACATATTTAAAGTATACAATTCAAATGATTGTCAGTATCTCTGTAAAGCTGTTAAAGTACATACACATGTGTACATATTTATATATAGAAAGAATCAAAGAGAAAAATATAAAATAGGCTTAAATTATTTTAAGAGTATTTACTGAGAGATATTTACTCAATTAAACCCATTACGGAAATGGTAAAGAAACTCAAATTTACAAAAAAAGTGGATCAGTTGGCTATATGTCTAAATATTTTCCCTTAGTATAGAAGTTCTCAGGAGTTCTGAAATCCAATATTCATATATCAATAAATACTTTAAAATATACACTGTAAGTATGATTTTTGCTCCACGAATCATACAGGCAAAGCTGTATTAAACATCATATGCTATGAAGAAAAGTGTATTAATCAGCTCAGGCTGCCATAACAAAATACCATAGACTAAGTAGCTTATACAACAGGAATTTATTTCTCATAGTTCTGGAGGCTGGGAAGTGCAAGATCAAGGTGTAGTCTTCTTGGGGTCCCTAGTGAGGGCTCTCTTCCTGTCTTGCAAAAGGCTGCCTTTCCACTGTGCCCTTACAAGGTAGAAGGGAGAGGAAGCAAACTCTCTGGTGTCCCTTTTTATAAGGGCCACTAATTCCCATCATGAGGGCCCCACCATTGTGACCTTATCTAAATCTAATTATCTCCCAGAGCACCATCTTCAAATACCATTGCATTGGGGGTAGGACTTGAATATTGAATTTTGACTGATAAAACAGTTATTGTAAAAAGGTTGTAAGAAAACTTCAGAAGAAAAGTTTTTGTAGCACAGACTGCTGGCCCTTCACTAAAAAGAAAAGGAAAAAAAGGGCAGCTGTGGAAGTGGATATAAAAAGTTATGCCAAGAGCAATTAAGAAAAATACATTTAAACAATTTTTAAAATCCCAAATGGTCTGTATCTATTTTTCCTATAAAATGTAAACAAACCATAAAACAACAAGTTCCATTAAGTGAAGTCTTTTTTACTTTGAGATTATAAAATGCTATATGGTACATTGTGTCCCATAATTAAAATGTGTCAAACATAAAACTCATTTTAACCTTAAAAAAGGTGGTCAATGCAATGACAGTAATTATTTTAGCTTCTGAAAATCAGTTGTGTCTTTATTATTAAAATATTAACTTTTCTTACCATTGTGTAGCTGTGAGCCACCTTCATTAATTCAATGCATCCTTGAGCATCTGCAAATGCTCGGATTCCTAAACAGTTAGATGGATGCAACAGCTTCATGAGGAAATGGCAGCACACTTCTACTACTTGGGGAAGCTGAAGAAGGCACGCTGCAGCAAGAAGGTTTTCAATGGTGTCTTCCTTTAATTCCAAGCAACCTAAACATTAAGAGAAGAGAATTATGCAACTCTGTTTAAAATATGAAATAGCACATACCATTGTATTACTCAAAACATTAGGCTAGTCTAGAAATTATCTGAGCCTAAATTAAAAATCAAGTTAAAAATAACTCACTAAAGGCCAGCAATTGTTTTAAGCATCTTGCATTTCCATGTAGTGGCAGAATCATCTAGTACATACAAATGCAATTTCAACTAAAACATCCATATCCACTTCAGCAGGAATTACGCTTGCTCTTTTGGTTGTTATGTAAGAAAAAAAAGAGAAATAAGTTTCACAATACATGTCTACAATTTCAGGAGAGCAAAGATTCACTAAGTTTCTGACAATATATACATCTGTACATAAATATGAAATTCCTATGTATGGGTAATGAATATATGTATATAGTTTTATATGTACATGTGTTATAGATTGCTAATATGTATTTAAGCCACTGAACCCATGATTATAATTTTCTATGTTTTTTCTTTCCTTTTGGCCAGTTATCATAATCTTGAAAAGTGAGCTCTTTGGTGTTTCCTCTTTTTTCTAACTATTGGAAAACTTTATTAAAGGATGGGGCTGTTTCTGGAATATTTATAGAACTCATCTGTGAAAGCCTCTGGGCTAATTTAGCCATTTTATTTAGCAATTCATACATCTTTATAGGTTTAGTCCATTCAGGTTTGCTATCAGCATTGAGTGAATTTTCTTAAGTCATACATTCTCAGAAACAGTTTCTCCATCTTTGTTTTTCTGTCATAGACTGCTACTCATCACTAGAAATATCTTCATGCATTTTTCCTGAACACAGGGCCAAGTCATATGTTAATGTCATGACATGTGTCAGCCTACTAGAACAGAGGGATGCGTGTTACTACCACTCCAAGACATTTATGATGTGAATGTGCCTTATCCATGCTCTTTCTTTTCTACCAGCTAAAGATTACATAAAACCCCAGTGGGTGGAGAATAACCGAGGAGTAGGAAGCCTGAGTCCCTAAATCAACTCCCAGAACTATTAGTCTCAAATAGTAATACTCAATATTTAAACTAATAATACTCAAATAAACATAAGTATTCAAGTATATAATATTTATATATTTAAAATTTATTAGTTTTTTTGTACACCTATAATAATATGAAAGTTTTCAGACCATATATTATTTTTACCTTCATCTGTCATTTTTATTATGTTTAATTAACCAGTCTTTTTATGGATTGTCTAATAGTTTCAGAGAATCAACTATTTTTGGTTCTTGTTAATGGACAATAAACAGTAATGATAGTTACATGGGCTTTTTAGGAGAATATTTTATTAATTTTATTTAGAAATATGAAGATATATCCCATTATTTGTCCTGGAAAATTATTGCCCATTTTTTACTGAAATATTTCTTCCTCTCCATATTTGCTTTCTCAATTTTCTCTTAGAGCTTATTCCTAAGGGTTATGTATTGTATCATACCATTTTCTCCTACATATCTATAGTTTATATTTTCCATTCAGTAATTATCTCCATAATATATCTAATATTTTGTTTAAAATTGATATTTTAAATTTTAATAACTTTTTTATTTACTTCTAACAGGTCTATGAGAATTATTAGTACAGAAAATGTTTGTAATATTTACATAATCTATCTTTAAATTCATGGATACTTCTTTGGTATATCTAATATACTGTTTAACACTGACTTGTTAAAATTTAAATAACTTTCAATTCTGTAAGTTCTAGCTATAAGAATTACTCATTTTACAAATTTTTTAAATTAATTTACAAACATCAATTTTTACTAGAAGTGTGAGTTTTAATAATGCTTTCTTTTTTCTTTGATTATGGATTTATTTCTACCATTTTGCCTTTATATAACTCACCACATTTAGTTTTCATTATTATGAACCAAAACTAAGTCTATGCCCTCATTGTAAAGGGAAAATTTTGAGAATTTTAGATGACTATCTGAGAAAATAATATTGTTTTATTCACCCTTTCTGAATCTTCTAAATTTTTTTTATTAAGGTATTATTGATACACACTCTTATGAAGGTTTCACATGAAAAACAATGTGGTTACTACATTCACCCATATTATAGAGTCCCTTCCCCTAACCCCATTGCAGTCACCATCCATCAGTGTAGTAAGATGCCACAGAGTCACTACTTGTCTTCTCTGTGCTACACTGTCTTCCCCATGATCCCCCACACACACCATGTGTACTAATCATAATACCCCTCAATCCCCTCTCCCTCCCTCCCCCCCTCCTTTGGTAACCGCAAGTCCTTTCTTGGAATCTGCTGTTGTTTTGTTTCTTCAGTTTTGCTTCATTATTATACTCCACAAATGAGAAAAATCATTTGGCATTTGTGTTGCTCTGCCTGACTTATTTCACTGAGCATAATACCCTCTAGCTCCATCCATGTTGTTGCAAATGGTAGGATTTGTTTCTTTCTTATGGCTGAATAGTATTCCATTTTGTATATGTACCACCTCTTCTTTATCCATTCATCTACTGATGGACACTTAGGTTGCTTCCATATCTTGGCTATTGTAAATAGTGCTGCAATAAACATAGGGGTGCATATATGTCTTTTTGAATTTGAGAACTTGTTTTCTTTGGGTAAATTCCTAGGAGTGGAATTTCTAGGAATTCCTAGGGTCAAATGGTATTTATATTTTTAGTTTTTGAGGAACCTCCATATTGCTCTCCATAACCACCAGCAGAACAAAAAGGTGTCCTACAGTATGGGAGAATATATTTGTAAATGACATATCCAATAAGGGCTTAACGTCTAAAATATATAAAGAACTCACATGCCTCAACACCCAAAAAGCAAATAACCCTATTAAAAAATGGGCAGAGGATATGAAGAGACAATTCTCCAAAGAAGAAATTCAGATGGCCATCAGGCACATGAAAAGATGCTTCACATCACTAATTATCAGGAAAATGCAAATTAATACCACAGTGAGGTATCACCTCACACCAGTTAGGATGGCCAACATCGAAAAGACTAGGAACAACAAATGCTGGTGAGGATGTGGAGAAAGGGGAACCCTCCTACCCTGCTGGTGGGAATGTAAACTGAGTCTTCTAAATTTAACTTAGGTTAGAATTATCCAAGCTTTTTATTTATATATTAATTTTACTTTTTGCCTCAGTAAGACCTACACTGCAGCTTCAAATATTCAATGATAGTGATTGGTTCCTATATAGAAGGTATATCTTAATTTATCTGTGCGCCTAGAAGGCAGACTTCACTAAATTTGAAACTCAAGTGTAAAATTATAGGGGGAATAATTGATTAACCTTCATTATTAACATGCTGTCATCTAATTGAGATTTAAAAGTATATTTTTGCTATTTGGAAATATATTTTCCAACTTTATGACGCTACTACAATCTTTTTAGATTTTTCCTTTTTTGTCAAACATTTCTATGGCATGTTAGTAAAGCTGTCTACTTGCAAAAATTCATCTTTCAACACAGTTATTATGTAGAAAAATCTGTATAAGCAGAATGCTTTTATTTTTTCCACACCAGTTTTTATTCTGGATTTTTTTAAACCTAGAGTAATTTGAAAGAATAGTTTAGTAAATATGCTTTACCAAATGTTAACATTTTGACATATTTATCTGTATTGCATAATTACTCTCTGTAGTTTTTTAATTGTTTGATAGTACTTCCAACCATCATATTTCATTGCTGACTACTTCAGCATGTATCTCTAAGAGTGAGACCATTCTCCTACATAGCTGCAATATGGTTTTTATACTCATAAAATTGATACAATAGTATTTGCTATAATGCAAATTTCCCCAAATATTCAAAGATTATGCTTCATAAATTTTGTTCTTTAATTCATGATCTAATGTAGATTCACACATCACATTTACTTGGTATGTCCCTTCAGTATCCTTTAATCTAGAACAGCTTCCCCGCCATATTGTCATTCATGATATTTGTATTAGTGAAGAGTCCAGACTTGTTGTTCTGTAGAATTCCTCAATTTGGGTTAGTCATGCTTTTTCTCCATGATTAGATTTACCTGAAACCTTTTTGGCAGGATACCATAGTGGTGATTTATCCTTTTCAGTGCTTTGTATAGGGAGGTTCATGATGCCAGTGTGTCTCAGCATTGATGGTGCTAAGTTTGGTACCTTGTTTAAGGCAGCATCTACCAGATTTCTTCACTCTAAAGAATCTTTTTCCTTTATAATTAGTAAGAAATCTGTTGAGTGAGTGATAACTTTGCTTTCAAACATGACATTTTACCCATATTTTAACGTGTTTAATAGATTGTATTATGTTTTATTTATGAGTTTTACTGAAAGAATAAGACAGCAAAGGAATCTAAAGCATCCTTCTAAGTGTAGCAAGGGATTTGATGAAAAAAAAAGCAGGTAAGGCAGAAACAATAAATTGAAGGGAACAATGAATGAGAGCAAAATTAATAAACTTTTTATTATATATCAGCTTCCAACTAAATTAGCTACCTAAGGATTAATTTTGATATAATGAAAGAAATAATTGTTTAAACTTCCAAGTTTTTAATAAATGCACAAAGACCCTATTGTTCAGACATTATCAACTAGTAGAACATGAAGGATCACAGATCAGTTCAGCAGAGTAGACATTTGCCAATAAGAGTAAAATTCCTTAAAGGGATTATATTTTATATTATCAATAATGTTATCCTTCAATAATAGTGTCAAAGAAAATCTTCATCTGAAGTTGAAAGATCTATACCAATTCAAATGATTTTAAGACTAATTATATCAGTGTAATTACTGATACTTATTTTAAGGTTTATGGAATTTTATATAAGCACCAGAAAAAGTATTCTACAAGTTTTGGAAACCCACACTTTATATAGATTTTAGATAATTCATGAAATGTGTGCCTATACCTATAAAATTAAGAAAACATAGAGGAGATAACATGAATATATTAAAATCTAGTATTTACAGTATACATGGTACATACAGTGTACAGAATACATTAAAATCTAGTATATTACAGTATAAATAACATTAATAATATATATAATACACATGATTATAATCAACTGTAATATATATAATCAACAAAATATACAATCAGTTTTAACTACTGTTGTGAATAAACACCTGCAGAGGAATTTTACCTAAAAATTTTCAGTAAGATGTCAAGAAGATGATTGTATACTTCTTAGCAATGATCTGATGAAAATCAGATAAAAGAGATAAATGCAGATGTTATAGCTTTTATAGAATCCATTTTATTATGATTTCAGAGCATTGGGAAAGTGTCTTTCTTTAATTTTAATTAATTAATTGTTCTCAATAGCACTTGTGCGAAAAGAATTAACACAGCAGGCCTGACCTGCAATCCTTGCAAAGGACTGCTTATAAGATTTGCCCTTGACCAGTGTCTGAGAATTTAAGATTTCAAGAGGGTTCCCACAGTTAACAAATACAAATGGCTCATTGGGCCTAAATGTGTGTAGTAACAATATGGTTTATGCTGAATATCTGCTTTCCTTCTGGGAATCTTGAATTTTGGTATATGCTAAGCAGAGACTGCCTGTGTGATTAAACTTCAGTAAAAACCAGGGCAGTGAGTCTCTAATGAATTTCCCTGGTTGGCAACAGTTCACACACTTTCTCATATCTAATTGCAGAGGAAATTATGTGTCTTCTGTATAATTCCATTTGGAATGGGAACCTTGGAAGCTTGCAGGTGGTTTTCCTGGACTTCACCCTGTGCACCATTTCCTTTCCCTGATTGTGCTTTGTATTCTTTTGCCATAAAAAGAGCACGCCATTTTTATGACTATATGCTGGGTCCTGTGAGTCATCTAGTGAATCATTGTACCTGGGGCATTAGTCTTGGAGACATCCTAACCCAGTATTCTAATTAGAATAGTTGGGTGGTAGGTGTAGTTTGAGATGTACCGTAGCATGGACTAGAAGATATAACATTGTTAAGATTTCAGTTCACTCCAGATTAGTCTACAGGTTTATTATAATCATATTCAAATCCCAGTAGATTTTATGTGGAAATTATAAATCTGAAATGTTTAGACAAATACCAATCTGTTTTAATTAAGTAGCTTTGTAAAAAGATTTAAATAGTGTTCCCACTTTGTTCTTTTTCACAATTGTTTTCGTTATCCTAGTCCATTGAATTTACATATGAATTTTAGAATCAATATATTAGCTTGAAATGGGCAAGAATAATAAGAAAACAAAATTGAAATGGGCAAATGATCTAAACAGACATTCCACAAAGACACTTGAATGTAAAAATACTCAACATGATTAGTGTTTAGGAGAATGCTGGTTAAAAGCACAATGAAATACCATTAACATGTATCAGAACTGCTGGTACAAATGTGAAATGTTATATCCGTTTTGGAAAACAGTTTTACAATATCATTTCCCAAATGACTCAGCCATTTACTCCTCACTATTTACCCATGAGAAATAAAAGAATATGCTGATATAAAGCCTTGTAGATAAATGTTTATAGTAGATTTATTTTGTAATGGACAAACACTGGAAACAACCCAAATGTCCATTAACAAGTGAATGGATGAACAAATTGTATTAGATCTATTCAATGGAATACTAGTCAGTAATAAAAAGAAAATAACTATTGATATGTGTATCACGGTTAATTATGCTACCAGTCATGAGGGACCCCCTTCCCAGAGTTCCTCCCAGGGCAAGGGGCAGGGTTTGGGAGCAGAGTGCTGTGGCCAGAGAGACAGACCTGAAGAGCCGAGCAAGAGGGCCCCAGGTGGCACTGGCAGAGAGAACCAAGCAGTCAGGATTCCAAGCAAGGAGAGACTGAGCTGTGAGAATAAACCCTTTCATTTCCAACCCCTTGCCCTTGTTTTCCTTCAGTCTCAGATTCATAACGAACTTGCCCCAGGTGGGGAGACCCTCCTCTCAGAGCTACATGTGGGTTATGTGTGAATTTTTTTACACCATGTAAAACACATTGCTATAGTTGCAGCAACCTCACATATTCTACCATCACACAAAATACCTGACCAACATATTGTTAAAATAATCTAAGTGTAAATCTAACATATAAAATGGTATGTATGTATGTGTGCATGCTAGTATCTTTACAGTGTAATAAGGTAGAGGATAGGTAAGATATTTGTTAGGAAAAACAAATAATTATTCAGCCCAAATTTATATACTGGGTCTAGCACTAATTTATATAAAATTTTAGCAGGGCATCTCTCCATCCTTTCCTATTAAAGATAAAGGAAAAAATTTTGTATTTTGCAAGTTATCTGTAGACTAATTTTGGAAGTTACTTAATGGTAACTTTGGATATAAATTTGGAGGATATGAACATTGTTTGTTTCAATGAGTTAAACTGTTCTATTGTTTTCAACTTAGAATACATCCAATGAAAGGATCCATTTGTAAAAGCCAGGGGGCACAAATGGAATTTTAGTGAATGTTGAGCTTGAGTGCACACAAATTGAGCTACCTCATGCATGATATATTTTTTATATCTATAACCTGGCTATTTCTCTGACAGACTTATATGGTATAAAGGCAAAATATGCCAAGTTTTTTCCTTAAAAGTGAGCCTTAAAAAAAAACAAAAAAACACTTGACTACAGTTAATGAAAAGAAGTAATACTATACATTCATTCAAAGTTAACTTTCAAGGTCTAATCTTCGCAAATGGCTTTAGATTTACCAAGAGGGACAATTTGCATGTTTTTACTTTAGGTACCATAGAAAATTGTCTTAAAAATATCTGATACTATTCTCTACATCTAAAAGTATCTATTTTCAAATATCTACTACCTAAAAATATCTATTGCCAAAAAAATCTCATAAAACTTTGGATATGTAAGGAGTGTATGACTCTAGTAACAGAAAAAGCTGAGAAAGTTTTCTTAAATAATTAGAAATTGTTTATAATCTCTTGACAAGTCTAGAGGAAGGTTGTCTCCAGAACTGATTAATTGAAAGGCTCAATACATCACCAGGAAGCAGCTATCTTCTCAAGTGCCTTTCTGATTCCTTGATGGTTGCCATAGTTTCAAGCATCAGATTCAGACAGGAAAACACCCATAAAAAGTATTCCTTCATGTATATTTCTCTTGCATAAGTGAAGAAATCTTTACTAAAAGTTCTCCAGAAGTTTTTCCTCCATGTTCCCTTGGCAAAAATTGTACCACAGGATAGTATCTACCTTAATAATGAGCAATTGGGTAAACCCCCAATGACTGATTTTGACCCTATATGAATTAGATTGATAGAATTAGTCACCCTCCTTCCAGTCAACTGGAAGAATAAGAAGGGAATGACTCTTGAATAGGAATCTTTAATATGTGGTACATTTACCTATAGCCTCCCCTAAATGCTGAAGTTACTGAATATTTCAAATATATTCAGTGATGGGTTTCTACATGAGAATATATTTAAATTTACACTGGATTATAAAAGAATATGAATCTGTGCTGTTCTATTTTTTTAACAGACAATTGGTATTCTATTAACAACTGCTGTATAACCACATTTTTTTCTATAAATAAACAATACATTTTATCAGATAGGTGCAAAAACTGCCTATAAAGCCTATAATGTAACATAAGTACTATATCCATCTCTCTATCATCTCTATCCTCAATGGAAAGAGAAATTATGACATTGCTACCTAGAATTAAAACAAAGTTAAAAATTAATATTTTAGTTATTCATAAGGACTTAAAAATAATTTTTTTTCTTGAAATACTTTACAGACAACTTGAAAAGATAGTATAGACATTTCTCATTTAACACATACTTGTTTTTCCTGGTTGTTAACATTTTACATTAGATACATGTGTTAAATTAATAAACCAATATTACTATTATTAATTAAAGTCCATAATATGCTAATATTTCCTGTTTTTTTATTTTTTAATTTATTGTCCTTTTCTGTTACAGAATCCCTTGCAAGATGCCACATTTCATTTAGTTATTATATCTCCTTAGGCTCCTCTTGGCTGTGACAGTTTCTTAGACTTTCCTTGTTTTTGATGAATGAGAGCTTTGAGGAGTACTAGTTAAGTAATTTGAAGAACGTTCCTCAATTGGGATTTGTTGAATTATGATTACACTGGGATTATGGGCTTTGGTCTGCTCATGTCATATCACAGGTACGTGCTATCATCATGACATGTCACTATTGATGTCAGTTTTGGTCACGTGGTAGAGGTGGTTGTTGTCAGGTTTCTCCACTGTAAAACTACTCTTGCACCATTTTTTCCATTCTGTGCGGTGTGGAAGCAGTTCTCTATGCACAGTCACATTTATGGAATGCAGAGTTAATGCTCTGTCTCCTTAAAGGCAGATTAACTACATAAAAGATTGAATCTGACCCGGGAGATGTGATTATTCTGTCATTTATTTACTTATTCAATAATTTATTCATATAAATAAATTCCTAGGATTTTTTTGAGGGTTTCAAAACAGGAGAGTTAGGGAATTTGGGGTTATATCATTTTATTGTTTTAGTAAACTTACATATCTTTTCAACAGTTACCAAAAGAAATTGAATTTCACTGCATTTTAGACATTTACTGCCGTCAAATTTTCTCTTATTGTCATATGTGCCAGCACTGTAGTCTCCTCTCTTTCTCTCGTGTAGAAGAAAATCTTGGTTGTCCTCTGAAAAGTATTGTAAACCAGTTATAGAAAACAGAATGACAAGCTTTACCGGGGAAATGCTATATTCTTAGAGCTTTTTAATCAATAAACAATGTTGGGGAGGAATATATTTCCTCTACCCCTCAAGGTTCTTCTAACTGGCCTAAGAATCAAATTGACATGAGACAAATCAACAAGAGATAAAAAACAAAGTTTAATTATGTATGTGCAGGGAAGCCCTAAACATGGGTTCCAAAGATAGTCAGGGACAATGAGATATGCGTGTCATCCTGAACTATGCAAAAGCAGAAGGGTCTGAGACATCAAAGGAAAAGGGAAGGAATTCACAGGAGTATGGAAGTGTAAATGTTCGATACACAAACGTTTGTTGGGCCACACAGAAACAATGAGGGGGCACAGGGATGCATTTTAACAGACTTGGCGACATCCTTCCTGGTCTACCACACCTGGTTTGCAATATAATTTAGCTATCTAAGGTGATAGCTCTCTTTCTGGAGCATGTCCTCTACCTAAATTCTTTTTATGTAGTTGGGAGGAGTGGCAGGGAGAGGTCAAAGTTTCTTTCAGAGTCTTTGGGCCTTGATGGTTTTCAGCTCAAAAATAATCTGTATGTCATAATGACACATCCTGGGGTAGCCTGCCCTTGGTCCCTATACAAGGTCTTAATGTGCATTCAGCCACAAGATAAGCACAGTTTATGTTTTCGAGTACTAAATATATCTTAGAATCCAAGGGCTCACTGTGAGAAAAGTCCAGGTTGCAAAGACCCGTCAAAAACTAGTTGCAACAACAAAGACCATCGTTTTTCATTTCTACTTGTATACTTTTTGGTTCAGCAAATCCACTGGGTGTCAGGTCAGGACTAAGTGTCAGTAGTTATCTACTTAAATTGTTTCAAATCTATTATCCTTATACATGTATCATCTGGAAAAGAACAAAGAATTGTTTGCTGTGTAAAAATCTTGGCTCTGAATATTCTTTTGACATATATCTATGTACAGGTGTTTAACTTGACCTTAACATAGAATACTCCCCTTATTTTCAATGTATCATAGTTCATAACTCTCCCTAATCAACTACATAGATTTTTTTCCACTCCCAGTACTTGCTATACAGATTAATCTAAAGCAGGCTGTCACTCAATAATCAAGGAGATGTTGGTTGTGAGGAAACTAGGAGATAAAAAAGATCTCATAATTATACAAATTATCCAAATTTCCACCATAAGGAACATAATTTGGCAACCTATACATCAGAACTACTACAAACTATTACAGAATTTAATGCTTTAGGAAACTTTTAGCTGGAACATGTGACTTGAATTCAGCATAGATAATACCAATCCCTTTAAATTATATATACTCCTGACCCAACTGAGTTTGATACCTGGATTTTAATGTTCTGTTGTTTAATACATGGAATTATTAGTAATCTGTGTGTCTGGACAACATCATTTGAAACTGAATCAGCCAACAGAAGAAACAATTCTGTAATTCATTGTTATATCCACTTTTGGCTTTTTAATGAGGATGTCTGAAGTACATCATAAAGTGTCTTGCAAATATTCAAATATTCAAAAATATTCCTTTCAAATATTAATATCAGAAACCTGTGTTATGTTGCACAACCTATTGTTTATATTTTAAAACATAATACTTATTATGCTTCTTTTTTTGCCTTGGCGATTCAGAAACTAAAACAAATTGATATGTAATTTCTATGAATACAAAGAATCTTAAGATCCTATGGTGCAAGTCATAGTGTTGTTGGGCAGTTGGGTCTGGGGAGGTCTCTGCCTGTGCCCTAGATGAAACCTCAACCTGGACAAGGGAGGGTTCTTGAATGTAATTGAGAAATAATTCTCAAACAGGTTGGACATGTGTAGGTAAGGAAAGAATTCGTTAAAAAAGCAAGAGTAGCAGGGAATGGCAGCAGGTGTGCAGGCAGTAGAGCTCAAGGAAGAAAAGAGGGAGGACAGAAGAGCTGATTAAACTCCTGCTTGGCATGCGGCAAATCCCTTGCCAACTTCTGAAGCCAGGGTCACCTGGTGTCCAGTGTCCACTTGAATCTTCATGGTGTGGGAACTAAACCCCTACCACCCCAGGATTTGGGGGATCCACAGAGCACTGGGTTGGAGTGAGATTGTATTCTGAGAACTTCTCAAAGGCAAAGAAAGGAGATTTGGGGTAGGCTACTAAAGAGCAAGTCTGTATAGCTGCAGTCCTGTCCAGGTCACCCAGGCAATGGGACATTGCAAGCCCAAATCAGAGCTCTCAGCAGCCCTTCCTTGCTTGTCTGAAGTAGAACAGAGAGAGAAAACAAATGCTTAAGGCTAGAAAATTGAATGAAATAGTGAAGTAACAGAAATTCTTACCACTGGGAAAAGGGCTTTCTTATTAACCTGCCAAGAGGCTTGAAAGGGCACAGAGACAAAATGCAGTAAGTTGAGCATCAAGAAGTCCTTATTTAAGGCACAGTACACACTTGAAGGAAGGGGAGTGTGGGAAACCTCAGAGAGGAGGTGGGCATAAAGGCATGAGATAAGTGTCTTTCAAGGATTTCAAGAATGGGGCAAATGGCCAAGGCGGCATAGGTTCGACTTGTAGTCTCATGATGTTCATCTCAGTGAGAGACATTATGCCACTGCCCATACTCAGTCCTCTAGATATTCTGTAAGACAAACTTAACACAAGGAATTTCTTGAACCTGTTCTTCTCCAAGACAATGGTCACCCTTAAGCAGTGGCAACATACCATTTAGGACTTCTTGTACTGCTTTAAGATAGGGTTGTTTATTGGTTGATTACCATAAAATATGTTAGGAATCTTACCTCCCCTAACTTCCTGGTTTTTAAAATGGCATCTTAGCCTCAAGATGGAGTCCCTCCTGTTCTTACTATACTATTTATATCTTGGCATTTTTCATCATAGGCAGGAAAAATAATCGTGATGCTTGTTCCATGTTCCCACTCTACCTCAGTTCCATGGGTGTTGTAGATTGGAATTAGAATATGTTTTCAGGTCTTTTTTATTTGAATTTCAAAGCCTTTGCATCATGAATATGTAAGGATGAAAAGTAAGACCAAAGTCAAAATCTTGTGGCTTCTGTGAATGACTTTTTATGTTTTTTTCCTTCCTTTTTTGTTCTATATCAATCAAGAAAACAAAGGGGGTATTGAAGTGATAAGGAAAAGAGAATATAACTTCTCACTGCACAGATTTTATGACAATAGTATGTCAGAGCATGTTCTCATAAACTAGGTGGAATTGACGTTTATCTACAAAGTTGCTCCATCTTGGAGTGAATAAATATTTTATGCACTAACAGGATGATTGTGATGTGGAAATAAAAAAGTCCACAATTCTGATATTTTATTACCTGACATCCTGCCCAGATTGAGAGCTCTACCATCCTCCCTGTGTATAAGCCATCCTACCTACCACCACTGTACTCGGGCTTCTAGGTTGCCAGACTGGCTTTTTGTTTGTTTGTTTAACAGATAATTTTCTTTGGAACATTATCTTGGCTTTCAAAATATGCTTAATATGTTCTTATTCCCTTCTGCTATTGTTATTAGATCATTTTCAGATAACCACTATTATTTTCTGACTGTAAGCTTTCATATTTTTTCTTGAAATCTTCACATCTAACAATCCATATTCATGATCAATATTTCTTAGCCTCAGTGAACTGGAAGTGCAATAGTTACACACTGTTATTGAGGAAGTATACAGTTAAATCTCCAATAAGTATGAAATCCTTTCCCAAAGCAGTACCATAGTACATCCAGCTATATATCACTAATACCTTATTTTCCATCACTTAGGTATTTTACTTTGAAGCCATTTTAAGCCATTTTGTAAAACGGCAAATTAAATTAAATAAATACAAAAAATGAGATTTGCAGTTGAAGTCCTCAATATGTTTTCTTTAATTCTGTAACTGTGGCTATTCAAACTAAAATATTTTAAATAGTGCTATGATCAATCACAAACGATTCTCAAATTTGAGTAGCATCTACAACCTTTCCCCAGGTTATTTCTTATTTTGTGTAGAAGGAAATTAATTGTAGGAAAAATTGTACTTGGTGGCACCTGATGGTAGGAAGGTCACATTTTTTTATTCAATGTGGCAATAACCTAAGTACATATAAGCAGCATTCCCTCCCATATTAATCAGACAGACTGTTAAGTAACTACATCTAGCAGAAAAAACATTGACATATGATGGGGAAAACTGGACCATGGTTTCACATTCATGTAAGTTTGTTGATTTCTATGTTAAGGTGTTTTCATTTCTGAATCTGAGAATAAGATTCTACTAACTGCCCATCTCAGAAGGCTGCGTTGATCAAATAAGATATCTTAGAAAATAAGATATGCTAAGATAATGAATGCAATACATGATAAAAACACACCTCAAATATATAAGGTAGCAAAATTGCAAGTAAGTGGCTTAAAAAAATCTATTATTAAAAATGTACATGAAATCATATACATGAATTAGAAATCTCATTGTAATAATGAAGCATATAATAAATTGGATTCAAAATCAATAAATTTTTGATGAACAAAGTGATTATTCCCTCCCAGTTCCCTATCATCTTCATTTTTTTATAAATGATTTGAAGAAACTTTCAAAAATGCCTGTTATGAATGATCATCATAATTGAACGTTTACAATTTGCTAAGCATTATGTGAAACCTACTTAACTGTATTAGTTCATTTACTCTTTAAAACAGTCCTTTCACTTAGACATCACTTTCTCACTTTCTCATAGTTGAGTAATCTTAAGACTATATAAATCTAAATAATTTGTCCAAGATCCCTAAGTATAAAATGGGGGAACCCAAGAGATACAATAAAAACAACTGAGAAGTTAAGAAATAAGTACATGCCAATTAGAATAAATAATGCTCAACATTCTGAACACTGAGCTGCCCACATCTCAATAAGTTCTGGTTGGATATCAACCCTGGTAAGGTCAAAGAATATCCCAGTGATTTCTGATGTTAAAATCTACATATTATTCTATACTTGCCCTCAAATACAACAGAATGAAGTGTACAGATATTTGGGGTTTAAAATTGATATAGGTCAGGGACCTGGGTTAAGCATCATGGTTAACTTTTCCTGCTTATGATGAAAAATACTGAGATATAAACAGTATAGTAAGAAAAGGAAGGATTCCATCTTCAAGCTAAGATCACATTTTAAAGACCAGGAAGTTAGAAAGTAAGATTCCTAACATATTCTTTAGCAAACAGATAATAACTCAATCCATTTCAGGAGAAGGGTGGGCGGTTTTGATTGATATGTTCCCAGAGGGAAGCTGACATCCTGGAGGGGAACTGACCAATTTCTTGTGTTAATTTTGCAGAATTACCTGGAGGACTGATAATAGAAGACACTTAA
This sequence comes from Smutsia gigantea, assembly GCA_032199065.1. NCBI lineage: Eukaryota > Metazoa > Chordata > Mammalia > Pholidota > Manidae > Smutsia > Smutsia gigantea. The sequence goes on along the minus strand of JAVSCE010020087.1, from coordinate 110,913 downwards.
TGTCTCTCACTGGAGATAAACATTTTGAGACCACTTTACAAGTCTATACCCACTGGTCCTTTGAAAAATCCTTAAAAGAGGGAACCCCCAGCCTTTTAGCGCGCCTCCTCTCTGAGGATGCCAGCACTTTTTCCCTATTTAAGTGCATACCTTTAAATAAAGCTTTCTCACTGCTCAACTTACTGTGTTTTGTCTTTTTGCTATTTAATTATATTTCCAAGTCCCCATTTTACCCCTGATAAGTAGGGAGGGGCTGCTGAGAGCTCAGATCTGGGCCTGCAAGTAACCATCGCCTGGGGGACCTGGACAGAACTTCAGCTGCAAGAGCCTGCCTGAAAGTTTCATTTCTTCAGGAAGTTCTCAGGACACAATCTCACTCCATCCCGTGCTCCGCAGCTCCCCAAATCCCAGGGTAGTAGGGGCTAGGGTCCACGCAGTGCAGATCCAAGCGAACATGGGACACCAAGTGACCCTGGCTTTAAAAGATGGCAAGGGTATCTGCCCTATGTCAAGAAAATGTTCAGCAAACTTTCTCTTTTTCCCTCTGCACTTTCCTGTTCTCAGCCACCTGCAAAGCCGCTGCCATTCATTTCTACTCTTGCTCTAATGAATTTCTTCCTTACCTGCATTCTTCAGACCTGCTGGAGAATTCTTTCTTATTCAGAGTCAAGAACCCTCCCCCATCCGGGTTGAGGTTTCAACTGGTGCGCAGTGAGAGACCTCCCTGACACAGCTGCCTGACAACAGAGTGAAGGTGAAATAACCCTGAGAAAATATAGTCAAATATAAGATTAATGCAGAAGAATATACAGCATGTACTCTGCACAGTTGGTATAGCAGCATGTGGTTCAGTTCCTGCCTTCCCAGTTTCCAACACAAATGTAGGGCCCAAAGGGAAATGTAAACAATTATAAGATTGTGAGCAACAATAAAATCAGATTTTTTTTAAAGGAAGCAAAGTTGATTAGAAGATTGGACCTGAGAGATTTTCCTTACTTGTAAACTCAGAAAGTAAATGTGAGTTCGAGTGCAGGAAAGATATAACATTTCCTCTATGCCTAGTAAATATTAAGTTTCACACAGCTATTTCTTTTACAGTCTGTCTATGAAATCCCACAGCATAAAGCCAAAATACAGTTCAATAACAATAAAAAGTATAATATTCACAAACTATGCATCATTTTTTATTATTTTGAAACAATGATTTCCCCAAGTTCATTTTATATTATTGATTGTTAAACACAGACACAGACACACACACAAATAAGGTTTCTTGGAATAATGGAAAGGTAGGTGGGTGTTGTCAATATGCAACTGATTTATTTTGTTTTATTTTTATTATTATATTTTACTTTTTTTCTTACTAAATATATAATTATTTCAACATCCTATGAAAATTATTAGATAAATATTTTCATAAATGAGCAATAAAAATAGATAAAACAAGTCTTTAGAGGCTCAATTTCTAATGTCGAGAACGGCATTTTCCCATCTAGTAAAAGCCCAAACTTTAAAACTAATATCCTGCTAATTTGCTTGCATAATTCATGCCACTTGAATTAAACCAGCAATAAAATGAAACAATAATTTACTTTTAATTACAATAAAAATTTCTGAAGGGAGATTAGAATATTCAGCTCAGGCTGAATATATTGATGTACACTTTTTAATATTAAAGCAGAACATTGAACATCTCAGCTCCTATGTATATGTGTTTATTTCATTTAAACATTTGGCAGTAAGCAGAAGCTATTTTAACATTTGTTAGCATGTACTGAGACTTTAAGTTCAGTAGCACACAAAACTTTTTTTTTTTTACAAGGAAGTTAACTCTTCAGTATGATTAAAGGTATGCCATTTGGCAGTTTAATTTTCTACCCTTCTTAATACCATTGTTGATAGACAGCTTCCTTTATTTAAACCTTGTCCTTATCAGTTCTCTACAGGACCTGACACCTTGCTAGCACCTCTACAATCCTATCTCCCCTATTTGTTGGAACTCTTATTTCCTTACCCATCAACGAACACAGTATATTTTCAAGTATGTCAGGAGAGTAGGGACTATGTAAGAGATAAACCAGAAAGAAATTTCTATCAGCCTGAAGGTTCTTTAAATACAATGAACCCCATAGTATATTTTCCAAATCTATTAAGCTTCTGGTATTTTCATAATGTGATAATCAATTTTGGGCTAGAACTTATATGTATGTGTGTGTATTCACATATATACATAGTAACCTTCAAAATGTACTTTACACCATTCTCTAATAAGGAAATATTAGGCCATGTATATCAAAAGTATGTTTATAGCAAAGATTAATTATTTTAAACCCTAAATTGGAAAGTCGCTTAAAGGCAGAGAATATGTATGATTCAGCGCATGGTCCTCCTGAGTCCATTATAGGGAATAGCACATAATTGGCATGTAGTAAGATTTGAGAGACATTCAATGCATTCACAGGACAAGGACTATTAGACATGAGTGTGCTTAAGTTATCAGGCATCACTGCCTCCTGCAGGGAATTGGCATTATATTGGGAGGAAGAATAAACAAATCCACAATGGGCTGCTGTATATCAATAGGGAGTTGGTTTAAGCACCCCAAACCATTTTGAGAGCAAGAGAGTCATAAACCACTCTAAGGAACTCCATTACAACTGAGACTCTCTTCTAAAAGGCATTGGTTTAGTAGAGAAAATACCATTCAATTTGTGTTCTAATGCTTTATTCTAGTAATAGATTCAACATCTGACTATTGATTTTTGTCAGGTTATTTTATCTCACTGGTTGGGCTGTTATGAACTTCAGAGGCTTCTAAGTGCTGAAGAAAAATATCTGTCCCCTCATATAAATTCCAAAGAGATCAACAAAGTTCTGTTATCTTACGATTTTGTCAATGCTTATTTGAAATATAAAACCATGGTATTTTTTAAAAAATACTTATGATGCCTCTGCTTTGCATCACATACTTAGCCATAGAAAAATGTTTATAAAATTTGTAAGGCTCAAGATGAAATTTCTAAAGCTATATGCATCTCTTTCTAAATAATTTGAAAGTAGAATGATGAGAAACTGTAAACATATTTTTTCACTTCTCCATGCCTCTGAGGATGTTCTGTAGAATAATTTCAGAAGAGCCTTCTCTTCATTATTCCAAATCACAGGCTTTATTGCACATTAAACAGTATTTTAGGTCTCTTTTCTAAATGAGCAAAACTACAGAATAGAGGCACCATTAATGTAGGAAATATTTAAACAGCTGTTTTTAAGTTTATTGGACACTGAACAACTGAGAATGTCATCAAGTTGATAGTGATACATAGATCTTGCTTCTTTTGAAAACAGAAGAGCTTTTTCACTATGCCCTGCTCCAATAATTCTATTCATTACCAAATTTGTATAAAGCTTTATGTCATTTTAATCAATATCCATCAAGGCCTCTATTTATATTTCATCTGTGGTTCCCTAGGGTGACCCTCTTCACACAATAAGTGCTCAAATATTTATAACCTAATTATTGTTTGATTTTGAAAATTGAAACATGATCTCATAGTTACATATTCTCTGTATTACAACCAAGTATTCCAAATTTAAATTTAAATCACCAATTTTAAAATTGGCATTTATAATTTTGTTTATTTTATAATATATACTATTGCTTAAATAGGCCTTTACTCTTTATGAAAAACTAAGATCACACTCAAATTTACTAGTAAAACACTATAAAGAAAACCCAATGACAAGTTTTAAAAAGAAGAAATTTTGAAACTGCTTAAACAACTAATTAAGATTTTAGAAAAATGATATGAACCTCATATTAGTTACATAATTATTTCTAACACTAGTGTAAATTTTCATGTCTTTTCCATTCCTGAGTTATTACAATGTGTGAAAAGAATTAATCTTATGATTCCTTTTAAGTCAAGAAACCAATTCTGATACTGTAATAGTAAGCCATCATTTTTTAGTTGTATCTTTACCCTTCATACTTCTAAGACTGTTTCTTATTTTGTCAACACAAACACCTTAATTGTTTTTAATAAATTCTTTATTTATCTTACATATTGCTAGTATTAACCCTTTTATTATTATTAATTTTTCTTCTAAAAATATATTCCCTTTGAGCTATTACTAACACTGCAGTTACCCTGAAGCGGTACCCAGGTCACTCTTCCCAGGAACCAGAAAAAAATGTTTTCTCGCTATTTGCTTTAGTTTGTATTCAAATTCTACCACCCCTTAATCCCATTTTTCTCATTCTAATTTACTGGAGTAGGAGAATAGATGGGCAAATAGTGTGTCTCCTACGTCACACCATGTACAAATCTGACACCGTGAAGTTGTTTAAAGGATGAATCCTCTTCAAATCAAAGATGATTAAACACTAACACTATAATCATTGAAGCTTATCTCAGTAAACAATTCATTTCAAGCTACTTCACCCGTTCATTCTTTTTTGTGTGTGTGTGTTCTTTTTTCACCCATTCATTCTTTTCCTTAATTTCTAAGTTAATAAAATAAATTAGCTACTTGGGTCCTTTCAGCCCTTACAGACTGTCTAGGTCTCATGGACATTTTTATCTGTTTAAATCATTTTAAAGCACTCTTATCTATCTCTATTGAGCACACTCCTTCTACAACTAATAGTTCACTATCAATTCTTGACATAGTTGGTCCCCCTTAGTTTCTCTGAAGTCTCTCAAACCTCAAAATTTAAGAAAATATTACTAAATGGCTGATCCTCTAAAATATCTCACTGTTCATTCATTTTTTCCCCTTTTCTGCGATGCATTTATTTTTAGCCTTCTACCAAGGAGACTCTTAGAGATCAACTAGGAAGCTGGCTAAACAGACACATCTATAGATACCTCCTATCCCTCCCTTTCTGTATCACTGCTTACTTGATCTCTTCGATTGTTATAATTTGTTAAACTGTATGTAGTGAAATATAAGGTACATATTTCATGTTATGCCTAAAATTGTCCCCCAAATAGCTTGTAAATTATTTGCTCACTTAGCACATTTCTATGAACTAACAATTAGAAATTTATCAACCACCAGGGAAGTATGAACATGGAGCAAAGGCCAAGTGGCAATGACATCTGAAAGGCAGCTTTGTATCCTGTCCGCCCTCTACAAAGCAGAGCCAAATCTGGGTCATTGCATTCAGCAGGGGGCTTTGCAACACCTTCCAACTTTGCGCTACAAGATTATCAGTGTCTTTTGACCTATTTTACTCATGAGAAACACAAGACTGTCAGGCTATGGAAGCTATAAGTATGGAATTTATGCCATTCTGTTGCTAGAAGGATCCCTAAAACGTTAGCTTCATGATTCTTTTCTGTCAAAGAAAAAACAATGTGATTATATTTGCTATCCCCTTGGCTGGGAGGCCAGTGATCCTCTATATAACCTTTCCAGGCTGTATGCAAATTGAATTGACCAAGATCGTCTTAATGGCCACTCAGCCAAACTGTAGACTATTTTCTGACTCCAGGCCTTTCATCTCCCTTTTCTTAGAGCATTTACTTTAGAAAACTTGCAATTATAAATTCATTCTCTATGAAGTGTAAATAATTTTAAAAGTCTTTTGCCAGTTTTAAACCTAGAAATGCTTTCCTCAAGGAGCCAGTAGCATCTCTTTGAAATGTCAGCATCAAGGGAGAGAGCACCTATCTCTCAGTTTTTGTGGGAGGATTAGAGTGTAGAGTGAGCGCCTTGATCCGAGTTGTAAAACTACTTCTGCCAGAAAGATAGGAGAATATCTACTTTTCCTTTAGGTAAAGCTAATTGGCAAACACTGATGGCCTGTGCTCTGTCTCACCCCAGCACTTAAAATTCCTCCCACCTCTCTTTGCTTCAGCAGAATTAAGTAAAGACTAAGTTCTGGCCTCTCTTTCCTGTTGGAATGGTCTTGAATGAAGATTTGCTTAGCTATTTATCCTTGTTCAGTGCAATATTTGCATTGACAAAATATAATTTTAAAAGTACTAAAAAATTACTGGGAAATGGCTAAGTCTCTCCATCATGTTGCTCCTTTGAGATTCAGCACTAGAGCATGTAAAATTTTCTTTTCAAAGAGCACTTACTCAGTAAGTGTTACATAAGGGTTAGCAAACTCGTGTATATGAGAAGCCAAACCCTCTAAGAGGATAGATTCCCACTAGTTCCACAGCCTTTTGGTTCTGGTGATTGATCACCACAATACCATCTCTTGTTTGCCTGTAATCAGAAATGCTGCAAAGCACAGCGTCTTAAACTAGGGTCCCACTGCTTTGATAATCAGCCCATAGCCCACTTTTCTTTTCTCATTTCTTACCGTTATCAGGAATTCAGGCAAAATGAACCACATGCTATTTCTAAAAATTACATCAATCCATACAATCTGTCTTTGCTTCTATTGCAAGATTTTATTATACTGTTTCCCCCATCTCACTAATCTTAAAAACTATTAAAATGTTTTCAATTAATGTAAGTCTCATAATACTCTGAACAGCTGGCTTTATGCTTTCTGTCTAACTCTTAATATTTTGCATTACATATAATGATTCTCTCATCTAACACTTTCCTCTATTTGGACTGTGAGCTTCTAGAGGGCAGATATGGCTTATTGATTAGTTTATTCTCCAGAGATATAGTTAACATTTGTGCAATGAATAGTAATCAACAAATGTTTGCTAAGTTGACAAAATTATGTGAATGTGCTAAACATAATATGGTACAAAGGCCGTTTGAAAACGTCAGTATGGTAGTTCAGAAAAAAAGCTTCAAAATCTAGTAATTTTCATAACTCTAAGATCTTCATTGTTCCTTTCAACTAAGTTTGTCCACATTAAATATCCTATGAATGTTTTAATATTAAAATAAAACATCACAAGGAAAAAAGTGTTATTTGAACCATTAAGCTCCAAAAGGAAACAAAATTAGAATCTATTTCCCTTCCTAATGCTCTGAGAAAGTATAGATATAAATTGTTATGTGATAATTAATAACACTGTTCCTCTCCCAAGCTCATTATATCAACTATTTATTTCTATAAACCAGTTTGAACCTTTGTGGAAGGGAGTAGGGCATATGTATACTATATACATTGTGATTTCAGAGACAAATGAAAAGATATTCTGATTTTTCTCTGTTAGTCTTTCAACTGAAAAAAAATGGAAGATACAAGCTAAGACTTTTTAAGCTTTAAACTCTATACTCAAATTCTAACATTCACAAGACAGCAATGTGAAGCTATAATTCTTTTAACATACCTGTATATGCAAATTGGACAAGGTCCCAGAGAGCATTGGGGTCTATGCCTTCCATCTTGATCTCCTCTTGCTTGGCTTCACAAACATCACTTGTAAACATGGCAGCAAAATAGTCGGAGACTGAGCTCAGAACAAGTCTGAAAGAGTCACAGGATCTAATTTAGGACATGAATGTGAAGTATCAAAATGCTAAGTGTCAATAAGAATATATAGTCTCTGTCAAATATTTTCCATTAAAAATTTTTACAACCAGTTAAAAATGCAGAATTGAATTTTAGCTCATGATCTGTACAAAATAAGCTGCACACCAGATCTGACCCCTGCACAGAAGTTTGCTGATTCTGCCTAGAGATTAAAATATTGATCTTTAACAAGTCTATCTTCAAATAAAATTATACTACTTCATGAATATTGTAAGAGCCTTACAACAAGTTAATTTCATTTACCCTCTCCTATTCAGTTAAGATACTTTTTTAAAAGAATATATATGTAAAAATAAGCATTTATTTTACATTTATCCCCTTCTCCACCTTTTGTGGGGCTCTGTATGCATTTCCAAAGAAATAGGCTTCAATCTGATATCAATGCCTTTCAACTGGAAGGAATTCTTCATTATTTCTTATAGTAAGTACAGTAATGATGGCAATAAATTATCCCAGCTTTCATTTATCTGAAAATGTCTTTTTTTTAGCTGTATCAAAAATATCTTATTAAAATTATTTTCACGACATAGAATTCTAGATTGGGAGAATTTTTTTTTCCCCTTAGGGTCTAGAAGAAATATACTGCTATGATCTAGACCTCATTCCTTCAAGTAGAGAATCACCTTTCAATCTTATAATCGATTTCCTGACTTACTATGTCTTTTATTGCTAATTGTTTTTCATTCTTTTCTCTTTTTCTTAGAATTTTAGCAGTTTGACTATGATATGACTGTATATGGCTACTTAGCATCTACTGTTCTTTTGATTTTTCTGAGCTTCCTGGAGCAGTAAATGGATCATTTTGAGCTAATTTGGAAAGTTATCTGCAAAGAATCCCTAATTATTTCATTTATTTCATTCTCTAGCTTTTTCTAGGACTATAACTCAAAGTGCCTCACAGGTAGTTTGAGTCAGTTAATTTTACTCTCGCTTGTTCTTTTACTCTGTTTCACAGTAGATGATTTCCAGTGACTTGAATTACTCCCATGTCTCTTGATACTCCCATTGTGTTACTCATTATTTCCATCTTTTCCTATAGATATTTTAAATTATTTTTCATGGTTGCTTTAATGTCTTTTTTTATATATTTTATTAAGGTATTATTGATGTACACTCTTATGAAGGTTTCACATGAAAAAACAATGTGGTTACTACATTTACCCATATTATCAAGTCCCCACCCATACCCCAATGCAGTCACTGTCCATCAGTGTAGTAAGATGCCACAGATTCACTGTCTGCCTTCCCTGTGCTACACTGTTTTTCCAGTGAGTCCCCACACCATGTCTGCTAAACACAATACCCCTCAATCCCCATCCCCCTCCCTCGCGACTTACCCTCCCACACCCCTCTCTTTGGTAACCACTAGTCCCTTCTTGGAGTTTGTGAGTCTGCTGCTATTTTGTTCCTTCAGTTTTGCTTTGTTGTTATACTACACAAATGAGGGAAATCATTTGACACTTGTCTTTCTCCGCCTGGCTTATTTCACTGAACATAGCATCCTCCAGTTCCATCCATGTTGTTGCAAATAATAGGAATAGGATTTGTTTCTTTCTTAGGGCTGAATAGTATTCCATTGTGTATATGTACTACCTCTTCTTTATCCTTTCATCTACTGATGGACACTTAGGTTGCTTCCATATCTCGGCTATGGTAAATAGTGCTGCAATAAACACAGGGGTGCATATGTCTTTTAGAGTCTGAGAAGCTGAATACTTTGGGTAAATTCCAAGGAGTGGGATTCCCGGGTCAAATGGTATTTGTATTTTTAGTTTTTGGAGGAATCTCCATATTGCTTTCCACAATGGTTGATCTAGCTTACATTCCCACCAGCACTGTAGGAGGGTTCCCCTTTCTCTGCATCCTTGTCAGCATTTGTTGTTCTTAGTCTTTTTGATGGTGGCCATCCTTACTGGTGTGAGGTGATATCTCATTGTAGTTTTAACTTGCATTTCCCTGATGATTGGTGATGTGGAGCATCTTTTCATGTGTCTGTTGGCCATCTGAGTTTCTTCTTTGGAAACCTGTCTCTTCATATCCTCCAGCCATTTTTTAATAGGGTTATTTGCTCTTTGGGTGTTGAGGCATTGTGAGGTCTTTATATATTTTGGATATTAACCCCTTGTCAGATATGTCATTTAAAAATATATTCTCCCATAGTGTAGGATGCCTTTTTGTTCTGTTGATGGTGTCCTTTGCTGTACAGAAAATTTTTAGTTTGATGTAGACCCATGTGATCATTTTTGCTTTTTTTCCCCTTGCTCAAGGACATGTGTTCAGGAAGAAGCTCATGCTTTTTTTCAGGAGATTTTAGCCTATGTTGTCTTCTAAGAATTTTATGGTTTCATGACTTACATTAAGGTCTTTGATCCATTTCGAGTTTATTTTTGTGTATGGGGTGAAACAATAATCCAGTTTCTTTCTCTTGCATGTAGCTGTACAGTTTTGCCAACACCAGTTGTTGAAGAGGCTGTCATTTCCCCATTGTATGTCTATGGCTCCTTTATCATATATTAATTGACCATATATGCTTGGGTTTATATCTGGACTCTCTAGTCTGTTCCATTGGTCTATGGTTCTGTTCTTGTGCCACTACCAAATTTCCTTGATTACTGTTGCTTTGTAGTAGAGCTTGAAGTTGGGGAGTATAATACCCTCTGCTTTATTCTTCCTTCTCAGGATTGCTTTGGCTGTTTGGAGACCAATAGCCAAACTTTAGAATGATTTGCTGTTCCCTGAAGAATGCTTTTGGTATTTTGTTAGGAATTGCATTGAATCTGTAGATTGCTTTAGGCAGGATGGCCATTTTGACAATATTAATTCTTGCTATCCATTACACAGGATGTGTTTCCACGTATTTGTATCTTCTTTAATTTCTTTCACGAGTGTCTTGTAGTTTTCAGAGTATAGGTCTTTCACTTCCTTGGTTAGGTTTATTCCTAGGTATTTTATTCTTTTTGATGCAACTTTGAATGGAATTGTTTTCCTGATTTCTCTTTCTGCTGGTTCATTGTTAGTGTATAGGAATGCAACCGATTTCTGTGTATATATTTGTATCCTGCAAATTTGCTGAATTCAGATATTAAATCTAATAGTTTTGGAGTGGATTCTTTAGGGATTTTTAAGTACAATAACATCATCTGCTAAAAGGGACAGTTTAACTTCTTCCTTGCCAATCTGGATGACTTTTATTTCTTTGTGTTGTCTGATTGCCATGGCTAGGACCTCCAGTACAATGTTGAATAGAAGCAGGAAGGGAGGGCATCCTTGTCTTGTTCCCAGTCTTAAAGGAAAAGCTTTCAGCTTCTTGCTGTTAAGTATAATGTTGGCTGTGGCTTTGTCATATATGGCCTTTATTATGTTGATGTTTTTGTCCTCTATAACTATTTTGTTGAGAGTTTTTATCATGAATGGATGTTGAATTTAGTCAAATGCTTTTTCAGCTTCTATGGAGATCATCATGTGGTTTTTGTTCTTTTTGTTGATGTGGTGGATGATGCTGGCTTTTCGAATGTTGTAATATCCTTGCATCCCTGGAATAAATCCCACCTGATCATGATGGATGATCTTTTTGATGTATTTTTGAATTTGGTTTGCTAATATTTTGTTGGGTACTTTTGTATCTATGTTCATCAGGGATATTGATCTGCAATTTTTTTGTGTGTGTGGTTTCTTTGCCTGGTTTTGGTATTAGAGTGATGCTGGCCTCATAGAATGAGTGTCAAAGTATTCCCACTTCTTCTACTCTTTGGAAAACTTTAAGGAGGATGGGTATTAGGTCTTCAACAAATGTTTGATAAAATTCAGTGGTGTAGCCATCTGGTCCAAGGGTTTTGTTCTTAGGTAGTTTTTTTATTTCAATTCAGTTTTATTGCTGGTAATTGGTCTGTTCAGATTTTCTGTTTCTTTCTGGGTCAGGCTTGGAAGGTTGTATTTTTCCAGAAAGTTGTCTATTTCTTCCAGGTTATCCAGTTTTTTGGCATATAATTTTTCATAGTATTCTCTAATAATTCTTCGTATTTCTGTGCTGTCTGTAGTGATTTTTCCTTTCTTGTTTCTGATTCTGTTTATGTGTGTAGACTCTCTTTTTTTCTTCATAAGTCTGGCTAGGGGTTTATCTCTTTTGTTTATTTTCTCGAAGAACCAGCTCTTGCTTTCATTGATTCTTTCTATTGTTTTATTCTTCTCAATTTTATTTATTTATCCTCTAATCTTTATTATGTCTCTCCTTCTCCTGACTTTGGGTCTCATTTGTTCTTCTTTCTCTAGTTTCTTTAATTGTCAGTTTACAGTGTTCATATGGGATTGTTCTTCTTTCCTGAGGTAGGCCTGTATTGCAATATAGTTTCCTCTTAGCACGGCCTTCACTGCATCCCACAGATTTTGCGGTGTTGAATTATTGTTGTCATTTGTCTCCATACATTGCTTGATCTCTGTTCTTATTTGGTCATTGATCCATTGGTTATTTAGGAGCATGTTGTGAAGCCTCCATGTGTTTGTGGGATTTTTCATTTTCTTTGCATAATTTATTTCTAGTTTCATACCTTTGTGGTCTGAGAAACTGGTTGGTACAATTTCAATCTTTTTGAATTTACCAAGGCTCTTTTTGTGGCCTAGTATATTATCTATTCTTGAAAATGTTCCATGTGCACTTGAGAAGAATCTGTATTCTGCTGCTTTTGGATGTAGAGTTCTGTAGATGACTGTTAGGTCCATCTGTTCTAATGTGTTTTTCAGTGCCTCTGCCTCCTTACTTATTTTCTGTCTGGTTGATCTGTCCTTTGGAGTGAGTGGTGTGGTGAAGTCTCCTAGAATGAATGCATTGCATTCCATTTCCTCTTTTATTTATGTTAGTATTTGTTTCACATATGTAGGTGCTCCTGTGTTCGGTGCATAGATATTTAAAATGGTTATATCTTCTTGTTGAATTGATCCCTTAATCAGCATGTAATGTCCTTCTTTGTCTCTTGTGACTTTCTTTGTTTTGACGTCTATTTTGTCTGATACAAATATTGCAACTCCCCTGCTTTTTCTCCCTGTTAGTTGCATGAAATATCTTTTTCCATCCCTTCACTTTTAATCTGTGTATGTCTTTGGTTTTAAAGTGAGTCTCTTATAGGCAGCATATAGATCCGTCTTGTTTTTTTATCCATTCAGTGACTCTATGTCTTTTGAGTGGTGCATTCTGTTCATTTACATTTACTGTGATTATCGATAGGTATGTACTTATTGCCATTGCATGCTTTAGATTTGTGGTTACCAAAGGTTCAAGGTTAACTTTCTTACTATCTAAGAGTCTAACTTAAATCACTTAATATGCTATTACAAACACAATCTAAAGGTTCTTTTTTTCTCCTCCTTTTTCTTCCTCCTCCATTCTTTATATATTAGGTATCATATTCTGTACTCTTTGTCTATCCCTTGATTGACTTTTGGGATAGTTGATTTAACTTCACATTTGCTTAGTAATTAACTGTTCTACTTTATACACTGTGGCTGTGTTACCTCAGGTGACAGCTATTAAACCGCAGGAGTACTTCCATCTACAGCAGTTCCTCCCAAATACACTGTAGAGATGGTTTGTGGGAGGTAAATTCTTTCTGGTTTTGCTTATCTGAAAATTGTTTAATCCCTCCTTCAAATTTAAATAAAATATTGCCAGATCAATTATTCTTGGTTCGAGGCCCTTCTCCTTCATTTCATTAAATACATCATGCCACTCCCTTCTGGCCTGTAAGGTTTCTGCTGAGAAGTCTAATGACAGCCTGATGGGCTTTCCTTTGTATGTGATCTTATTTCTCTCTCTGGCTGCTTTTAATAGTCTGTCCTTATCCTTGATCTTTGCCATTTTAATTACTATATGTCTTGGTGTTGTCTTCCTAGGGTCCCTTATGTTGGGAGATCTGTGCATCTCCATGGCCTGAGAGACTATCTCCTTCCCCAGATTGGGAAAGTTTTCAGCCATTACCTCCTCAAAGACACTTTCTATCCCTTTCTCTCTCTCTTTTTCGTCTGGTACCCCTATAATGCAAATATTGTTCTGTTTGGACTGGTCACACAGTTCTCTCAATATTCTTTCATTCTTAAAGACCCTTTATTCTCTCTGTGCCTCAGCTTCTTTGTATTCCTCTTCTCTAATTTCTACTTCCTTTATTGTCCCTTCCACCATATCTAATCTGCTTTTAATACCCTCCATTGTGCTCTTCAACGATTGGATCTCTACCATAATTCATTCCTGAGTTCTTGAATATTTTTCTGTACCTCCATGAGCATGTTAATGATTTTTATTTTGAAATTCCCTTCAGAAAGATTCCTGAGATTGATTTCATTTTAATCTTTCTCAGTTGTTGTATTCATAATTTTACTTTGAACCAGGTTTCTTTGGTGTTTCATATTTATGCCCTCTAGTTCCCAGAAGCTCTACTCTGTGGAGCTTCTCAGCCCTTGAAGCAATGTCGGGGGTCACAGGGGAATCGTATTGGTGCCTGGGGGGAGGAAAAAGCTGTTTACTGTTTCCTGGCTGCTATGCCTGCCAGAACCAGTGAGCCAAGCACACAGGTATAAGCCTGTATGCTTTGCATTTGTAGTTGCTGTAGATGGGGCTTCCCTCTGTCTGGCCTAATGCCAGGGGAAGGTTTGCCAGTTTGCAAGCCAGTTGGGGCTGGCTGGGGAAAGGCGCAGTAGGCTGCATATAATGGAGTGGGTCCTTTGAGCTGTGTAGCCAGCCAGATCTGGAGTGACTGAAGATCGAGAAAATTCCCGACCTGCTGGGCAGAGTGCACCCGGACAATTTTGACTACCTGTCCTTTCTTCGGAGCTGTAAGTTCTGTACAATCCTTGCCCCTTTAGCAGCCCTCTTGCTGTTAGGAAGTCTCTCAGATTGCCTGCCTTTCTTTTGTCTCAGAGCAGCCGGATATGGATCCCTGCTTTCCACAAGTGTCTGGAACCTCAGTCTCTCCAGGTATTCTGCCTGCCTTAGCTTTCCATCCCGCTAATCATGAGAGTACCATGAAAGCACCATGAATAGTAGGTTTGTGCTCCGAGATCAGATCTCTGGAGTTAGGTATTCAGCAGTCCCAGGCCTCCATTCCCTCCCCGCTCTGTTTCTCTTCCTCCTGCTGGTGAGTTGGGGTGGGGGAAGGGCTTGGGTCCAACCATGGCTTTGGTACCTTACCCTGTTCCATGAGCTTTATTGTTCCCTCCAGGTGTATGCAGTTTGGCACAGCCATCTTTCTGTTGCTGTTTTAGGATTAGTTGTATTAATTATATTTTCATATTATATGTTTTTAGGAGAAAGCCTCTACTAACCTCTCACACCACCATATTTTATCACTTTTATGTCTTTTACTGATGATTTTAACATATGGATCATCTCTAATTTGATTTCCATCAACTGATTTGACTTTTAACAATGGATTACATTCTCCTGCTTTCCCCATGTTTGCAAATTTCAGTTGTGTAATGGGCACTGAGCCAACAAGAAAAAAGAAAAACGTTGAGGCTAAGAAGGGAGCATCACTCTAGTTTTTAGTTACTTTTAAAATTTTCTATTGTTTATGCCACAGCTTTTTGACAGCAAAGAAAAAGTGTAAGTATTTCATTTTTCTGATGATTTATTGTAGTTTTAGTGGGAGTGAAGATTTTTCAATTACCTTAAAATCTTAAGTAGAAACGTACACTTTAGAACATTGAGTAAAACACTTGACAGTGTAAAACATTTTGATTCTAAAGAAACAGAAGTGTAAAAAAAAGTTAATTGTAGTTAAGAGGTGTGTTTTTCACAGTTGTATGAATAAGAAATTCTGCAACTTGGTTAAGAGTAGATTAGAGGATATTAGTACATTCTTGAGGATCACAGAGAAAGATTGCTCACTGATGGAAAATGGACTTACAAATATGGCAAGGGAGAAGCATTAATAAAAACACTATGATGTTGGATTGAAATTGAAGGTATCACTGTAAATGTACACTTCTTAATATTAAAAAAGTAGAAATACTTAGGTTTTGTGTGTATGTATGTGGATGTACATGTGTATGTACATTAAGGGCTCCTTGGGAAAAGAACAGACCACAGGGATGGAAGAGGGAAAGCACAAGGTGAACCTAGAACACCTTTTGTTCTGCAAAAAAGGAAATGCTCAAAAATTGATGGGGCTATGTTGAAAGAACTAAATATAATGCTTATCTGTAAGCTAAACAACTTAGTAAACTTTGGATGCACCTTTCTCAGGCCATCACAAAGAAAAGGAGAGGAAGAAAGGTCAATGCAGGGCATTGTTATCTAAAAGTTTCCATACTTTTCAAAGCAGGAGAAATTCTTTTTCAGTTACTCAGTTTGCATTTTTATCTGCTATATATTTTATTTCTGTAATATAAGTGAAGGGCATGGTGAAAGTTAACTTTAATAAAGAGGGACATTACTTCTTTTAACTGAAAAAAATCTTTCAATATATACTTTGTGCATTTTATGGAAGTGTTTTATGGAATCCATAATTTTAGCTATTTCATTACTACTAATACCAGAGTTGAAACACATTGAGATACTTAAATGATCAGTTCAATGCACATTCAGTTGGGCAGTTAGTAACTAAACCTGCCAATTCTTTATATTCTCAAAGTTTGACATAATAACTGACATATGTCTTAAAATATTTATTACATACTAATTAGATAAATTATCAAATGATGTTTTTCCAGAAATAAATATAACATTGTATGATATGAAAATAAACTACCATAAATCAGATATGTATAAATATCCTAGAGCATAAGAAATATACAGATATAATGTTGAACAGTTTAGTCTTAAACACAGTGTTATTTGCAGCAGGGCCAAATCCATTTAAAGAAAAATATGTGAGCCATAGAATTCAATCTTAAATAATTACATGAAATCCTCTCAATCATTACATACAAAATACATTACATGTCTCTAACTCGGTAAGAGAAGTGCAGAAAAGTTTATACTGCATTTAGATTAAGTGACACATAAGATTTGAATTAGATTTTGAAAGAGGGATTTAATGCATAACAGAAAATATTGTCTTTATATATACTTATGTATCTTCCATTAATACAAGGGAAGTGGGAGCAAAAATTATGCATAAATAAGTGAAGACATGCAGCCCCTCTGGAAAACCTCTCATTGAGGTCCTATTAATCTATTAAATCTATTTAACTTTCCTAAGTCCCACTCCACTTTATTGACATTGTTGTTCTCCCACTCTTCTTTAAATGGTCTTTTTAGCTAGGATGGTACAGACTTTCTTATCTCAGCTTACTTCCAATTCATTGACTTGTCTTCCTGCTCTTATTCCTTGACCCTTTCATTGCCCCTGATTTTTTTCTCAGGCCTCTAAATTTTTGCCTTACCACTCACGGTTTTAGAATCATCCATGAACATGGCCTTATTATTGTCATGGAGGTTTTAAATCTTGCCTTGTATCTCAAATACCTATAGTAACCGCTCACCAGATAGCCCTGTAGTATTTCAGTATGCCCAAAACTCAAAGACTTCCCCATGGGATTTTCTTTTGTTTTTTTACTCACCTGTTTCTAAATGGTGCACCATTAATGTACTGAACTTTCAGAGGAGATAATATGAAATCATTTATGTCTCATTCTCCTTCATTTATCAATCAAATCAAATTAATCATATCAAATGCCTTTCATAAATCAAGTCATATCATATCAAATATGACACAAAATCCATCTTTCCTTTTGTATAGGACTTTGTGGTTGCCCTGCCAGATCCCCTTCATGAGGGTCACCTGTACACCTTGCACCAGTGATGTTAGCACCTCACTGCTACCAGCTACCCCTTCTCTAGACTCGCACTTGACCCAAAAGGAGCTGCCTCTCTGGGAGTTTCTGTGCTCTTGTTCCGCTTACCTCATCCCCAACCTCTATAACCTTGGCCAGCTCTTAGCCTGCAGGTGAGCCCAATAGCAATGAGTGGTAGAACCAATGTATAATATGCTGCCCTTTCCCTCAGGGTATAACTGACTCTGCAGCAAATCATGCCCCAGGGCTTCTCTGAGTTAAAGATGAAGCAAAGCTCTAGCTGAGGACACATCCTTGATTTGCTCCTTCCTTTTGCCCTGTCCTGCTTTCTTTCTTCTGAGAACACTCTAAATAAACTGTGCACACCTGAATTCCAGTCTCTGACTCTATTTCCAGGGAACCTGACTTGTGACACTGTTCTTCAAAATATATCTCAGTTCATTTCTTTCTCTATATTTATATAGTCCTCATTTCATGCCTGGATTAACTCTAATAGCTTTCTAGATCACTAGCTAGTTTTTGCTATGTCCATCTTTTGTGTGTTTTCCAGATCTGTGCCATTTTTCAGAGCTATCTTTGTAAATTATGATAGGCAGTCTATTGAAGTTGTTAATGCATTACTTCTGTAGCCAGAGTGCCTGGGTTTAAATTTATTTGTACCACTTATTAAATGCATAACTTGGGTGAATGTCTTAATTTCTCCATTTCTGTTTTCTATTCTGTAAGGGAAAAAGTGGAAAAAATGTTTCCTTACCTTTCAGGACAAAATAAGTTAGTATATACAAAGCAGTTCAAACAGGGCCTGGCACATAATCAAAACAGTGAGTGCTAACTTGCATTACTACTATTATTATTTTATTATTGACCTATTTTATTCCCCTCTTCAAAACCTTCATAAGCATATAATCAAATCAAATCATCAGATCATATCAAATATGACTCAAAATCCATCTTTCCTTTTGTATCAGACTATGATCGTTTCAAATCCAAACTTATGTACTGGCTTTCAAGGTCTATCATGATCACTTTGTCCTACTTTTATGGTTTAATTTCCCAGTATTTTCAATATAAACTACTTCACTTTCACTAAGGCAGTACCCTATAATTTTCACAAACACAAATTCTTCCTTCTCTGCTTTTCCATATTATTCTATCTGAAATAGCATACCTGTTCTTTTCCACTAGGCTGACCTCAAACACAATTTCTCTGAAAACCTGTCATAATACTTGTCATATATATTACTCATTTCCTTATTTGTTTATGTTAGAATAAAAAATGAATATTTCAGCTGCAATTACTTACAACTATCATTATTTCCTGAAGTGTCTTATGGGTTATTCTTTCCTCCTCAAGATTATCACAAACTTCATGAGGAAAAGGATCATGTCTTAATTCTTTTGCATCACCAACAGACCATAGAGCAATGCCACAATATGTTTGATAAACATTTGTTTTAATTAATGCAATTAATTAAAAAAAATACATGTTTCATGTACTGCTGAATATAATTGTAGATATAAAGGAAGAAATTAAAATGGGAATAAATGAAACAAGTTTTTCAGCTTATCTTTTTCCCTTCCCAGTTTTATTGAGATGTTATTGACATATAACATATGGGGTTTAAGGTATACAGTATGAAGATTTGATACATGTATATATTTTGAAATGATTGACATAATTGATTTATAATTGTTACATCCTTCCAATGATCTGGCTCCTTTATCATTATATAATGACCATCTTTGTTTCTTGTTACTGTTTCGGCTTACTTATTTTGCTGATATAAAGTTAAGCTATGCCTGCTTTCTTTTTGTTTGCATTTGTGTGGAATACTTTTTTACACCCCTTCATTTTGAGCCTATGTGTGATCTTAAAGCTGAAGTGAGTCTCTTGTAGACAGCATATAGTTGGGTCTTATTTTTTAATCCATTCATCCACTTATGCCTTTTGATTGGAAAACAATACAACTACTTTAAAGTAATTACTGATGGGTAAGGATTTATAATGTCAACTTATTGTTTTCAGGCTATTTTGTAGTTTCCTTGTTCCTTTCTTTCTCTTTTGCTATCTTTGTGCATTGATGATTTTGTATAGTGTTATGCTCTGATTCCCTTTCATTCTCTTATGTACTTACTGTAGGGTTTTGGTTAGTATGAGGGTTACATAGACTGTCCTATAAATATAGATTTCTATTTTAAGCTGATAACAATTTAATTTAGATCACATACAAAAATTATACCCTTTTACTGCCCCTCCTGTATTTTATATTCTAATGCCACAATTTACCTCCTTTTAACTTATTCTATCTATTAACTTATTAATTGTAGCTGTAGTTATTTTTAACACAGTTGTCCTCTAACCTCTATACTACAGTTAAGTGGTTAACACAACATCATATTTTAGTATTAGATTACTCTCAACTTGACTATATACTTAGCTTTACTAGTATGTTTCACACCATCATATGTTTTCATGTTACTAAGGAGTCATTTCAGCTTGAAGAACTCCTTGCAGCATTTTTTATAATGCGGTTCTAGTGGTGACAAACTCTCTCAGCTCAGGATGCTTGTGGCCATGTATTCACTAGTCTGTTCATTTGAGGACATAGGTGCCTTTTCCGTTCTTTACTAACTGGTTGTGGCAGGCAAAGCTGTTCACCAGTCAGCCAGCCAGAGATTCTGGGTGGGCAGCTGGGAGTGCCTGCAGGAAGGCTCCTGTTGGAGACCTTGGGCAGGCAGGTCTGGTGGCTGGCTCAGCAGGTGGGCAGGCCTGGAGCGTGCGATCACAGGGTGGGCCTGGCACCTGAGTCGGAGGTGACTGGCCTGGGACCTGGTCTACATGGATGGGCCTGGGTCCTGGGTCTACAGGGGCCAGCCAGACTCCAGGGGTCACTGGCTGGGCTGGTATGTGGGCTCATAGGGCTAGTTTAGTACTGGGATGCTCTGGGAGCTTGGTTTGGTGGGAGCTAGACTAGAAGCTGGGGTCATTGTGCCTGGCATGGTGGTCAGGTAGCCTGGAGCTTGAGGCCTCTGAAGTAAACCTACAGCCTGGGAGCTGGGGGCTGGCCTGAAGGTTTGTTATGCAAGGGCATGCCTGGTGTTGGGCCAAGCGAGAGCCTAGATCCATGGAAGCCTGTCTTTAGTCAAGGTCTGCAGGGGCCAGACTGGCACTGGATGGGCTAGGGGGTCCAGGGACTCTGGAGCTGGCCTGGTACTGAGGTGCATCAAAACTTAGTAGTTGGACCAAAATGTGGTGTTGGTCTGGCTGGGTCTGGCCAGGAGCCTGGGTTCACGGAAGCCTTCCTGCAGCCTAGGCTTCAGGGGGATGATTGGGAGCCTGGGGCCCCAGGAGCCTTCCTGGGTATTGAGAGCAGACTGATTTGGGATGTGCTGGGAGCTTGAGTCCACTGAGGCCCTCTGGGATTCTGGTGCTCTGACCACTGCCTGGCACTGTGGGGTGCTGAAGCCAGCAGGCACCAGGACTGTTTGTTTCCTGAAGCTGCTACAGAGCTGTAATAAGACTATCAAGCTGACAGAGATTTAGGTGGATGTTAGATTTAATAAAATGAAAGAAATGAGTTATTTCTCTCTATTCAAAGAAAATCTATGTAAATAAACTTACCATCAGTACAGTGAAACAGTTGCCTATTCCTGAGTATTAATATCTAAGTTACTTATGAAAGTAATCTTTTTTTACTGTATTGAATTTGTTTTTACTTTTTCTAAATACATCACTGCAATTGAGACTTTTAGCTTCAACTATTTTCATGAATGTTCACTAAAGAACATTAAAATAATAAATGTATTCTTGAAATAACAGTTCATTATCAAACAAATGAAAACAGAATATGCCCAGTGTTTTGGTCACTAAAGCTAGATCTTTTCTGTCCCCATCACATATCATCATTTTATTTTTCATTCAGAATTTTATTGTATCATAAATTATTGCAAACTCATTCTAAAGAGTTCACAGACTATTTGTTTTTATACATTTTAAACAAAATGCTAGCATTTCCTTTATCCTGCCTATGAGCTACACCCCAGGAATAAGCTTTATTGACTTGTTTATTTTATATCCTTTCCACAATTTCTATGCACATAAAAGTATAAATAACATTATTTCAGACTCAGAGGATATTAGTCATTTAAGATTTTCTCATGCATATCTGTCCAATGTATTTATTCTAAATGGATACAAGGTTGAAAAATCTTTCACAAGCTGAATGATATCTCATGATATACCTGTACATTATAGTAGAGTAGGCCCTGAAAACCCCTTAATTCTCTTAGCATTGAAAATTCAACAGTCCAGTTATTAATACTGATCTTGTCAGTCTAACTTTCAGCATCTGATGTCTCTGATTACAGGCAGTTTACCTATTAAAAAACACTCTGTGTTTAGTATTTCAGGGATTTACATTCAGGTGTCTTTGTTCACTTGCTGCTAATCAGTTATTCTGAGCCATTTATAAGAAGTCTATATTTATTTTAGAATTTCTCTCAGGACCTAAAGTATGGATGATTTCAGAATTTTGATTATTTTTCATGCCAAAAAGTATATTAATTTGTCATCTTAAACATTATTAGCCTTTCACAGCTAATCTACTTTAAAAAATGCCTACCAATAATCTAACATATCTATATAAACATGGCATCTCATGAATATATTGATAGCTATGACCTACATCAGTTTAAAAATATATGTACAGTTTACCAGCATGTAAATGAAGGGTTATATGGAGAGCCCTCTAATGGTCATAATCAGCCTCTTTAAATAAGAATTCATTTGAAGTTTTGAATGATAAGATAATATGAAATTAAGTATACATGACCTTTATGAATGAGTATTTAGTGAGTGCTTATGACATTCGCTTGCAATGTTTTTCCTGAAAGACCACTACATCTTAATGTAAATCACTTTTCATTATTTAAAATTATTATAATACTCTCATATTTTCCAGTGCTAATGATTGCAACATCATATATATTTTGCTCCAAGACAACAGTAAATGTGTTAAGCAAAATATAATAGAAAAATCTTAAAAATCCATTCATTTGGTACTATTACTAAGATTTTTAATTGTTTAAAGCAAAGAGTTTATTTTGCATCAGTTTTAACCATTTCATTTTAATTATATAAAAAATATAAATAGGGTGTGGCTCAATATACTTACAAATATTGAAAATATGCTTGCCTTTTTCAGGTGTCCCATAAGTATTTTCACACGTTTGTTAATATGTGCTTAACTTAAAAACAAAAATATGTAAATTACTTGTAAAATAGAGAGTAGTAAAGTTTGGATCACAGTTTAAAGGAAATTTAAATTTTTATTTGAATAAATTTAGCACATAGCCTTAGAATAAAACTTTTCCTGTCACATCTAAGGAAAACATATACAGTCAACAATAATATATTTAATTTAATGTCTCCTAATTATATGAAATATTTAAATGTTCAGAATACTGTAATAAAAGTAGTATATTGCTCAGATGTTTTAGAGTAATCTAAACCAAATAGCAATTTTATTTCTTAGTCAATGGGATTTTTACAAAAAACTTGCATAATTAAACAAATTACATAGAAAATAATATCAGTAACTTAGATAAAAATAATAATAAAAAAGCATTGAATATAATTAACATGGGAGAATTGCTCAATATAATGTTTAAAAATGAAAAATATTAAATTACCACCAATAAAAGACTATATAATAAGATTGTATAAATTAGGTTAAGCACTGCCCTTTTTAAAAAAATTAATGAGAATTTTATATAATATACTTTGAATTGCTTAAGTCCCTCTATCTTCTTAAATAGACATACAATTATTTAACTAATTTGTTAAATAACGTAAATGTAGTTACACTCTTATTAAGACTTACAATAGAATTTTTCTCTAGATGCTATTTAGATGATAGCTCAGGATAATTTGTACATTTTCTATTCATGTTACAATGCTGAATGTCTCCATAATCATGACTTTTTTTATTTGTCTCTCACCAATGATAATACAATTTCATAGAAATACTTGAAAAATATGTTATTAGAATTGTTCCCATCGTTAGCTGGCAGTTTGATCCCTATAAGACCTAGATTCATTACTCAAGGTTAAATGTTTCTTCCTATGCATTTGCAGTACATTTGTAGTGCATTTGTTCAAATTCAATGTCCACATTTTAATACTTCTGTCGGAGTAGAAATATAGCCTTATTTTTTTAGGAACCCTTTTAATAAAGTTCACACTTCAGTGTACATATGTTATCTAAGAGTATATTGAAAACATTTTTTGCATATGGATAATTTACCTTTTCTATCAATTCATTGGTATTAATATTAAATGACATACATCAAAGTAGTTTAAGGTTATTTGACCATATATTCAACTACTTAAAATGATGTTTCAAAATTAAAATTTTTTTTCACTTAAGATTTAAAAAAAGAAAAACTGAGTAAAGAAATCAACATCAAATTTAATTTTCCTAAGTAAATTGATAGTAAATCAATGTGGCACAAATATCAATGTTTAGTGCATTAACTTAGAATTATCAATCATAAATATATAAAGAATGTTTAAAAGTATATTAGTTTTCAAATATATTGGGTCTTAAGAATAATGTTAGGATGTAATAAAGACTTTTATAAAATTGCAAAGTAAAGATGTTAATATGAAATACTTTGAATTTACTTGTTGAAACAAATAATATACACCTGACTTCTTTTCAATTTTGGCAGAAAAGCACATCTCATTTCCAATCTTAGGTACATCCTGTTAAGTTAAAAATTGATTTCCACTTAGTATGATTGTGAGTCACATTAAATAGAATATTTATTAACCTTAGATAGAGAAAAAATTATTTTTAAACTATTTGTATTTGCTTTATTTCTTAAAAAGATCACTTAAGATGGCATTTTAACTCTCCCTCCAGAAGAAAGAAAGAAGAATAAAGGAAAAATAATGCAAGTTTTCTTAGAAATGTGGATTCCTAATTCTCTAATCATAGAATATTTTGCAATCTACATACAAGACTACCACTTTGTAACATATGAATGCATATTTCTAATAAAAACAGATTACTGTACCTATGTGCAGGTATCTTTCGGTTTCCAACAATCAGGATAACATCACAGAGTTGCTGTTGTTTCAAGTAACTTTCCATTTTTCTGAAGGTTTGCTCTGCATGGTGAACAGCCTGATAGAATTCTTCAGAGCTGCTGGAGTCCATATCACTCTGAGGTGTCAGCGAATGGCTAGTTGCTGACAGCCTGCAAACCATACACAAAAAAGATGGTGTTTATAAAGTGCCCCCAATTGTCTAGAACTATACACGGAGTTTAGAATTTGATAGGGAAAATCAATGACTCTCTCTTTATGTTCATCATTGTGAATATAAGTCAGAAAAATCTATTTTGGGTTAAACGATTTGCTCTAAGAAGCAATAAATGAATTGTAAGTCATCTTTTTTCTCATCTTAAAAAGGCTTAAAAGATAAGTTGTCTGTATTTATTAGGCCATTAAGTTAGCAAACCTGAAAAAGGTCACAGAAATAGTACATTATGAATATGCCTATTCAAAAATTAATTCTAATGAAATCTTAATTTAATCCATTTGATATTGAGGCAGATCATCTATTATATTACTCTGAATTATGGTTCTTTTGAAGTTATAGTAAATGTTGCTTTACAGAAGGAGGTAATTTTTATTATGAGAAATTATGAAATCCATTTTGTAAAAAAGATTGATAATAAATTTGAAAGTAAATCATTAAGATCCATATTCTGTACCCAACTGCAAAATATATATAGAAGGTTTTAAATCAGTGCTTGTAAATATTTTAATTGCTAACATATATATTTACATGTAATAAACTTTAAGTTTTTGAAAAATCCATGATACTTAAGTATGTCCACCATATTTATTAATATCATAGACTGTTTCCCATGAAGCCTTTAAAATATCATATTCCATATCAAGAGGACTCTTAATATACTTAGATACATGATAGAAACAGCAGAACCAACTAAGTATTATGAGGATAAATCTTTAAAACAATTTAAAATTGAAAATGAATTAGGTACATAGCAATAATAATGAAATATTTATTTCAAGATAGAAAGTAGCATGGATAATTCGATTTCCAATCACAATGCAGTGACTTGTAGCTGAGTAAAACTCTCACCAAGAACATCAGAAGAAAAGCTACATATAATATTAAAATGAATATTTGTATTTAAGGCAGCCAGGACTTGAAGGATTTATTTAGTAACAAAGTTAATCACAGCCAAGATGGTACCTTCTTTTACATAATCTAGGAACACTAACAAATCTCAACTATAATAAAGACATGGGCTTTTCTTAAGAATTTGAAAGTCATTTGAAAGAATACATCTTAAAATAAGTTAGAGCTAGAAAGTAGGCTACAAAACTATTTTTTCAGAGTTCATGTTCACTCCTAGATTTTGCTTTGAGTTTCTCTATGTATGAAGGTTGGTTGGTCTCTCTGAGAAATGGTTATATTGGTTTGACTTGATTTTCTCCTTATAAGGTCACTGCAACAGTGCATGCTCATCTCCTCAAAACTGCCTCCTAATCTCAGGCTGGAGCAGGACTTGTTGTCCTTGACCTTGAACTCAGGACTTAAAAAGGAGTTCTCCACATCAGAACAGTTATACTTTTTAAGCTAAGTTTCCTTATTTAATCTTCTTCCCATCATACATCCAGACTTATTAGTTGAACAAATTAGACCTTAAAATGATAGGAAATAGAGGTCATATTTTTACAATGTTTCCTATAAGTATTAAGTAAAGATTTGATGTTGGATTATTACAGTTATTGTGTAATTTTAATATCTTGAGACAATAAACTTTACAGTATCTTTCCAGTCTGAGATTTTCTCAGATGTTATGATCTGACACTGAAATTTTTGTACTTATTGCGGCCCAACAAAATAAAGCTTCAAGTTACAAAAAGTCAATTTAAAAAAATCTAATATGCCTTCTTCCCATTAGAATTTAACATGCTTAAGATTTCCCCAACCTAAGATATTTAAAGCAAAATGAATAAAAACTTCTTGATCTCAGAAACTACTCAAGCCATAGCTGTTCTTTTCTATTTCCTTTGACAAGCATACAGCTTAAAAGTGTTATGGGCACACATGATCTTAATTCGTGACTGAACACTCCTCAATCCATGACAGTGTTAACTCACCAACCATCCATTTAAAGCAACTGCTTCTACCAAGGGCACTGATGTCTTCTCTTGTGACATTATTTAGCTTTCATTTTCATTTTTTATCTTAATTGCTGAGAACTGACCAACATACATTTCTGTTCCTATGCTTAGTTCAGTACTAAACATCATTTACTTTCACTGAACCAAACAATTCTGAGATATGAAATATATTTTTCTATTTTTGTGCTAAACAATATGGGGGACAGGCAGAAATAACTCTTACACCAGTAAATAGTTACTTCTAGAATATTAGACTGTTCATTAGCTTTAACAAAAAGCTATAAAAATCTATAATTATTCATTATTTTTGCTTTAAGACTCCTACCTATGTGCTGATCTAAAGCTTTTACATCATAAATTCTGCCTATTGCTAACCTGGCCCCAGCCTTCAATGCCTCCCTGGTTTAAATTACATATAATGTGTTGTACGTTCCTAAATGATCTGATTCTTTCTTCAACTTCTGATATCCTTCAGCTTTAACACTAATTTTAAACATACTCCATGATTCCAGTTTTTTCAATATGTCACAATTATTCTATAGCTTTCACACACATATTTTCTTTACCTAAAACCTATACAACACATTGACATACTCATGAATAACTCTGCTCCTTCAGAGTTCACTTAAAATATCACCTCTCTGAGGGAGACTTCTTTAAATCCCCATAGCTTGGTGGGTTGTGGTTTACCCTGACATGCTAATTACCCAGTATGGTTTAGATACATATCTGGCATATAGAATATTTTAGGAGTTCAGTAACTAATTGTTGAATAAATGAGTGAAGAATATTTTGTGAGAAGATGGCCTTGGCCAAGTACCAATTTTAATTCATTATTTTTTGTTTTTTTCACAGAACACAAACATATGTTTTTCATAAAGGAATTTATATCCCAAAACCCAATGGAGTGCCTGACATACAGAGGGTAGTTAGTAAATAATTATATAAATTGCTATTGTCAAATTTCAAATAGCTTCCAGAGCTCAGGATAAAACAAGCATATATAAGTACTATAATCTGAATATATATTCTCTTGCATTTTCTAGTCATGCATTTAATGTACATTGTAGAAATACTAAAGAATATACTAAATATTCTATAGAAAACACTTAAAAATGCTTTAAACAGATATGAATCATTTATTTCAAATGGGCATCCCTGATTAAGGCTATATTCCAGAATTGTTATTATTTCTTTAATGTCAGTGACTAAGAGTAGAATTCAAATGGGAAAACAAATTTGCAGGGAGTCTTCTGTTTTTCTTGAGTGATGAGTTAGCTTTTGTTTTGACAGAATAATTTAAAGAACATTTCTATAATATCAAATAAAGGAATTACCCATACATAGTTCTTGGGCAAGACCTGAATGTACTGAAAGATGTTTTGATTTAAATAGAAAAAAAATAACTATTTATTTTAGCCCTGCAAACTCAGTGTAGATTGCAAGCATCTCTTCATATTATACATATCTCCTTATATTATATTTCTATTAGAGAAATATTTATTTTAACCTTAAAAATATTTCCTAGTGAGAAACCAAGTTTTCTATTTTCTTCCTATTCTACACTGCTTAAATATTTTGTATGAAGCACATATTAATTATTTCAATTTTAAAACCATAGTCATTATTATAAATTATTACTACAAACAATATCAAAGATCAAAAAGTGCCCCCAAATTTTCAGACAATCAAACAAAATATATCTATTTGGCCTTAACAGTCCTCTATCTAGAACTAATGCTTTGTTATTGAAAGAAATAAAAAGACAGAGGAAGAGAGGGAGGAAAGAAGGAAGGAAGGAAGGAAGGAAGAAGGGAAGAAAGGAGGGAGGGAGGGAGAAAAGTACATGGAAAATTTTTTAAATAAATAAAATTTTTAAAAGTCAACTTTGTATTATAATAATACTAGAGAATGTCACATCATCATCACATATTGGTACATCCTATATTGGTATGCCTGAGTAAACCAGTGAGCAAAATAAATATCTGTTTACATAAACATACTAATTTTCAAATCTTTTAAAAGCTCCCAAGAGAAAGATTTAGACCCAGGAAATATTATAATGGATAAAGTTCAAGCACCAGGTGCTACTACTTAGAAATAAGAAAAATGAATATAGTCATTAATGTTGCTTCTGGGTACAATTTTCTTTTTTAAGATAATCGGAACTTTAAGTAAGGCTTTTTATCAGATGTATTAAAACACACACACACATGGATAAGACAGAGGAATAAATAAAGAGGTGTAATGTATAAGCCAGAGAAAAATAATATATATTCTAGGCTCCATCAGTCTCAATTAATTTACCTGTAAAATAGACTATCATTAGTAAACTTCATCATAGGATGCTTGTGGAAATAAACAAAATATGAATTTGAAGCTGCTTTGTAACTTATGTTGTTAATTCCAAAGAAATTCCAGATGTGAAAATGTGACAAGCAGTATTTATGAAATAAAGAGTACTTTTATGAATTAGGTGTGCATCAGTACAGTGCAACATGTCGCTCAAAGAATTACCTTTACTAATAACTAATTATGTAAAACAAATGATACATTTGTTGTTTTCCTCTTTTAAACTTTAAATGCATAATCTATATATAAATTTTAAATTAAAAGTACTTTTCAATCTTAGAAATTACTCAATTGAATTAATTTAATTATTTTCAGAAATTTTACACTCTAGAGAAAATTGTGGTTGAGGGCATGATGAGAATGGTTGACAGACAAGTAACATTTAGATACTGAAAAATGTCAACAAAAATGGTGAAATCTGGGAAGAAAGACAACTTTTCAGAGTGTGATTCTGGCAATGGGAAATGCTGTAAAATTCAAAGTGCCTCTAATATGAAATGCAGCTGGACATTGATATGTAAATGATTAATTATTCAAGTTCTGCTCTGAGAAGATATGTCACACACCAAAGGAATTGCAGTAATGGGCTAACTTGTATAGCAGGTACCTGGGAGACACCTGTAGGAAAATATTTAGAGGATATCACATTAAGGTTGTCCAGGGTAAATTAACTGATGTGGCTTTACTTACCCAGGATTCAGAGGATTAGCTCTAATATGTATCATGGGCTAATGAAAGCCTGAATTATTAGGGATCATAGAATCTGTAATGCCTACATATCCTAGTCATATTAAAGAAGAAGAAATAAAAATGTTTATATATATGGGAATGATACAGTGATCTATCATGGCCAAACTGTTCAGCCATAACTACTATATGACTCAGTGAACATTCTTTTCATCATTAAGACACATATTGTCAAGGAGACCAATAGCATACTTTCAAGCTCTCTATAAAATAAATTATAGGTTCTGATGACACAATTAAATTGCACTCTGAGTTTAATGGCAATATTGTTCTAGATGATGGTACTTAATTAAGAATTAGAGAAAAAGCACACTCTATTAGTCACTGTAGACTATTGCCAGTTATCCAATCAAGCCTTGGTAAATATTTTGGTGAATAATGTCTTACTGGAACACAGACACACACATTTGGTTATGTATTGTCTGTTGCTGCTCTTTTGTCATAACAGCATAGTGGAGTGATTGTGGCAGGGACCATCTGCCTCCCAGATCTAAAACCCTTTGTCCTCTGGCCCTTTCTACAAAAGAATTTGCTTGTCCCTATTATGATCTTAGGAATAGAGTAGTGATCACTGGATTTTACTTATTCAGAAATGTATCTTCAAGTAACAAACTTATCATGAGGTAACTGAATGAAATGAGTAGTCCACTAAGCTACTACTTGGTCTATTTAATCAGAAAAGTATAGATTTTTTTTATTGAAGTATATTTGATATACAAATCTTATATTGGTTCCCAGTATACAACACGGTGGGTCAACAGTTACCCATATTCTTATATCCTCACCCCAAGTAGTGCAGTTACTATGTGTCAACATAGGAAGATGTTAAAGAATCATTGGCTGTATTATCCATGCTATACTACCATCCTTGTGACTGACATAATGTGATTGAAAATTTCTGTGCTCATTTATCCTCCTCAGTCTTTCTACCCACAGATCCCAATTCCTCCCCCATGATAACTACCAGTCACTTCTCAATGTCTATGAGTCTATTAATGTTTTGTTCATTTTGTTTTGTTTTATTTTTAGATTCCACAAATAAGTAAAATCGTATGGTATTTGTCTTTCTCCACTTGGCTTATTTCACTTAGCATAATGCCCTCTAGGTCCATCATGTTGCTGCAAATGGCAGGATTTCTTACTTTTTTATGGCTGAATAATATTCCATTGCATATAAGTACCACCTCTTCTTTATCCATTCATCCACTGATGGACACTTTGGCTGCTTATTGTAAATAATGCAGCAATAAAAATTAGCATATATTTTTTCAAATAATGGATTTTGTTTTCTTCAGGTAAATTCCTAGAAATAGAATTACTGGGTCATATGGTATTTCTGTTTTTAGTGTTTTGAGGACCCTCCATACTGTTTTCCATAGTGTCTGCATCAGTTTTGGCCATGATAGATCATGAAAACAAACAAACTAAACAATTTGACAATGACAGATCACACACTGACAGTGCAGGAGGGTTCCCTTTTCTCCACTTCCTCACCAACACTTATTATTTCTTGTCTTTTGGATAGTGGCCATTCTAACTTGTATGAGGTGATTTATCACTGTGGTTTTGATTTGCATTTCCCTGATGATTGGTGATGTGGAGCATCTTTTCACACACCTGTTGGCCATCTGTATTTCTTCTTTGGAATTTTGAGTAATAACATTGCTGGGTAGAGGATTCTTGGTTGAAGACCTTTCTTGTTTCTATACATTAAATATTTCATGCCACTCTCCTCTGATAGCCTGATGGTGTTTCCCTTGTAAGTGTTTACCTCTCTCTAGCTGCTTTCAATACCTTCTCTTTACCCTTAATTATATGTCTTGGTGTTGTCTTTCTGGGGTTTCTTTTGTTAGGGGCTCTCTTTACTTCCAGGATTTGGGTGTCTATTTCCTTCCTCAGGATGGAGAAGTATTCAGCAATTATTCCTTCAAAGAGACCTTCTACACCTTACACCTTTGTCTGTCTTCTCCATCTGGTACCCCTATTATGTAAATATTGCTTCATTTGAAGTTGTCACACTGCTCTCCTAGCATCCTCTCATTCCTAGAGATTCTTTTCTCTTTGTATTCCACAGCTTTGCTGTGTTCCTGTTCTCTGATTTACATCTCATTGATTGTTTTCTCTACTTGCAGCAATCCATTTTTCATTCCCTCCATTGTATATTTCATTTCAGATACTCATTCTTCAGCTCTGAGTGGCTGTTTTTCAACTTTTCTCTTTGTTGATGTCCCCCCTGAGATCTTCAGAACTTCTGTGCAGATCACTGAGCAGATTTATGACTGTTACTTGGAAATCCTTATCAAGAAGATTGGTGATCTCTGTTTCAATTAGCTCTTTTTCTGGTGTCTTATCCTATACTTTTGTTCAGAACATTTTCCTCTGCCTCTTCATCTTGTCAGGGTTTCTGTGTTTCTTCCTTTTGAATTATATAGATCTGCTATGCTTCCTGATCCAGAGAGTAATGGCTTTATGAAGAAGCCATCCTGTGGTGTCCAGATGCTCAATATTCTTTACTCTCCAGTGCCTGGTTCTTCTTGGTGGTGGAGACCAGTTGCTGTTGATGGGCAATGAGTAGGGCTGCCTTTGTCCAATGAGTGGACTTAGGCCTAAGTCCACTGTGCCTGGCAGTTTTTCTCATCTGGTCCTTTGTGATCAGAGCAGAAGCTTCTGCTGGGATTGTTGTTGGTGGGTCGCCCTTGAGGCCTGCCCTGCAGTGATGGTAGTGTTGTTGGGTTAAAGGGGGTGGGAAGAGCACATAGGCACAGATGCACAGCAGTGGTGGGGTGTACAGCACCAGTCTGGGCCACCCACAAGGAGGAAGGAGTGCTGGAAGCTGGTTCTTGCAGGCATCTCTGCAACTGGGCTGAAATAGGGCCAAAAATGCTGAAAAGCCTCCCTCTACCTGCTGGACAGCAAAGTCTGAGGCTGCTGGGCTGAGCAGGTAGGCTGGTGGGCAGGGAAGTGCCTTGTAGGTGAACTATTAGCAAGTGGATAAAGCAATTGTGACTCCTGAGAGCACCCAATCTGTTGGGCTGAGGGACAGTTTAGGAAGTATCATTCACCTGTCCTTTCTTCTACGAAGAGAGCTCTGTCAACCCTTGCCCCCTCTGATAATCCTCCTGCTGCTGGCAAATCTTTCCAATTGCAGGACAAAGGGAACATGCCTGTCCTTCACAAGTGGCTGGAGACTCAGCCTCCCAGAGTGCTCCAGTTCTACCTGGTGTCCAGCCCTACTAATCAGCCGAACCCAACGCAATGTGAACACCTGTTCGCAGAGTAGATCTTCAGGGCCAGGGATTCAGAGTTCCTGAGATCCTATCCCTTCCCTGGTCCATTCGTGTCCCTGCTGCTTGTAGGCTGGGATAGGGGAAGGGATTTTGTCCTGCTAGATCATACCTCTGCCATGATTAAATATTCAGTATCCCTGCATTGAAGCAAGTACTTTACAACACTAAGATACTATCCTATGTGACAGACAAAGAGGAGGCCTATGATATCCAAATAACAAATTGTGTATTTTCCCAAATTCATATCCTGGTGTATTTACTGGACTGATGGACTCAACCCATAGTTATTTCCTCAGTCCCAGAAAGCATAGCTGCAAAAATGTATTCAGAAACTGTCACAATCTCATATTGTTTTTTTACCCACAAAATCAGGTCTATTAAGGAAGAATGTATGACCTGAACTAGCACCACACACCTACCATTGTAATACATCCAACGCTGTATTATTATAAGGAATTTGAAGATATCAGTGCCATATTAAAAACTTGAAATATGAAAGGGTAGAGTTCTATTATATCCCAAATTAATTCATCCATTTGATAGATATGAATTCCAGATGGATCTTGAATAATAGATTATCACAAAAAAACCCCACATAATCAGGTAGTGATGATAATTGTAGCTGACACTCCAGATGTGATATTTTTACAGAAGAAAATCAGCACTGGCATTTAGTATGCAGCTATCAACTTAGCATAACACTTTTTTTCTCAATCAACATTATTAGGGAAATCAGAACTTGCTTACCTTCTCCCAATATAAGCATCAGCATCACTTCAATGTCTTATCATAGGACAATTACAACTGTACCTCTCCCTAAAGTTTGCAAGAATTCTGATCACCTTGATGCCCCATAAAACATCACATATGTCCATGATTTCTCTGTTATGGTCATTGGGTTCAGATACGAACAGCTAATTACTGTCAAGGTAGTGACTTATTTTACATGATCTAGGTACACTAACAAATCTCAATTATAACATAAACTTAGGCCTTTGTGAAGAATTTGAAAGTAATTTAAAAGAATGGAGAACTAGAAACTAGGCTCCAAAACTATCTTCTCAGAGTTGATGTTCATTCCTAGATTTCTTCCTAAAAGTTCACATGCTTTGAGTTTCTCCATATTATGTCTGAAAGCATGTCTAAGTGATCTTTACATATTTGATCTATAACTATTTTATTCCTATTTTATAGGTTTGAAAATTAATACAAAAAGAACTTAAGTAACTTGGTCATGGATTTAAGCACAGAAGTTTTAAAAAACTGCATGACAGGTAGACCCACTTGGAAAGAATAGGATGCACTCAAGCAAAATTTTAAATACCCTAGATATATAAAATACATAAGAAATTATCATCAAAATGCTAGTGAATTGTATAATTATGACAACATAATTGTTCTAACATAATATACTGTTAAAAATAAATAATATCTCATAATGTTCCTTGGAAGTCTTAGAAATTGAATTTGGGGGACAAAAGTGTTATTAGGTAAATGTTACTTTCTTATCTAAGGAAAAATATAAAATATTATAAGTGCTTACCTACATTGATAAAAAGAGTTTAAAATATGTGGTACAATGCTAACATTAAATCTAAAATCACTAGAATAGATGTAATATATAAAGCAGCCTAAAACTAATAAAAACCTTAGCCCAGCCCCACCGCCTCCAAAAATCAAATCAAAGTAAATTTGATCCACTAATAAAAGTCAGAAAAGACAGTTTTAAGAATACAAAAATTCATGCTCAGTAAAACCACAAAGTGGAATATCAAGAATAATTTTAAAAATATTAATTTTGACAATGTAAATTAGAACATAAATGAGTATAGACATAGACCTATAGACCTATAGACATCAACACGCCTTTGTAACTACACTCAAACTTCAATCTAAGTCTACACTCAGACCAATATCTACACATACAAAAACCCATGTTCTTGGCTATGTACAATTATCAAGAAATGTAGTTACTGAAACAAAAGGACATCAAAATTACAGAGAGGGAAAAACATTTATGAGGCATATCATGACAGAATAAAGAGAATCTGGTACCACTAATCAGATGCACAGAATTTAAAGTAGAACCATTAATAAAGACAAAGAGGAAGAGCTATATTGATAAAATAGTCTGTCAAGAAGAAATCATAAACATGAATACAATTAAAATCATTTTAAATGTATAACCCTCAAATTTCTAGAAGTTTATAAACGTTAAGACAAATCCTCAAAGTAGGATATGTAAAAATATCTTCCTGAACTGATAAAACAAGAAGCAAAAAAGATTATATAGACTAGTTGCATCATACCATGGATGAGATTGATTCAGTAAATATATTAAGAACTTTGTGCACAAAATTATGTCTTCTTAGACATATCTTGAATTTTAATAAAAACTACTTTGTATTATGTAAGAAATAAATTACACTAGATACATTCTCTGATCATAGTGTAAAATCATTGGAAATAAGAAAAAAACAGGTAAAAAAATAGTTAAAATTTCATCCACTAAGAAATAAAAAGCATAGTTTAAATTTCATCCACTAAGAAATTAAAAAGTATAGTTTTGAATTAAGAATAAATAATAGGTGGTAATAAAAATTATTTAGAAATAAATAAAAAGTATAACATTGCATTTAGAATGCCTGTATAAAGAAGTTAAAATGTTATACTGAAGAAAATATACAGACTTACATATGTTTATTCAAAGAAGTAGTGCTACTAAAGACTGAATATTAATAAATTATAATCTCTAATATCAAATAATTAGAAAAAGAATGAGAAAATAAAACAAAATAAAGTAGAAAAAATGACTAGTAAGGACAAAAAAGTAGAAGCCAGTCTCTTAATAAGGCCAGTAAGAACAAACCAATTGGCAGTTATGGTGAAGAAAAACAAAAATAATGGAAGATACAAATAGAAAACATTAGACAGAAAAAGATAATAAATGCTAGATGACAACCAGTTGTAAGAGGTAAATTTAACTGTTGTTTTCATCATTTACTTTAGAGAAGGTTTTATGAAATTATTCAGATAAAATTTTAAATTTTGATATTTCTAAGAAGTACTAAACAGGAAATATTACTTAAGAGAAAACCTGATTAATTAAAGAATAATTGGGTAAAGGAAAAATTTAGTCACTATTTACCTTATATGAACATAACACTCCTAGACAATTTGACTTAAGAAATTTACAAATATTTAAGGACCAAAGAGCTCAAATACTATACAAATTATTCTCATCCAGGAAAAAAAAATATGGAAAACAATGTAATTTGTTATGAGTCTTGTATAATTGGATTCCAACTGCAAAGGACAGACAGAACAAGAAAGGGAAAGTGTGAGCAAAATCTCACTTATGCAACTGTGTATTTAAAAAAATATGTATCATGCTAAGTATGTTTTCATGTCAGGATTACAAGGATATTTAATCACTGGGAAATCCATATATGTAATAGATCATATTAGTAGACCTTAAAACACATATCACAAAACCATCTCAGTAGTTCCTGAAAACAAAGATTATTTTATAAATTACTTTGCTTAATTATTTAATTAATGTCTACCAGAAAAGTAGTAGAGAACATATTATACTGAAACTTTAAGCATCCAAAACTACATCTAAAGTCAGAAACAATGGGAAAATGTGTGCTGAGAGAAGTAACAAAGCAGAAATTAACAGCAGAATCACAGAAAACCAAAATAGTAATGAATGAATATTTTAACCAACTCTAAGTGTATCTGACATCTTGGATGAAAAGAACAATTTCAAGTATGACATAATTTGATAATACTAACCCTACAATCTACATTGTAGACATAGAGAGAGATATTTTCTAAAAAATGATTTTCCACAAATGTTTATGGTCTATATAATATTATAGAGACTTCAACACATTCAAAGATTAAACAACTAAGAATGAAATAAAATATAATTATAGCTATCTTAAACTACTCACAAATATGTAAAACAGCCAGGAATGAACCTACCAAAAAATATATAAAATTTATATTGAAGCACACATAAACACAATCAGAGACAAACCCAATGTAAAAAAACTCTCATGTTCCTGAATGAAAAGTTTATTGTAATGGTGCCAATTCTAAAATTCTAACATACTTTATTATAGAATTAAGCTGATTTTCAAATTCATCTGAAATTAGCCAAAGCAATTTTGAAAAGGAAGAATAAAGGGATATATACACAAATACATATATATATAATGCTGTAATAGTAAAGTAATTAAAATAGCCCCAGGCATAGACAGATCAGGAAATAGAATAAAGAGAAAATAATTGGATTATGCTCATATGGGAATTTAATCATAATAAGTTGGCTGGTCAAATCACCAACAGGCTCCAGCCATGGAAAAGGAGATAGTACCTGACTTATCCTCCGTCCATAAACAAGTATAAAACTGGAGCAAATGCTCAAGGTAACTGTTTTCAGATGTTGGACAATAGGCAGTGCAGGACTGCAACCTCTCTTAGAAGGGAAACATCAACTGCACTCTAGCCCTCTGCTTACAGGTACTTTTCACCTGGGGAATAGGGATGTGGAGCTTAAGCAGAGCACTCTGGCCCCATTAAGCTGAGGGGACATCACTTGGAGTTTGAGGCAATAAGACAGTGAAACATACAAGAATGCACTAGAGAAAAGGGGCCTGTGCAGAGGTCAGGGCTGGAAGGGTGGTGTCTGGGAGAATTACATGGGGTTGTTCTTTGCTGGTCCTTGGCCTGCACATGCACAGGGTAAGACTTCTCAGGGTCTGGCTGAGGGTGACTGCCACTAGGCTGAGATAAAGCCGAGCTGCTTGAGATCATATAGCCCTGGGAGCACTGACACTGGAGTTTTGGTCAAGCCAGAGCTGGAGACCTTATAATACCTGGCATTCTATTAAGGTACCAGTACCAGAAAAATCATTTTAGGAGGAAGAAACACACAACAGAATAAGAGCTACTGTATGTCTATACTAACAAAGCCTAAAGTTAATCATCAATGATGTCAAAATGGGCTACCAGTCAACTAACTGGTTGACAGGAGAAAACTCAATACTTTTAAAAGGAAACAGCATAATGCACCCTCCTTATTGCATAACTTCAATGTCCATGATGCAATTAAAAATTATGAAACATGTCAAGAAAAATGTGTCAAATAATCATGAGAAAAAACAGTCAATGGGAAAGGCTCTAAAATGACCCAGATGTTTGGATGAGCAGAGGAGGCCTTTAAAGAAGCTATTATAAATATATCTAAGGATTAAAGATCATTATGCTCTTAATTCATGAGCAGATTAGGAAATGGAACCCTACAGAAAAAATAAAGCATGATTCAAAAATCAACACAATATCTAAAGTAAGAAATTAACTGATAGGTGCAATAACACATTGCAGTTGGCAGACAAAAGGGTCAGTGAAAAAAGGACAAATTTTTGACAAAACAAACCTCATGAAATGAGGGAGAATATCAAATTATCTAGCATACTGTCATTGGAGTCTCAGAAGGCAAAGTGAGAAATATACAGTAGGGCAAATATTTAAAATATAAAATGCTCCCAAACTGGTGATTATTCCAGTCTTCAGATCCAAAAATATCTCAGTCAATGCCAAGAAGAATAAATACTCAATAAACCCTAAGTAGCACAAAAACAATGAAAAAAAAAGATAGAATATTAAAAAAGTAATTATATCGGGACCATTTGCTTTACAAATAACTTAGGTCATTACCCAATATCACAAACTTCAGATGTGTTAAAATGTTTAACATAAAAGACAATATTATTAACAATTAGGAGAAAAATTAATGGAGGGCAAGCTTCTGTATGATTTGAAAGAGATGCCTTCTTAAGGAAGCCATAGATGCCAGATTTCTTAAAGGAAAAAGGACAACAGATATATGATAACAATCTTTATGAGGGAAAATACTATAAACACATTAAAGTATTAGCCACACACTTGGAGTAACTATTTGA
The DNA here is from genome assembly GCA_032199065.1 of Smutsia gigantea. NCBI lineage: Eukaryota > Metazoa > Chordata > Mammalia > Pholidota > Manidae > Smutsia > Smutsia gigantea. The sequence continues at coordinate 72,084 of JAVSCE010020087.1, read as the reverse complement.
CTTGTACAACACACAATGGATTAGTACATTCTCAAAACACTCTTAAGAAACAATAATAAAATAACAGAAAAGTGGACCAAAGATATTTTTCTTCAATTCAAAAGAGAAACTACAAATGGAAAGTAAAGACATCAAAATAAGCTCAAACTGAAATAGCAATTATGAACACATTATAAATAAATAAAGGTTTCTTTCCTATAATACTGGAAACATTTCAAGCTATTGACAAGTTATATGCAAGCTTTGCCTTGACCCATGATCAGCATATTTTCTGATGTACAAGGGAATTAATAAAATTTCAAGGGAAAAAGTAAGTCAGAGAAAAGTGAATGTTCAGAGGTAAGGAAGCAATCAAATGCACTAAGATACCTAAAGGGATATGTTAAGAGTAGAGGCTGAAAATATTTTGAATGGCATATTAAAGAGATTAGAATTTATCTTGTAAACTGCATCTACTGAGGTGTGTTTCATGTAATACTTTTATCATGAGACTCAAATAAAGATGATCAATCTGAAAAATACCATATTCACTGTCCCCCTTTAGAGATTCATTTAAAAAAGGAAGTGAAAAGAAATAAATATGAGCTTAATTTTGCTTAGCTCTGTTTTCCCAAATACATTTTTGAGACAATCTTCAAGGCAATATTTAATTTGTATTATATTTGTTTATTTCTCAAGAAGGAGACTGGCACATAGGATTACCCCTATTAATATTTCTAGGAGCTGTGGAGCACAGAACACTTTGGAAAAAGCTGTTTTAAGCATTTAACCATTTAAAAACAGAGGAGTGAGATAATTGCGTACAAGGATTAGAAGGAGGGGAGATTGAAGTTAGGGAGATTATTAGAAGACTTTTGCAGTCATCAAGGGAGAAGATGATATAAAATCAGACCAGTTCAGATTAAACAGAAGGAGTGTTTCAAGAAGGGGCATGGTTTCAGGAGATATAATGGAGGTAATTATAAATCCTGAACGTCAATAAATGTATTTGGATAAACCCATCTTTAGGTATTAAATTCATATACATTAGCTCTTATATATGCTTACTAGTTTATTCGTATGGGTTATAACTTTTATCCAAGACCTACCTTTAAAACCAACTGTGTGGTGTGAAGGTTTTAAGCCATTTTTCTGAACAGAAATTTATTATCTAATGATTAGCTAATGGAAATGGAATACTAGCAATGAGAGGCTTGCAACAGAGCCAGAGTTTGGGAATGGTGAAACTAGCAACTAGTGTGTAGAGGTGACACAGATAAGAAAATGTAGGATCACAAAATAAACACTCATATGACAGACTACAACAAAAATGAGCAGCATAAAATCATTTGGCTAATAATCCAGGAGCTTACCCATGAAGTCCTTGGCATCCAAAATTATGTTACTTTTAGTTTTGTTCTGGCTTTTTCTTTGGTCATAGAAAAGCTCTCAGAGGGCTACATCTTGACTATAGTGGACTTACATTCTCATTAGAAGATAATACAATTGCTAGCTTTTTGTCCTGCCAGCCTCTTTCCTAGTTCACTTTTTCCTCTTTGTATTATTCTCCTTCTGGGGATTTAATGCAATTAATAATTTTAATATTATCAATCTATCCTGCATCAATTTCTGTTGTACCAAAACTTCACATGACATTTTCAAAAGTTTTCCTTTGGTTATTAGAGACAAAATATCTTAACATTAAGTATACTTTTGTTAAAATATTATGATTGTTTTATAATTTTTTATTACCCCCAGATAATTTGAATATATGAAATAAAATATTATGCTGGGGTAAACAATATCAAACTTCCTATACTAGCTAAAAACACTAGATTGAAATAATTATGTTAATAGTTACACCTAAAATTGTACAAATACATTTTTACTCCTTTATTATATTACATTTATCTTATTAAAAGACTCCTAGTATTTTCAATTAAGTAGGGAAAGCCAGTTGATTCAACGTCTTGTGTAGAAAAAATTTCCTGTTGTGCAGATTTTTAGATAATGTGATTGCAAAAAGCTTTAAAATTAAGGGGCATATCCATGCTTTAATATACCTGCTCTGTATCTTCTTTAAGGACTTGCAATACCAGTTATTATATCAACATGTCATATGATGTTCTGAATATTTTCAATACTTTTTGAGAAAATAAATCCAGAGAATTTAAAAAATTATACCTTATACACTAGTTTGCTCAATAACTGAAGCTAAAAATTCACTTGAGCCTATTCTTTTTCAGAAATGACAAAGAAAACAGTGTTTACATCTATATTATGAAAAAAAATATGTGCCTATTCTCCAGAATAATGCAAAATGCTAACACACACAAATAAAATTATAAAAATGGCTTTTAAAACAAGTATATAAATATACATTCATAGTTTAAATATACACATATATATTGATTTAAATTAGATGGTTGCTAAACAAACTTAAAGCAAAATTAATATTTATTCCAAAATAAATAACCAAAATTATTTGGTTAAATGAGAAGAATATGTTCTAAAATAATTTGCGAATTAGATAATTTGCCAGAACAATAATTTTTAAAAGTTGTTTCACTGAAGTTAAATTTACTAAAATTAACATCTCAGTTTAAAGTAGTCTGAAAAACAACTCATTTTAGATATGTTTATCTACTATTACATACAACATAAACAAATCATATGTTTTAGTGATTAAAAACAGTTGACTTATTTTAATTTGAAGAAAGCTTTTACATTTTGTATGAAAAAAATAAACACCTGAGAAGAGCAACAAAAATTATTGACAGAGGAATAGTTAAGGGACATTCCTCAAGCCATTCCAATTAAATCATAATAGTATTGACACAGGTTTGTAAAAAATAATAGAAACCCATAAGTATGTGCCAGCATTTACTAATATCTTAGAAAATTGGGAATTGGAAGGATTATATATTAAATATCCCAGGCACAAATGACTAGTCATTGGCAGATACAAAGAAAGGAATGCATCTTACATTTGACATGCTAATGGGTTCTTGAAGAGTTAAATTTAAAGAAAAGAAGCATACTTAAGAAAATTGAGATTACATCCACAGTTTAGGATTTCAGAAATCATCAGGACTGAAAACACAAAGAGGAAGGGAATTCTCATGTATTGATTGGATGCACAGATTTTAAGGAATTTCAAAACATTAATGGGACTGTTTTCAAACCAGAAAAGTTGACATTGCTGCCTGTAAGAATACCATGAATGTAAACACTGAAAGAAATTGCAGCAGAGCACAATTATATAGAAAAGATTGAAAAGGCAGTTCAGAGTTAGAATTGTGACAGATGTTGTATGTTAACTGCTGTTCCTCTGACATATGTGTTGTATTTGAAAGTAGGACATCAAGTTTAAAAATCAAACATTCCATGATTGACAAGGTTTAAAACATTTATGAAGACAACTGTGAAAGAGTTCCATATATACCTTACCCAGCATTCCCAATTGTTAATACCTCTCATTTTTATAGTACATTATTCAGTTAATGAACCAATAGTAAATACATTATACCAAAGTTTCACACTTTATTCAGTACTTAGTTTTTACCTAATGTTTTTTTTCTGTTCCGGCATCCCATTCAGGATACCACATCACATTTAGTCAATATGTCTCATTGGACAACTTTTGGTTGTGGTGGGGTTTTAGACTTTCTTTATTTTTGATAACCTTAAAAATTTTGAGGAGTACTCAGATATTCTCTAAGATGCCCTATACTGAAATTTGGTTGCTCCTTAACTCATGCTAATTTTTATTCTATTCTTTCATCCTTATCCTTAAATATTCTAAATTATTCTGAATTTATATTTTACTACTTAATGTACTACTTAATTAATTTAAACATACCTATTATGTTTTCTAGCTTTTGCTAACACGACTCTCCAAGTAAATAAATACTTTAAAATCATGTAAACTAAATTAAAATAAAATAAACATTGCGTAACTGTCAAAATTTGTTCCTTTCTGATAACATTTGGATATAATTTTCCCATCATTTTACACTGTAATCCCATACCTGAAAAATTAACACTGTTTTACTGGTTAAAAAAATTACCTATTTGACAGAAAAATATTAAAATATGAGCAATGAATGACTCATCTCCAGATGGATTTCAGAAGTTCATTTTGCAATTGGAAATGTTGCCTGTCAATTTAGCAAAGAAGAAACATCTATCTGTTTTAAATTGATCACTACAGGAATTTACTACATATGAATGGCAAATTGGCTATTCCCATTCTGTTTCGTTATGTGGCTTTAGTAAAAAAAGTTTGAATTAAAAAAAAATATGACAGGTACTATCATAAAGAGAAGTTGATCATACATGGATGTATTATGCAACATGTTAATTTTAGCACATTCTTCAATGTGTATAAACTGAGCTAATTCAAACATGTAAACAAGCTTTGAGGTCTTTTCCCCCATAATATATAAAAAAAATTATTATCTTAAGCACCAGGTACCAACTGGGGGATACTAATCCGGTAAAATTCAAAAGGAAGAAATTGTACACTGCCCTACTAATTTATAGGAGGATCCTAGTATCTATTATGTTAGGTTTGAGAGAGTTCAGAGAAGAAGAGACTGACAGGCTTATATGAAAATGTAATTAGAAGAGAAAATTATTGTCAAATAATTTAGATAAAACAAATCTGGATTGCATGTCTAAGAAATCTTTATTCTATATATTTTCTTAATTATTTACATTAATAATTTGGTTAATAACCAGTAATAAACTATAATTACTCTTTAGTAATTTGACATTCTTATTGCCTAATAGTGTGAACTCAAAATGCATAAATGTCTAGTTTCAACCAACGTATCACTGTATTTTTAAAAATCCTGGCTGTTTGGAACTAGAATTGGTGTTTTCTACCATTAAGTGTTTCTCCTAAAATTACACATTTATTTTGATGAAGTACAATGGATAATAGGTGCCCCATGAAGGGTTTAGCATGTTTAAATATTTTAAAATTTAATTTGTACTTAATTGATATTTATTTTGAAATGCACTTATGTTTATAACAAAAGAGCAGTAATTATATAATGGGTTAAATGACAACTTTTTGTACAAATACAGTAAAGACACATAGTCAAATGTTGATATTTGTAATATGTTATGAATTTTAACAATTTATTATACAGAAAGCTCATATTATAGGATTCTTCAATAATTTACATCACCACATTTCTTATTAGAAGAAAAATAAGAAATCCTAACATAAAAGATGGATAATTAACCTAAGTTATTTCCTTGAAAAATTTATTAGAAGAAAAAATGTCTTTCATAGTCACAGAATCTAGAACTAAAAGTAATAGCTGATTGTAGATAATTTATATTTATTTTCTTAATTAGAATATGAAAATTGTATTTCCAAGTTAATCTTGCATATGCACAAATTCCTCCTTTTTGTTTTTAAATCAAAATACATTACCATTACATTTGATTATAGTTGTAAAAGTTGATGACATTATGGATAATAAGCATAAGAGCTGTCACATTATTGCTAAAACATGGGTTTTAAGAAAACAACCTGACTGTAATCACGAATCCAGCATTTTCTCAGCTTTCATAGGTATTAAGGGAAATGCTCCTGGTAATTTAATCTAAAGACAATATGAGAATCTATCAATAATTCTATGATACTAGTCAGAACAGAAAACATATATTCGAAGCTTGTCATATTGAAGTAAATCAAGCATGTGCATTTGATTTGGAAGAATATTTCTAAGATTCATAATAAAATTATAGAAATTAGATTTCATTATAATTCCTCCAATAATTTGATTATGCTAAAAAATAACTTTTCCTCAGAAATCACTCATTCACACAAGCACATATACATTTATGTAAGCATATATTGATATATTCATTATTTAAGTGAATCTTACATTTTGAGTTTCTGACATATATAAGGAAAATATCTAAAAACAAGTTCTAGACTAAAAAAAATAGAACTAATAAATTCAGTAAAGTCACAGAATACAAAACGAATATACAGAAAACACTAATAAAGAGCTATCAGAAATAGAAATTAATAAAAAATCCATTTACAATTGCATCAAAGCGAATAAAATACCAATAAATAAATTTAAACGAGGTGAAAGATCCATACTCTGAAAGCAGTGAGGTATCAATGAAAGAAATTGAAGAATCTCAACTTACCTAGCACTTCCTGAATTTATGAATTGAAATAATTAAATATACATATATATATATATTCCAAGCCGTGACCATTCACTAAAACACAAAACAAGAGAACAAATAGAAACACAGACACAGAGGATTTGAGGACTATGGAGAAACAACTTACTTTAAATTTTTTCTTTTTCTGTTAGTATATACAGTGCAACATCTTATTGGTTCATTCACCTTCTTATATACAGATGCATTTCTAGCTGTGGAAAAGGAAATCTATTCTCTGAACATGTGGAATTCAAGTATTGAGCTGAATAACAGAAAAGAAAGTATGAGAGATAGAAAGTAAAAATAACTGAATAAAACAAGCATGTGGCCTTCCTCCCAGAGGAATCCTGGTCTCCCAGGTGCTTTCATTCCTCATGTTTCTCTCAGCAAAAGAATATTTCACACAGTATAAGATTTTTATAAGCTAAGATACATGTTTTTTGTGTGTCATGTAACTCCTAACCATAGACTAGGTAACTTATTTGGTGTTGAATGAGAAATAGCTACAAAAAAAAAAAACGGAAGTTGTATTTTCTCTGTTGAAGGTAAAGCAGACAATTTTGGGATAATGGACAAAAGGTGAGTGGTTTTCCAGTGTGATGCCTCCTAAATTGATACATATATATATTTTTTATTTTGGTACCATTAATCTACAATTACATGAGCAACATTATGTTTACTGACTCCCCATCTTCAAGTCCCCACACATACCTCATTACAGCGTAGTAAGATGCTATAGAATCACTACTTGTCTTCTCTGTGTTGTACAGCCCTCCCCGTGACCCCTCCACATATTATGTCTGCTAATCATAATGCCCCTTTTTCCCCTTATCCCTCCCTTCACACCCATCTCCCAGTCCCTTTCCCTTTGGTAACTGTTAGTCCATTCTTGGGTTCTGTGAGTCTGCTGCTGTTTTGTTACTTCAGTTTTTTCTTTGTTCTTATACTCCACATATGAGTGAAATCATTTGATACTTGTCTTTTTTGGCTTGGCTTATTTCACTGAGCATAATACCCTCTAGCTCCATCCATGTTGTTGCAAATGGTAGAATTTGTTTTCTTCTTATGGCTGAATAATATTCCATTGTGTATATGTACCACCATCTTCTTTATCCATTCATCTACTGATGGACACTTAGGTTGCTTCCATTTCTTGGTTTGTAAATAGTGCTGCGATAAACATACGGGTGCGTCTGTCTTTTTCAAACTGGGTTGCTGTATTCTTAGGGTAAATTCCTAGGAGTGGAATTCCTGGGTCAAATGGTATTTCTATTTTGAGTTTTTTGAGGAATCTCCATGCTGTTTTCCACAATGGTTGAACTAATTTGCATTCCCACCAGCAATGCAGGAGGGTTCCCCTTTCTTCACATGCTCACCAACATTTGTTGTTTGTCATTTGAATGGTTGCCATCCTTACTGGTGTGAGGTGATATCTCATTGTGGTTTTAATTTGCATTTCTCTGATGGTTAGGGATGTGGAGCATCTTTTCATGTGCCTGTTGGCCATCTGAATTTCTTCTTTGGAGAAGTGTCTGTTCAGCTCCTCTGCCCATTTTTTAATTGGATTATTAGCTTTTTGTTTGTTGAGGTGCATGAGCTCTTTATATATTTTGGATGTCAACCCTTTATCAGATATGTCATTTATGAATATATTCTCCCATACTGTAAGATGTCTTTTTGTTCTATTGATGGTGTCCTTTGCTGTACAGAAGCTTTCAGCTTGATATAGTCCCACTTGTTCATTTTTGCTTTTGTTTCCCTTGCCCGGGGAGATATGTTCATGAAGAAGTTGCTCATGTTTATGTCTAAGAGATTTTTGCCTATGTTTTTTTCTAAGAGTTTTATGGTTTCATGACTTACATTCAGGTCTTTGATCCATTTCGAATTTACTTTTGTGTTTGGGGTTAGACAATGATCGAGTTTCATTCTCTTACATGTAGCTGTCCAGTTTGCCAACACCAGCTGTTGAAGGGGCTGTCATTTCCCCATTGTATGTCCATGGCTCCTTTATTGTATATTAATTGATCATATGTGTTTGAGTTAATATCTGTACTCTCTATTCTGTTCTACTGGTCTGTGGGTCTGTTATTGTGCCAGTACCTAATCGTCTTGATTACTGTGGCTTTGTAGTAGAGATCGAAGTTGGGAAGCGAGATACCCCCTGCTTTATTCTTCCGTCTCAGGACTGCTTTGGCTATTCGGTGTCTTTTGTGGTTCCATTTGAATTTTAGAACTATTTGTTACAGTCTGTTGAAGAATGCTTTTGGTATTTTGATAGGGATTGCATTGAATCTGTAGATTGCTTTAGGCAGGATTTTCATTTTGACAATATTAAGTCTTCCTAGCCGAGAGCATGGGATGAGTTTCCATTTGTTAGTGTCCTCTTTAATTTCTCTTAAAGAGTGTTGTAGTTTTCAGGGTATAGGTCTTTCACTTACTTGGTTAGGTTTATTCCTAGGTATTTTATTGTTTTTGATGTAAATATGAATGGATTAGTTTTCCTGATTTCCGTTTCTGCTAGTTCGTCATTAGTGTATAGAAAAGCAACAGATTTCTGTATATTAATTTTGTATCCTGCAACTTTGAAGAATTCAGATATTAGTTCTAGTAGTTTTGGAGTGGAGCCTTTAGGTTTTTTATGTACAATATCATGTCATCTGCAAATGTGACAGTTTGACTTCTTTACCAATCTGGATGCCTTGCATTTCTTTGTTTTGTCTGATTGCCATGGCTAGGACCTCCAGCACTATTTTGAACAACAGTGGGGAGAATGGGCATCCCTGTCTTGCTCCTGATCTTAGGTGAAAAGTTTTCAGCTTCTTGCTGTTAAATATGATGTTGGCTGTGGGTTTGTCATATATGGCCTTTATTATGTTGAGGTACTTGCCCTCTATACCCATTTTGCTGAGAGTTTTTATCATGAATGGGTATTGAATTTTGTCAATTGCTTTTTCAGCATCTATGGAGATGATCATGTGGTTTTTATCCTTATTTTTGTTGATGTGATGTATGATGTTGATTGAGACATATTTTTAACAGTACGGTGTTCAGGGCTTACATTACTAGTTAAGTTTAAAACCCAGCACTACATAAGTTGCAACTTTCGTCACTCTTTAAAATGAAATTTTAAAGAGCCCTATAAATGGTCTTTGTAATTAGATGGTATCTAGCTCTTATATTTCCCATGACATTTTCTCATCTCATTATCACCTAGTAAATAGTATTGCTGTAGAAGTCAAAACTGTTTTCACACAAAATATTTTTCTTTATTTAATGTAATCTGGTAATGAATGTAGTGTGATAAAACAATTGGTATTTTTGTTGACAGAAAATACTATAGGTACTTTTCTCAACAATATGCTAGATGACATTAGAGTGTATAATGTTTATAGTTCCATGTTAAAAATAAATATAGTGTGGCATTAAGATATTGGTGTATTCTTTGGTTGCCCTTGCCTTTCTGTTTTTCTGAATATCATGGCATACTTCTTCTTTTAAGAGTTATGGCTTTAAATTTTCAAACTTCTATGTCTTTGGAAGTATTTACTCTAAATAGAGTCTCATTTTCTGAGTGCTTATTATGCTGTTTAATTATATTTTAAATCTGTTGCACTGAAAAGCATGTTGTCATGATTGTATTTATAGGTGTAATTTTAAATACTTATTCAGAAGTAAAAGTTTGGGGACTTCTGTGACCTATAGAGGGAATACTAATTCTCTGAGGAATAAAGGTTAAAACAAATCTCAAGTTGTTTCATTTATTTGAGATCATGCACTTGTGTCTCAGAGCTGGCTTTCATGTCCATGGTCCTATCTTTTTAGAGCCATTAAGTTTTTGTCAACCTGCAGATATATTTATTTATTTACTGTGTATTTATTTATAGTGTATTTATTTACTGTGCCAGGTGATATGGCCTCCATATCTGGGTACACTCATGTGCATGCTGTGCACTCCGGTAAGCATGTATATCACTATGTGATAGATACACTAAAAATCTACTAAGGACAGCAAAATTGGTCATTTATCCTAATATTACCTTATAATTTCCACAGCTTTCTCACCCATAACTGTGTGGTTCTCATTTGAGATTCACAATTATTCTCCTCACACTTCTTTCCTCTTTTCTGTTACCCAGAGGTTCATAATAACAACTGATGATTTATCTTTTTTTAATGACTTAAAGACAAAAGTCTATCAAGTATTTGGATTGCACTGAATATATATGCCAAAAGAGGTATCAATTTAATTATTCATCAGTATGAATCTGTCATTCGATATAATCAAATTAATTAGTTTTCATTGATTTAGAAAATTGCATACTGAAAATAGAAAACAACCTCAAAAGTGGATCAATATTATAATAATTCCTCTGACAATACAAGTCACTCCATTCTTTCCTAGATTTTAAACTCATCATTAATGTTCATAAGTATATGATGCTTTTAAAAAGAATAAGATTCATTTTCTTCCTTAAATTTACCACTGTTTTGGGGTTTTGAAAAAATCCCATTTTATTTATGCCATAAGCATGTGAATTACTAGGTATTGAAAATTAAAATATTTGAAAGTATATAAAAATCACAGCTCCTGCCATTAAGAAGTCTTAAAGGAAGACAGAAAATAAGCCAAGGACATCAGTGTCACAGTGCCTTGGATGAGAAATGTACAATATGCTATGACATCAGAGGGGTAGAGTTTATTCAATTCAGTCTCTGAAAATGGGGAAGGAGGAATAGCAATCAAGAATTTTTGGAGAAGATTCATAAATTGTGTTTTAAGAAATTACTGAGTTGCATAAGAAAGGTGCAGGGAAGTGAGAGGCTTCTCAAGAAGAGGAGCATGTTTTTAAAGGCTCAGAAGGTATATAAAATACTGTCTTCTTTGCCCATTAATTTTTTTGTATTATCTTCAATTTTCATTGCTTCAACTTTACATTAACTATTTTTATCCTCTAATTTCTTTACCTTCTGGAGTGGAGTTTTGAATTTTTTTTTACCTACCTCTTTTTAATTTACTGATGCAAATTTTCAGTTATTGGTTCTTCAGGAAGATGTTGCCTAGAGAACCTTCTCCTGCCTGTGAACTCCAAGAATATCACTCAAGGAACTTGCTCAGCAGTTTTCAGAGGGGGAAAGGGGGCTCAAAGATGCGATCTGAATGGTAGTATGTATTATTAAACTCGTGATTGTGCTAGTATCTCAGAGAGCTTTTTAAGAAACTTCTGGTATTTCATTTTTATAAAGAGTACATATATTTCAGAAGAACAAGGAAGCAAGGAAAATGTGCCTTACAGAGAGTTAGTAGTGTGCATTAGTACAATTGTATTTTCAAAGTAATTTTCCTTTTTTCCTCAGAGAAAAGCCCGTCATTTACTAGAAAACGCATCTTTGGAGTCATGCAAATTAGGGCCAGTCTCAGTTCCCTCACTTCCTAGCTTGGGCAAGTTACTTACCTTCTTTAAGCCTCATGTTCCTGATCTGTGAAATGGGATATTATGAAGACAGCATGATATGGCATATGTAAAGCACCTAGTACAATGCATGGTACATGGAAGGTACCCTGCAAAAGGTAAAACTGATGATGATGGTGGTGATGTAAAATAGTGATTCTTAACCCCATGATATCCAAATGCCTCTTTTTACAACGAATCTTTTTATCTCCTTACTAATCTGTAATAAAATTAATAATAACATAATAAAACCTCAATTTTAAAAATATTTTTACCTATATCAGCTTAGTGTTTGCTATTTTATGCTTAATTTAAAAAATTATTTGTACGTAAATCCTTTGAACTATTATAGAGAACAAATTCCATGCCCATAAAATACAGGTTTCTACTGTGGTAAAGTCCAGATTTAATAAAACAGGCCATTTTATCACTACTTGTTATAGACACCAAACACAGTGATTTAAGATGAGTTTATAATTAAGATGAGTTTGTAAACCCTAACATTTATAATTTCAAAAAAAATTCTCTGCATAATAGGTTGCATTTACTTGGTGGCTAATATAAGGACTGCTGGAACAATCTAAGGAGAGAAAATATACTCAGTCTTACATTATTTCTAGGGACATATACACCACAAAATAGAATCCTAATAAAAAGTATCAATACAGAATATAAAAATAAAATATATCTTAATTTTCCAGGAGCTTATGTGGATTAAACACATTTGAATGAGAAAAAGAAAGTTTTTTTTTTTCTGAAGAACTGAGACAAAGATAAGCTAACATGGATTTGCTATTTCCAATGTTGATACTAATTTTCTGTTTATATTCTAGGAACTATAATTCAGTCTCATAATAACCAAAGTGATTAATAACCTTTGCAAGGAAAAAAGAGAGTGAATACTGAAGCTGAAATAAGTGCACAACATTATCAAAAATCAATAATTTTATGTGGCTATAAAATTCATTATTTTTTTATGTAAAATGTCAGGAAACTCTGATGCAGTCCAGAACAAGAATTCCAACAGCATTTATCAACTTATCAGATGATAAAAAGTAAAAGGGAGAAAGTATAGAAATGTTGTATTTTGAATGTGACAGCTAAGAAAACCACAACGGAGACGATCCAATGGACAGCTTGTGAAACAGATAAAGATCAAAATCCAGTCTGAGTGTTTTTCATACTTCTCACAATATCATCCATGCATATATAATAAAATCTCTAAGATTCAGACTGCTATTCCAATTGCAATGGGAGTTTTATATAATATCGATGTGTTTAAAACACTGTGAAGTCTTCTAAAATGTAGTGTATGAACGATGATAATGATGTTAGTTGTTTATGAATTTTCACTGAGTCTGAAATATAGTATTATTTAAACAAATGAACAGATAGTCCAAATACATTTGCGCTAGTGAGAAAAGATATGCTGGTAAGTATGTTATGTTCTCTCCTTTCCCCCTTTAATTGGAGTAGGTTTCTAAAAATACACATTGTTTTTCAGAGTATTTTAAACAATTTTAAAACAACATATACATTACAACACATACTATATACTTATGAAAAAAGCAAAACAAAAATTATAACAAAACTTTGTCTAAAGTAATTTATACTAATGAGAAATGATGTACAAACATGATAAGAATTCATCATTGAACTGGAAGCTGTAAGGTATATATACATACAGAAACCACGTGTTTTATATGTACTTTAGAATTGTAACACTAGCACAACGTACTTGCATGTATATTTAATCCTTCAAAAAACACTTTCTTTTATGTCATTCCTGTGTGGAAAACCCTTAAGTTTAAGTTTTTAACACTTATATTTTAAATAGAAATAAGGTACAGAAAGATTAAATGATTTCTTGCATGTTTTGATGAAAATAGCGGTTTCAGAATTCAAAAGTTTGCTAAGAAAATACGCTGACCTTTGTACAAGAAAGAAAGAAAGAACACCTGAAAAATTCAGGTCAGTACTGATCCTTCTCTGTCCTCTTAAAGAACCACACCACTTCATCCCAGACCTCCAACAGTCCTCTAAGGTAACCTAGCCATCAGTGACAATACACACACACACACACATGCACTGCTACAACTGCAACATTCTAATGTGAAAAAAAAGCCAAGGAAATAGAATTGATGGTCTGAAAAAACAAAATGCAAAACATTATGCCGGGCTCAAGTGTAATGTTGTGGTTGAATCTCTGGGGAGGGACAAGAGAGAGTTGTAGTAAGTTAGGGTAGGGGTAAAATTATAAAGGGCTTTATGTGAGAAAAGAGTTTAAAGTTGATCTTGAAAGTTATGGATGAACAATTTAAGTGGAGGAGCTAAAATAGCAACTAATCCTGAACTAGGCAGGATTTTGTATATGTTAATACAGTGAATACAACAACCCTATAATATAGGTATTATAACTACCCCCATTTGATAGATTCAGAAACTGAGAATTGGGAGATAAAGTAAATTATCCAGTGTCACATGGCTGTATAGTGGAAGAGCTATGAATTGAACTCAGTGGGGATTAGACTGTTCCCTACTCACCATGTTGCTCTATTCTGCAAGGCTAATTAAGTAGCTATTACAGCAGAACAAACTCTGAGACATGAGGTCCTCATCTAAGCAGGAGAAGTAAACCGATGGGGGTTTGTGCCCGATTTTAGAGAGTGATGGAGACAGACAATTTTTCAGTGATTTTGAAGTTCAGAGTTTAGGTGACTTGTGGGATAACTGTTGATTTATTTGAGACTGGAAGCATGGAAAAGGAGCAGATTGGAAAACAAATCACTTAGTTGAGTTGTTGAATTGTGGAGTTAGAGGTACATGTAGGTGTTCCAAATAGAATAAAGTGTCCAAAGACTTAAAGAGAGGACTGGATGGAAAAGAGTACTTAGACTCAATAGATAGATTTGGAGTTGAAACCAATGATTAGAATGAGGTCACTTCAGGGTGTTTTGTAAAGTGAGAAAAACTGAAGGACTTTAGGGGCACCAATATTAAAGGGATGAGCAAGTATTGAAGCCAAAAAGACAGGACAGAAACAGAAGAGATTAGTGCTACTAAAGCAAAGGGTAAGAGGATTTCAGAGGCAATGGACATATCATCTGGTTAAATGCTATAGAAGGTGATAGAACGTTTGAAAATAAAATATTCACTAGATTTTTTTATGTCATTAATACATGAATGGCAATCATTTCAGTGGATGTCATGATCTGAAAGCAGATTCTGAGAAATTGGGAGACGTGAGTACACCACTTCTACAAGATTTTTAAAACATGAAGAAGTATCCTGAAAACTAGCCAGAAATTGTTTTAGTGTTTGAGACACAGGAAACAGGTGTTTAAAAGTCTATAGAACAAAACAGCAGCAGACTCACAGAACCCAAGAATGGACTAACAGTTACCAAAGGGAAAGGGACTGGGGAGGATGGGTGGGAAGGAGGGATAAGGGGGAAAAAGAGGTATTACAATTAGCACATGTAATGCAGCAGTGGGGGACACGGGAAAGGCAGTATTTATAGAGAAGATAAGTAATGATTCTATAGCATCTTACAACGCTGATGGACAGGGACTGTAGTGGGGTATGTGGGGGGGACTTGATAATAGAGGGTCTAGTAACCATAATGTTGTTCAAGTGATTGTACATTAATGATACCAAAATAAAAAATAATAAAAAAATAAAAATTAAAAAAGTCTATTGAAGATGATCATTAAAAAAGGAATGTGTTGAAAATCCAAAGGATAAAAGTGGAGTAAGGCTGGGGAGAGGAACTGAGGAAGAGAGAGGATACAGAACCCCAGATGGAGGATGGAGAACTGAGGAAGCCATTAGGAAGTGAAAGTAGTCCCCCAAAATGGGCACTTAGGTAGGACGTAAAAGAGAAAGATTCTTCACCAGGTGGCCTCACTTATCTTAGTGAAGTAACAGCTTTTATCATCTGCCCAGAGCCAAGGGTTAGTGGAGAGGCAGCAGATTTGGTGAAAACACAGTATTGAATTTCACAACTATTTTCAGAAGCAGGTGCTATTATTACTTCCATTTTATAAATGATGGAACTGAGCTAATCCAGGCAATTTGACTTCATGCCTTTAACTACTACATTACACTATCTCTTGAATATTAAAATTCCTTAATAACTTAAATAGAGAAAAAGATCTGTATAAGGAAATCTCAAATCATTTCTTAGCAGCACCAATCACTAAACTAAGGTTCAGGACAAATAACTGTAGTGGCCCCAACATGGGAGATGGCATGATTTCTCCAGAATGGTTCACTAGCTGAAGTGGCTCAAAGAAGCAAAACAGTTTTTTTTCTGCTCTTCTTCCTCTACTTCATCTCTTTCACATTAGTCTTCCAAGATTCCCAGAATCACACCTCTTTAAAAAGACTTTTGTAATCCCCCTTTCCTTGCCCTTAGAGGTGAGGCACTTTCAGTATGCAGTACCATGGATGTAGATCTAGCACACTTTATTAACCTGTGTTCCCATCTTTGGCTAGCCTGTCTTGCTCTGTATCCTGAGACTACCTGGAGGGCAGGAGCTGTACCTTTATCTCTAAGTGCGGGTGCACAGCTAATCGAATACATAAAGGGACTCAACACAAGTATGAACACGAGTCTGCTGAATGAATTGAGTGGAAGTATTTTTTCATAGATATACTAAAATGATGTTACCGATATATCAAGAATATTGCTCTTTCTCAAAGATCAGCTGACTGCATTTATGTGGGTCTATTTCTGGACTCTCTATTATATTCTATTGATCTGACTCCTTTTCTTTTTTTCTTATCACAACTGTGACTGAAACCAACTGGCTTATTGGGATGGGGTCAAAAACAGAGTTTTATATGCAGAATACATTAAAATTTTCTGCATCATTATCTTTACTGTATTCTAAAGACTACTTAAGTTTAAAAAAGAAAAGTAATTTATCTGTAATAAAATATAGTGGACAAATGGACAGATTATGAAAATAAATCATAGAAAAACTGAGGAAACGTTATTTAAGTTCATCCTAAAATTACTATTTACATTGCTTTAAGGTATACTACATGACTTTAAGGTAAGGAATATAAGCAAAAATCCTTGATTTTTTATATATGCAAATTAGTGGACTGGACAGTAGGTGAGATGAAGTTAGCAAACTACAGAGCTAATTATTTTATATGCTACCATAGGAAGTGGACAGATGTGAAGCTATTCTCCAAGCATATGTTGAAGCTTAAGCCGTTTTATGCCTTAATTTCATGCTTTCTTTGACGTATAGTTTATAAAGCAAGCAATCTGGCAAACTGTAACTGTATCAAAAGTTCTCAAGTAAGATAAAATCTCTATTGAGTAAAACCATATCACAAAGCCCAGAACTATATCACTGTTTATTTAGGGTGAAGTTTGAATGATGTTTTCCATATGGATAATGCATCCATGTCCCCTTAAAGCATCCCTCATTTTAAACAGAGTTCCTCAATGTTTTATGTTCACATACCTTTGTTCACTATACCTGTACTAAGTTAAAATAGTATATTGTCCCTCACATATTTCTGAGGAGTTACATACATTTTCACCAGTTTATTATTTAGAAAATGTTCAAACTCATCAAACCTTTTAAAAAGTTGAAAAAATACTATACTCATATACCCTTCCCCAGATTTATTGTTAAAATTTTGTCACATATGCTTTATTTGTCCCTTAGCTTTCCATATTCACATGTGCTTGTGACACCCCCCCACAACACACACAGACTTACTATTCACTGAAACACTTGATAGAATATTGAGGACATTATAACACTTTTCTTCAAAATACTTTAGTATGAATTTCTTAAGAATAAAGATATTTTGAAACATTAACTCAATACCATTTTCAACACCTAGAAAATTAACAGTAATTCCATAACATTATCTCAGTTTATATTTCTATTTACCTAATTTCCCTAAATATCTTTAATTCTGTTATTATTTATTAATTGAGAATCTAATCAGGTTCACAGCTTGCATTTGTTTTTCTTCTCTGTTTGGATGCCTTTAGCCCAGAGCCACTTTACATCTTCCAAACTTCCTTTCCTTATTTTTTCTGTGACATGAACTTTGTTAAAGCAATCAGGACAGTTCTCCATAGAAAATCTTTTTTGATTGCTTTCTCATAGTGTTGACTAGCTTGTGTTGTTCATGTACCCTTTATATTGCCAACAAGTGGACATTTTGTTCTTAAACTTAAATATTTGTGACAAGTACAGGTGATGCCTTCCCTCAATCAGATGCCACAATATGTTGGGTTGTCTCTTCCTTGTTATACTAAGTTTGATAACCTGCTTAGGAGGTAACTCCCAGATGCCTCCATTATAAAAGTAGTTATTTTCCTTTATTATTAGCCTCCTCACACATTTTTATTTTGACATCAAAAATGTTTATCATAAGGTTAATTCATTGCAAAGGATATATGAACTAGCATTTCAGATATTGTTGATATGCTTTATAATGCTTAATTTTATGTGTCAACTTGACTGGCCACAGGATGCCAAGATTAAACATTATTCCTGGTATCTGTGAGAATGCTTCTGAATGAGATTAGCATTTGAATTGGTGGACTCAGTAGACTGCCCCTCCCCAAGGCAATGTGGGTAATCACCATCTAATCAGATAAGGGCCTGAATGGGATAAAAGGCAGAGGAAGGAGGAATTTGTCCCTTTTTTCTGTCCCACTGATGAGGTGAGATCTCTCTCTTTTCCTCCCCTCAGACAGGGATTTATACCATGGGCTCCTCTGTTCCATTGGACTTGGACTGAATTGTATCACCAGTTTTCCTAGGTCTACAGTTTATAAACAGCAAATCATGGGACTTAGTGTCCATAATCACGTAAGTCAATTCTTCATAACAAATGTGTATATATAATTGGTTTTGTGTCTCTGGAGAACCCTGACTAATAAAGTCTTTAAATATGATTTTACAAAACCTTGTAGCAGCAAATTTAGCTCATTTAATATATGGAAAATCTCTTTCATTAAACTGAATTGGCAAATGACCCAGATAAATGAGACTTAAATTTGACTTCAAAACTCTGACAATTTTTAATGTGACAAAACATGATAATTTATATTCTCATAATAACCATATCACTTCTGAATTGTAATTCATGGGTAGACAGGAAGATAGAAAGTGAGGAAGGGGAGAGAGAGAGAAAGAGAGATAGAGGGAGGCTTACAATGGTTTTTTCACTAAGAGGAAATAAAGAGTGCCTTTGTCATTTTTTTCTTTTAGAAGGTCCCTTTTCTTTGCTTTCCAAGTGTTCTTCCTCAACATAAATGTATTCTCGAGCTGTCTCTTTATTTATTGCGCAGGAGTTTTTAACACCCAATGCTCCATTGCAACACTCTGATTGGGAGAAAAGATATTTCTCCCTCCCTCCCTTCCTCCCTCCCTTTTTCCCTTCTTTCTTTCCTTTCAACTTAGGAGAATGATAATTGTGAAAAGAAGTTGAAAAGGAGAATTTGCACAGCACAGATGCATTTATATGGATCAAATTTCAGAAGGGTCATTTATGAAAGTTGAGGACATGTACACTGATTTCCTTAAATATAGTCCAACCCTTTCATCTGCTAAAGGTATGTACACTCCAGTGTGAAAACCTCTGATCTAGCGGATAGTCACAGGGATAATAATAGCTAATAGTTTTTGAGTTCCTAATATTGGCCAGGCCTTTTTGATATCTTATTTATTAGCCTCACAAGAGTCCCATGAAGATTATATAATATTGCTAATGTAGAATCTGAGGTTTCCAGATACATGTATATAATGTGACCCTTCAGGAAGTTAACCTGCTCAGGAGATCTAAAGCCTCCATATTTCTATTATTCAAAGATGCTGCTCAGGTAAATCACAGTCAAGACCTTTTGACTAATTTTCCTAAATGAGGCCCAGAATTTTACACAATGGTAGACAAAGCTTTTTCATGGATATTTTAAATATTATCAATGAGTATGATGAACTAATGAGGGTCAATATTTCTATTATTTAAAGCATAGATCATGACTGTAAGTAGTTATCATCTTTACTTACTAGGTGGTGGAATTGTTTGATGAATCAATATAGATGACCAGGTTGATACTTCATTTATTTCTTAGCCTTAAGAGTTTTGGCACATGCTATAAAAAGGAGTTTAGTCTTCTTTTATTCCTCATTTATGTTCTTACTATTGAACAGAATGTCTAGACAAAAACATTAATGAAATATTTAGTAGGTTCGAGGGTAATTGACTAGTATCTTGAGAATACTTAAAGAATACTCATCTTAAATTCTGCACACCCAACTCCTGTATATGTGTAAGTTAAGGAAACATAAACTGCAAAGATGCCATTTGATTTCAGCATATAGCACCAATTTGTAAACTTGTGACCTTCCCATACTATCTTTGTGATATATATTATTTTCATTTTTCCAACTAAAGCA
Source organism: Smutsia gigantea (assembly GCA_032199065.1). Classification (NCBI taxonomy): domain Eukaryota; kingdom Metazoa; phylum Chordata; class Mammalia; order Pholidota; family Manidae; genus Smutsia; species Smutsia gigantea. The sequence continues at coordinate 52,010 of JAVSCE010020087.1, read as the reverse complement.
TTTTGGAGTGCTTAAATCGTTCTATATAAACTTTCTCTTAATAATCCTTATGCTAGCCACAGTCTGCCGAATCCGCTGAGATACCAGACAGAACATTCTCAGTGGAAGCTCTAAAGCTAATAAAGCACCAGCCCCAAAAGCAATAACTCAGGTAAAAGAAGGTTCAGGAAAGGCAGAACTAGCCCTGTCCCCTCATCAACCTTCCTCTTGAGGTCATCCCAAAATGCTCTGCTCACTGTGGGAACATCCTCAAGTCAGAGGCAAAGTGGATCTCCTTTTGGCTGCTTGTTTTTTATGTTAAAAGAGCTACATTGTTAAAACATAACAGGATCAGTAATAAATAAACAATGTAAATAAATGAATATTTGATAGCACAAAAGGAAGTTACACATAGACATTTAAAATAGTCACAAATCACTATTGTTTCACCATGTTGTCAGAGATAAATGTATAACTTAAGCTAAAGATGGAAATAAGGAAAAAGAAAAAGACCCTGGATGATATAAAATTGATAGAATTGCATGGATTGTTTTTAGAAAGAACTATCTGAACAATGAAAGAGTGCTATATATAGTTAAAATGAGAAAAAAGACGTTATTTTTCAGAAATCCAGTTTTAAAGGTTCAGCAATACAATGTGATTTTTACAAAGTTCCAATTTATATTGATGTACTGCATTTATTCATGGATTACATATGAAGAAACATTGGATTGGGAGTTAGTGTGTTTGGACTGTTATCGTGTTACTGCCACTAGTTGACTATAATATTGAACAAGTCACTTAGCCAGTTTGAACTCTTGCTTCCTCCTGGGTAAAAATAATACAACACATAGTTATTAAGCACCTATAAAGGCCACGAATTGTGCAGCTGCTGTAAATACGAGGTGATTAAGAAAGAATTAGTACCATTTAAGACCTCTGAGGTGTGTATATGTATGTCTGTGGAGGGCAAGGGGTGTGGAGAGGAAGAAACACCATTTCAACTGTGCATTGAAGGATTAATCATTGAAAACAAAAGTATAAAATAAAAAGATATGGAGGAATAAGAATGTACAGCTGTTGGAAAATAATGTACTTGGACTAGATTTGTGTGATTTATGAATATTCTAAAACGTGCAATCCCCTTTCATTTTATGCATAAGAGTCCTAGGTAGTCATAGTTATTGAGTTCATGCGATTGGTTGTACATGTATAAGGAATGTCATGTAAATAAAGTGGGTAGTTTAGAGTGATTGTAATGAAAGAATCTTCTCAAATAAAAAGGTGAATGTGAAAGATTAAGTGGAGAAAGTATCACATGGTGTAGGATGCTTGTTTACATTTTTTAAAATGTAGTCTTTTGACTGTTTTTAAAAATATAACACTTTTAAAAGGTAGGAAAACAGTATTTTTCCTCATTTATAAACTTTATATTCCTGAATGCTTATCTGGAGGAAGAGACAAAGAAGGCACAGAGATACTGTGAATGCTTTGATGCAAAAACGTGCCTAAGGAGAATGATAGGAGCATAAATCCCTTTTAGAATCAGTTCAGGGTAAATGGTGCTCTTTTCGCTTCCTCCATGGCTCCCAACAAAGCCCACATTTCTTCAAGATGGAACTTTGCAGTCACAAAACCAAGACAAGATATGAATACAAATATCAGTTCTCTATGTAGCACTCTGAGGTGATTACATTTCATATAACTGGAAGGAGAAAACTATACCAAAAAGCAACTTTGCATTCTTCCACAACAGTTACTACCCTCTCATATGCCCTTTAGTGTCACTTAACAGCAGACATTTTCAAGTGCACAATATAAAAAGGTTTTATGTTGTCAAGTAGCTTTATTACTACAACAGCTGACTAAAGATAACCCTAAATATTTGGATGGCTTTGGAGCCAGATAGTGGACAGTGAGGAATCTATTTTTAGAGACTGGAATAATAGTTATATAGTGATGAAACATTTGGTAAACATACTGTCCTGGAACATTCAAGAGGCAAAACATATACTTAATGATAGTACATCTCTGGCCAAAGAAATTCCTAGAAGAAAGGTACTAGAAGGAATTGTGTTTCATTATCAATATTGGATAAGGTACTACAAGGAACAGGTGAGCTCAAAGAAAAAACAAATTGTGTTATTTGAAGCACTGAAAAGGGAAGGGAAAAAAATCCTGAAATTACAGAATTTGGAGGCATATGAAAGAAACTATTGCCCATCTTTTACCAATAAAACATAAAATTCATATATACTCTGAAGTATAGATAGCATACCACATTTGTTAAGAATGCCGGTTGGATTTATTGTAAATATTTTTAGGTGGGCCAAATGACTCAATGAATGGGGACAAAGATGAGGTCCATCTTTGCATGGCATTATACTTGTATAATTGCATTGTATGGCATTATACTTGTCCCATTTTTATGAAATTGGATTCCAATTTCAAACTGAGATTTGGGGGATGTCAGTTACTCAAAATCTGTTAATTCATATACAGGAGATAAAACACCTACAAAATACATCATTTTGTCTTTGCCTCAGACATGGTCTAGGACACTGTTGAAGAGCAAATGAGATCTAATGTAGTGGTTCCCGAATACCAGCCACGGAAAGGCTGTAGTCCTCTGTACCTGTTGCAAATTGATGTTGGATGATTGATTGGGATCCTGAGCTAGATTTGAACTGGCTGTTCTGAACAGCAATAGACCTAATTACAGTTCACTTCCCGCTATGAAGAAAGGCTATTTGATTGGAAGCTGTAATATCCCCAGTTGTAGAGTGGTAATATGTTATATTACAGGAAAGGTATTACACTAGGTACTGAAAAATAAATTAATAATATCAATGTTTTCCTGAACCATCTTGGATGGGTTAATAAACATAAACATGACACCAATTAGAAGGAAAATAAGTGAAATCAGAGGAGTTGAAAGTATCAGGATTTCAAAGGATTGAAAGATATTGTGTAGAGAAGAAAGAGGACAAGATGTATAATATGAGAGACCTGGGCTTGACTAACACTTTATATAGATTTGGGCAAATCAGTTTAATCCGTGTAAATTTCAATATCACAGTCTGTAAAGTGTGAATATATATGCTGACCTTAAAGGTTTACTGTAAACATTAAAAAATATATCATTATATATTTAGTACTAAGCATAGCATTTAGCACAGTTGTAGATGCTATAAACACAGAGTGGTGGAATGGAGCAAGAAGACAAGAAAGGGCTTGATGAGAAAGTAGTAACTGACATGACTTGTGAAATATACAAGATTCAGAAAGCCTAAAGTCTTGTATAGGATCAGGTCTTTCTCTACCAAAGAACAGAAGATTTGAAATCAATGTGCTTAATTATCAACCAGTAGATTCTTATTATATTTTATTACATCTTATTTCAGGAAAAATATTTAGTAGGAAACACAATGACAGAGCAGCTTGAGGAAATGGGTATAATGGACTCCAATTTCATAAAAATGGGACAAGTATAATGCCATACAAAATGGTTATGTTTTCTCTCTGAAACATATAAAATTACCCTATGAAATCTCAGTATCTTATTCTTGTATATTACTTTAGCAAAAAAAAATTCTTAAAGCTCCATGACCTTTAAGTAGTTGAATGTATTCTTCATTTTAAAAATGTGTAATTTTCAAAACTTTTTCAAAAGATAGAATAGGATTTGAAATATTTCTTAAATACTGTTTTTATGCATTTGGATATGCATCAAATGGGCATATGAAAAATATTTATCTATGTTGATTTGAACTCCCCTCAAAATAAGGACTAAAATACATCACTTTTCAGATATAACAATTCAAATTTTAGATTTTTTCAGATAGCTAACATTCTTTTTTATAATCAGTAAATGCCATGAGCACTCTTCAGTTTCCTCAAGTGTTGCTTAGAGCCCTTAGAGTATAAGCATTACCTTTGGGATTCAGTGGGGTTGCTTGCTATTAGTATTTAGTCTGTCTACATGAACTATTTTGCAAGCTGATGTGTATTAAAATGTGCACTTAACTATATTTTAATTATCTTTATTTGTCCTCAAATATTTTCCTTCTGAACTGCTTAATTCTATTTTTTTTTTTTTTTTTTTGTCCCTTGAATACCTTTGTGTTTTGCTGACCTGTGTTGGAATAAAAGGTTGAACTCTCCTTTACCTAAGTAATGGAAAAACCATGTTTGTAATTTTCTCCCAACCACTCTTAAACCCCATAATAGGGCCCGTGATTAAGCCTCTTATAATAAATGTTGCTTGATGAAAATCCAACCACTAAGTCATACAGACTAAATATCAAATCCTCTGGTATACTCTGTCCTTAGATACATCCTATGGCATTCTTGCAAATCAAAACACTTCCCTAAAATAGAAGCCAAAAAATCACCTCCATTATTTAAATATTAAAAATTACCTCAAGTGTTCCAATAACATATGCAGTCTGGTTTAAAAATACTTTCTAGAACTTATGTATCTTTAATTTTTTAATCACGCATAATTTTACTCTTCTAATCTATGAATATACATAGATTCTCAATGAGTTATTATTGCTGAGTGAACATTTGAACAAATGCTCTACTACAAAATCTTTTACCCATCAGAGATGAAAGAATTTTGAATATAGTACGTAATTGACTATTTATTGACTTAGATTTTTTAAAAACACCAACTCTCTTCTCTTTGCTAAAATGGATTCTTCAGGTCAGAAGTCATACAAAGCACAAGATGTGAACCTGGGATCTCCATCTGTCTGCTGAGCAGTTAGTATGATTGGGTTTGCCTTAAGTTTGTGGACCAGTTGCCATGGCAACTGTATTGCTATGCATCACTGCTTGTGTGAGATCAGGAGCAGGGCTGAGAAGAAAGTTCCCAGGTCAGAGGCAGGAAACAGGAAAGTAAAATTTGCAGTCATCTTTGCCAGAAAAACAGTGTGTATGTGTGAGTCTCTGTGTGTGCTTCTGTTTGTGTATATGCATCTGTATTTTGAGGAAGAAGAAAAATAGGAATTACGTAATTATAAATCATTCGGTTTTTTTTCTGGAGGCAAGTACATATATCTGAACATCATCAAACAACTATAAGAACTTAGAATGAGATCAATATATTTGATATAAAACAACTATATAAATAATAATATAAAGTGAGAATGAGATCAATATATTTTATACTTTAATTGACTTACTTATTTGAACCAGATTATTAAATAGCCAAAGATTTGTATACATCTCTAATCTTTCTATGTGCATTTTAAAATAAATGTTAAATAGTCATGGGATTAAAATGAATAAATTTGTCCTTCACAAAATGTGTTATGCAATTTAAGTGACAAATATTGAAATTTGTGGTATCTACAGAATAATGAAGCATGCTCCTTAAAAGGGCATAGTAATTAAATGAAATAACATTTGTTGGTAGCATCAATTTAAGTTAAAATGATACATTAAACAAAAAAAAACAAATCACTTTATCAATACCTCTTTAAGGATAAACAGTCTTGGTAAATATTAAGTGAAGAGTCTTTGTTTACTAGCAGGTCTGTTTCTGAAGATTTGGAGACTGAGACAAAGCCACTGTTTTACTCTAAAACAGGTGGAGACTTAGAAAATAAGGGAAAGGAGGTTGGTGTCATTTGGGGAAAGTAGAAAACAGGAGCATGTGAGCTCGAGTTTAGTGAGAGACGGGCACTGGCTTTGATGTTAAATTTTCATTTTGAGGGCGTCAAATGAGGTGATGAGGACTTGGTGACCTCTGCACGTTTTCTAATTGGTTTGGGTTTCTTTTAATGATTGTGTTTTGGGAGTTCTTTATCTATTCTGGATATGAGTCTTTTGGCAGATACGTGGTTAGCAAGCATTTTATCATACATTAAGCTTGCTTTATTTTTCATCCTTTTAACAGGCTCTTTCAAAGAACAGTTTTTCATTGCCGTTTTACTTATGTTTTATGTTTTTCTCTTTGATTTTTCTTTCTCTGTTCTCTTCTACTGCTTTCTTTGGGTTTTTTGAACATTTTTGCAAATTCCATTTTGACTTATATGTAGTGTTTTTTATTATATCTTTTTGTATGGCTTTTCCTTGGTGGTTGCTCTAAGTATTCCATTACATATAAATAACTTAATGAATTCTATACATGTCCACCTTTTCACAGTTGGATTAAAGTGTCAAGACCTTACCTCCCTCATATTCCTTTACCCTCTTGCATTTATCCGCACACACTGGTAACCACAATAGACAGTGTTATGATTTTTGCTTTAGTCATCAAACATAATGAGGAAAACAAAAGCCCAAGGAATTGCTGTTGTGTTTATCAGTAATTTTGCCCTTTCCCTTTTCTTTCTTCCTGATTTAAAAAAATTCCTTCTTTGATAATTTCTTCTATATTTAAAGAACCTCCTTGTTCTGTTGCAGTAGGTCTGCAGATGACAAATTCACCTGACTTTCCTTCATTTGAGAATGTCATGGTTTCCCCTTCATTTCTGAAGGATTTTTTCAGTCAATATAGAATTCTAACTCGACACTTCTTTTCTCTCAGCACTTAAAAAATATTGTGCCACGTCCATCTGACCTCCATGATTTCTGACGAGCAATTCACTGTCATCTGAATGTTTACAGACAATGCTTTGTTTTTATCTCTGGCTGTTTTCAAGAGTGTTTGTCTTTAGTTTTCAGAAGTTTCATTATGATGTATCATGATATGGATTTTGGGAGGGTTCATTCTGTTCTGGGTTCATTCATCTTGAATCTGTAGAGGCTTATGTTCTGTATTGTTATTGTTTTTTTGTGTGTGTCAGATTTGGGGAGTTTTCAGCCATTATTTATATAAATACTTTTTAAGTCTCAGCCACTTTTCCTCTCCTTATGGAAGTCTAATGACACAAATGTTTGATATGTTGTTGTTGTCTACTTGTCCCTGAGGCTATGTTCATTTTTCTTTCCAGTCTGCTGTCTTTCTGTTGTTTAGACTGGGGAATTTCTACTGTTATCTCACATTTAAAAATTCCTTCCTCTGACCTCTTCATTCTGTTATCAAACCCATCAATTGAATTTTATTTTACTTGTGTGATTTCCATTTTTGTTTCTTCTTACGTCTTCTATGGATTTGCTAAAACTTTATGTTTTTTTGGCATTGCTTCTCTAAATTAATTTCCTTCTTAGTAAATATTATCATGGTACAAACTGAAGTACTTATGGGGTAATGATGTTACACTTGGGATTTACTTAACGTTATTGAAATACAATTGATATACAATATTATACTCAGATATACAACATAGTGATTTGACAGTCATGTACATTACTAACTGCCCACCACAGTAAGTGTAGGTGCCATCTGTCAACATACAAAGATATAATATTATTGACCATACTCCCTATGTGACACTTTCATTCCCATGACAAATTTATTTTATAATTGGAGCTTTGTGCTTACTAATCCCCTTCACCTATTTTTTATTTGTACAGAAATTTTCTGGTTTTTTATTTATATAATACTTATAATGCTGCTTGAAACAATTTTCGTGGGCTGCTTTAAATCCTTGTGAGATAATTTAACACCTGTGTCATCTCAGTGTTGTCCCATGTTCTTGTCTTTTTCATTACGTTTGAGATTCTCCTGATTATCAGTATAATGAGTGATTGTCAGTTGTAACTGGACATTTTGGATTTTATATTGTAATACTCTGGACCTCATTTAAATCTTGTGCTTTAGCATGCCTTCTCTAACACTGTCTGATGGGTGGCAGGGCACCACCTCATTATTTCCATGTTGAGATTTAAGTCTGGGTTCTCCTCTCAGCTGCTGTAGACAGGGTGGGAGGGTGGAAGAGTAGAGGGTGGGGGCTGTGAGCTGCTCTTTGTTACTACTGGGTAGGGGTGAAGTGGGAGGTTGGGTCCCCATTAGGCCTCTCCTGACAGCACTCTGACAGTGAGAGAGTTAGGAACAAGATATTACTACCCACGTGGTTTTTACTGACACCGTAGAGAGGTGGCCTCGTTAGCAATGAGGAATGGTGAGAACCCTGACTCTCCACCAGCACTCCTCTGACACCTTCCTAGCATACTAGCAGGGAAAGGAAGAAGTGAATCTAACCTCTTAGTGGGGCTAGAAATCCAGGCTCACCATAGTTCACTGACAGGGGGTGGGGAAGTTTTGGGAAGGGGGCCTGATTGTTGCCACATGGGGTTGAAACACCAGATGTCCTACTTAGCATACTCCCAGGCCACCACAGTGCGATCTTACACATTGCAAGGGTGAGTGGCTGGGTTCCCCAGGCAGCATTTGCTGGTAGTGGTGAGGTTAAGGCTGAGGTCTTTGCCTCTTGTATCTGGCTGAAGCAGATTATTATCTAAAAGTTTTCAGTTTAAAACTTTCCATTTTGCTAGGCTGCCCATTCCTAGAATTTGCCTACAGAGAGTGGATTTTCTTAGGACTTTTCTCTGCCTATTGGTATTTCCAGATTGCTGACTTCCCCATAATGCAATCTGGGATCTATAAGGCAAAAATAAAACCTGGAGAACTCACCGCTGTGTCATTCCTTGTGTCCTGAGATACCTAACCAGTCTGCCTTCTGGCTACAGTTTAAAAATAAAGTAGGAGTCTCTCAGCATCTCTACCACTCTCACCCTTATCCATCATCCGTCACCTGCAATTGCTTCCTAACTAGCATCTCTTCTACAGTTCTTACTCACACCCACACACACTTATATCTGTCTTACATTGGCAGCAATCTTATAAAAAGTAAGTCCTCGTCATCCTCTCCAACAGCTTCCCATTGTGTTCAGAATTAAACCCTAATTCCTTCCTATGCCCCCCCTAAGACTCTGTGTAACCTGGCTCTCTCTTTCCCACTTAGCTTTTCTTTTAACTACTTTTTCCCACAGCTCAGTCTGCACTCATCTTTTGGCATCTGTGCATGTCCCCAGAACATGCCACATCTGCTCCCTCCTGAAGGCATTTTGCTTTCACTCACTGTTTCTACGGCTGACCTACCCCAGTGATCAGTATGGCTCCTTCCCTCACTCCATGTGATCTCTACTCAGATGAAAGCATCTAGGGAGGCTTCCCATCAACACAACTACAATAGTACTGTCATTTTGGTCACTTCCTGTCCCCTTACCCTGTTTTTTAAAAATTAAAAAAAAATAGAAACAGAAAAATCATAAGCACTCAATAAATACTCGTTGAATTAAATTATTTAAATTAAATAAAGACAGAGTTCCGGGAAGATGGCGGCGTGAGCAGGGCGGTGCAAATCTCCTTCCAAAACTATATAAATCTATGAAAATACAGCAAATACAATTACTTCTAAAAGAGAGACCAGAATTTATAGCACAGCGCACAGCCTGCATCTGTGCCTGAGAGGACTCGGCACCCCGCAAGACAGGTAAGATATGGAGCCGTGAGAACACTCCCCCACCACAGCGCACAGGCGGGAGGAGAGGATTCACAGCCGGGAGGGAGTGGAAATACAGGCCTGCAAAATAACCAGCCCCGGTGATCAGTGCCGGGAGCACTGACACACATCACGCGGTGCATCGAATATTGGAGAGGCAGAAGGTGCAGTTTTGAGGTGGGAATGTGCCGGGACCGTGTAGCAGGTGCCCCAGGACAAGAGAAAAGCATGTGCTGTTTTTAGCAGTCTTGGAGAGGCAGGGGGCCCAGTGAAGGAACACGATCACCCCGGCACGCTCAGCCCAGTGGCTGGGAGTCCTGAGGAATTTCGGACCCCTTGGATGGTGACGGAGAAAATGTAGCAGCCACACTAGAACTTTACACAGAGAACAACAGCCTCCTATTCATTCCTGCCCTGGTCAGAGCTACAAAGAGCAGAGCGGCTGCTGCTGTGGAATAGTGGAGCAACAGCAACACCTACAGCATCCTTACAGAATCCACTCAGGGTGGGAGTTTTGTTTTATTTTCCCTTTCCTTTCTTTCTTTTTTTTCTTTCTTCTTTTTCTGTTTTATTTCTCTTCCTTCTTTTCTTTTTTGTTTGTTTTGTCTTGTTTTTTTTTTAAGTCTTCAAAAGCCCAGCTGACATATGTGACACCTACCAGTGACCACTTCTATCGACATGAAAAGACAGAGGAATATGGTACAGACAAAAATCACCCAGACCCAGACAACACCTGAGACGGAACCAGGAGGAATGGAAATTCAGAATCTTCCTGAAAAAGAATTCAGAATAAAAGTGATAACCATGCTGAAGGAACTACAGAGAAATATGCAAGAGCTAAGGGAGGAAGTGAGGGAAGTCAGGAAAGATATTGCGGATATGAGACAAGCCATTGACGGGTTTAGCAGCAGACTGGATGAGATGCAAGAGACTGTTAATGGAATAGAAATCAGAGAACAGGAATACAGAGCAGCTGAGGCAGAGAGAGATAAAAGGATCTCTAGGAAAGAAAGAATATTAAGAGAACTGTGTGACCAATTCAAACGGAACAATATTCGCAATATAGGAGTACCAGAGGAAGAAGAGAGAGAAAAACGGATAGAAAGTGTCTTTGAACAAATAATTACTGAAACCCTCCCCATGCTGGGGAAGGGAATAGTCTCGCAGACTACGGAAGCCCACAGATATCCCAACAAAAGGGACACAAGGAAGACAACACCAAGACACGTAATAATTAAAATGTCAAAGATCAAAGATAAGGACAGAGTATTAAAGGCAGCTAGAGAAAGAAAAAAGGTCACCTACAAAGGAAAACCCATCAGTCTGTCATCAGACTTCTCAACAGAAACCTTACAGGCTAGAAGAGAATGGCATGATATATTTAATGTAATGAAACAGAAGGGTCTCGAACCAAGAATATTGTATCCAGCATGATTATCATTTAAATATGATGGAGGGATTAAAAAATTTCCAGACAAGCAAGAGCTGAGAGAATTTGCCTCCCATAAACAACCTCTACAGGACATCTTAAAGGAACTGCTATAGAGGGAAGCACTCCTAAGGGTAAAAACATGTCACCAGAGAAAATAAAATAGCAAAGAAAGCAGACCATCCAAATACTAACTAAAGGCAAAGAATAAAAAACCTAGTATATAAAGAATGGAGGAGGAAGAATAAGAAGGGAGAGAAATAAAGAAACATCAGAATGTGTTTACAACAACATAACAAGAAAGTTAAGTTAGATTGTTAGGTAGTAAAGAAGCAAACCCTGAACCTTTGGTAACCAGGAATCTAAAGCCAGCCTTGGCAATAACTACTTATCTATCGATAATCACCCTAAATGTAAATGGACCGAATGCACCAATCAAAAGACACAGAGTAACAGAATGGATAAAAAAGTAAGACCCATCTATATGCTGCCTACAAGAAACTCACCTCAAACCCAAAGATATACACAAACTAAAAGTGAAGGGATGGAAAAAGATATTTCATGCAAACAACAAAGAGAAAAAAGCAGGTGTTGCAGTACTTGTATCAGACAAAACAGACTTCAAAACGAAGAAAGTAGCAAGAGATAAAGAAGGACATTACATAATGATAAAGGGGTCAGTCCAACAAGAAGATATAACCAATATAAATATATATGCATCCAACACAGGAGCACCAGCATATGTGAAACAAATACTAACAGAATTAAAGGAGGAAATAGACAGCAATGCATTCATTTCAGGTGACTTCAACACACCACTCCCTCCAAAGGACAGATAAACCTGACAGAAAATAAGTAAAGACACAGAGGCACTGAACAACACACTAGAACAGATGGACCTAACAGACATCTACAGAGCTCTCCACCCAAAAGCAACAGGATACACATTCTTCTCAAGTGCACATGGAACATTTTCCAGAATAGACCACATACTAGGCCACAAAAAGAACCTCAGTAAAGTCAAAAATATTGAAGTTCTACCAACCAACTTCTCAGATCATAAAGGTATAAAACTAGAAATAAAATTGAGAAAAAAATCAAAAGGCTCAGAAATACATGGAGACTTAACAACATTCTCCTAATTAATCAATGTGTCAATGACCAAATCAAAACAGAAATCAAAGAGTATATGGAGACAAATGACAACAACAACACAATGCCACAGCTTCTGTGGGACGCAGCAAAGGCAGTTCTAAGAGGAAAGTATATTGCAATCCAGGTCTATCTAAAGAAAGAAGAACATTCCCATATGAATAGTATAAATACACAATTACTGAAATTGGAAAAAGAAGAACAAATGAGACCCAAAGTCACCAGAAGGAGGGACATAATAAAGATCAGAGAAGAAATAAATAAAATTGAGAAGAATAAAACAACAGAAAAAAATCAATGAAACCAAGAGCTGGTTCTTTGAAAAAATAAACAAAATAGATAAACCCCTAGCCAGACTCATTAAGAGAAAAAGAGAATCTACCCAAATAAAAAGAATCAGAAATGAGAAAGGAAAAATCACGACAGACCACACAGAAATACAAAGAATTCTAAGAGAATATTATGAGAATCTATATGCTAACAAGGTGGAAAACATAGAAGAAACGGACAACTTCTAAGCAAAAATACAACCTTCCAAAACTGACCAAACAAGAAACAGAAAATCTAAACAGACCAATCACCAGCAACAAAATTGAGGCGGTAATCAAAAAACTACTCAAGAACAAAACCCCCGGCCCAGAAGCATTCACCTCTGAATTCTATCAGACATAAGGAAGAAATAACACCGATTCTCCTTAATTTTTCCAAAAAATAGAAGAGGAGGGAATACTTCCAAACTCATTCTATGAAGCCAGCATCACTCTAATACCAAAACCTGACGACGACCTCACCAAAAAAGAAAACTACAGACCAGTATCCCTGATTAACGTGGATGCAAAAATACTCAACAAAATATTAGCAAACCTAATTGAAAAACACATCAAGAGGATCATACACCATGATCAAGTGGGATCCATCCCAGGGATGCAAGCACGGTACAACATTCGAAAATCCATCAACATCATCCACCACATCAACAAAAAGAAGAACAAAAACCACATGATCATCTCCATAGATGCTGACAAAGCATTTGACAAAATTCAGCATCCATTCATGATTAAAACTGTCAACAAAATGGGTATAGAGGGCAAGTACCTCAACATCATAAAGGCCATATATGAAAAATCCACAGCTAACATCATATTTAACAGCGAGACGCTGAAAGCTTTTCATCTAAGATCAGGAACAAGACAAGGATGCCCACTCTCTTCACTGTTATTCAACATAGTACTGGAGGTCCTAGCCATGGTAATCAGACAAAACAAAGACATACAAGGCATCCAGATTGGTAAAGAAGAAGTCAAATTGTCACTACTTGCAGATGACATGATATTGTACATAAAAAACCCTAAAGACTCCACTCCAAAACTACTAGATCTAATATCTGAATTCAGCAAAGTTGCAGGATACAAAATTAACACACAGAAATCTGTTGCTTTCCTATACACTAATGATGAACTAACAGAAAGAGAAATCAGAAAAACAATTCCATTCACAATTGCATCAAAAAGCATAAAATACCTAGGAATAAACCTACTGAAGGAAGTGAAAGACCTGTACTCTGAAAACTACAAGACACTTCTAAGAGAAATTAGAGGACACTAACAAATGGAAATGTATCCCATGCTCTTGGCTAGGAAGAATAAATATTTTCAAAATGGCTATACTACCTAAAGCAATCTACAGATACAGTGCAATCCCTATCAAAACACCAACAGCTTCTTTCAATGAACTGGAACAAATAAGTCTAAAATTCATATGGAACCACAAAAGACCCTGAATAGCCAAAGCAATCCTGAGAAGGAGGAATAAAACAGGGGTAATTACACTCCCTGACTTCAAGCTCTGCTGCAAAGCCACAGTAATCAAGACAATTTGGTACTGGCACAAAAACAGACCCACAGACCAGTGGAACAGAATAGAAAATCCAAACATCAACCCAAACATATAAAGTCAATTAATATTTGATAAAGGAGCCTTGGATATACAATGGGGAGATGACAGCCTCTTCAGCAGCTGGTGTTGGAAAAACTGGACAGCTACATGTAAGAGAATGAAACTGGACTACTGTGTTACCCAATACACAAAGGTAAACTCAAGGTGGATCAAAGACTTGAATGTAAGTCATGAAACCATAAAACTCTTAGAAAAAAATATATGCAAAAATCTCTTGGACATAAACATGAGCGATTTCTTCATGAACATATCTCACCAGGCAAGGGAAACAAAAGCAAAAATGAACAAGTGGGACTATATGAAGCTGAAAATCTCCTGTACACCATCAAGCTGAAAAGCTCCTGTACAGCAAAGGACACCATCAGTAGAACAAAAAGAGATCCTACACTATGGGAAAGTATATTCATAAATGACGTATCCAATAAGGGGTTGACATCCAAAATATATAAAGAACTCATGCACCTCAAAAAACAAATAGCAAATAATCCAATTAGGAAATGGGCAAAGGATATGAATAGACACTTCTCTAAAGAAGATATTCAGATGGCCAACAGGCACATGAAAAGATGCTCCACATCGCTAATCATCAGAGAAATGCAGATTAAAACCACAATGAGATGTCACCTCTCACCAGTGAGGATAGCCAACATGCAAAACACAAACAACAACAAATGTTTGCGAGGTTTTGGAGAAAAGGGAACCCTCCTACACTGCTGGTGGGAATGCAAATTAGTTCAACCATTGTGGAAAGCAGTATGGAGGTTCCTCAAAAAACTCAAAATAAAATTCCATTTCACCCATGAATTCCACTCCTAGGAATTTACCCTAAGAATGCAGCAGCCTAGTTTGAAAAAGACATATGCACCCCTATGTTTATCACAGCACTATTTACAGTAGCCAAGAAATGGAAGCAACCTAAGTGTCCATCAGTAGATGAATGGATAAAGAAGAGGTGGTAGTATACACAATGGAATATTATACAGCCATAAGAAGAAAACAAATCCTACCATTTGCAGCAACATGGATGGAGCTAGAGGGTGTTAATCTCAGTGAAATAAGCCAAGCCGAAAAAGACAAGTACCAAATGATTTCACTCATATGTGGAATATAAGAACAAGAAAAAAACTGAAGGAACAAAACAGCAGCAGACTCACAGAACCCACAAACGGACTAATAGTTAACAAAGGGAAAAGGACTGGGGAAGATAGGTGGGAAAGGAGGGACAAGGGGGGGATGGGGCATTACGATTAGCAGATGTACTGTTGGGGGGGGCACGGGTAGGGTTGTACAACTCAGAGAAGACAAGTAGTGATTCTATAGCATCTCACTATGCTGATGGACAGTGACTGTAATGGGGTTGGTGGGGGGGACCCGATGAAGGGGGTAGTTCAATCACCATAATGTTGCACATGTAATTATAGATTAATAATACCAAAATAAACTATAAAAAATTAATTAATTAATTAATTAAATAAAGACAACATGAGAAGACATAAACCCAGAAAATTGTTTATATTTCTTTTCCTTATAAATTTTCTGAAAATTCATTTTAAAATACCAGGTATCTCAATACATGCCTAGGTGTAACCTGCATTATTTTTCCTTTTGACAATGAGCATTCATATTTCCACACATACAAATACACAGTATTTGGATTGCCTGCATGGAAAAAACTGACTCCCTCTCAATAAAGTAATTTAAGTGAGCTTGTTGGTATTATTTTGAAATATAACTATTCACCTACTTCTCAATTTGCAATTACATATTAGGATTTTAGTAGGAGTAGGCATTTTATCTTTATTATTAGAAAGGAATGTTACTACATCCCCAAGACTCCAGACAACACAGTCAATCTCTCAGTTTTTAAATAGTCAGTCTATAGGAGCCATAGAATTGAACTGGACTCTTGAGCTCTATTTCCAGTTTGGATTATGAGTCACTGAGTAACCTTGGGAAAATCATTTAACCTTCTGTGACCAAGTTTTAAAACGGAAACAGCAACACTTAACTCACATGGGTATTAGGTACAATAATTTATATTTGAAGTCATTCTGAAGCTCTGTACATACACACAGCACAAATTGCTATTTGAACTATAACACCAAAGTCAGCACAAAACTCACAAAAGGCAGCCGTGATTCATATATCCATCACCTAAAAGGCTGTGGGTTCTTTCTCCAGGGTGATCTTTCCAAAGGAAAGATTGCATTACTTTCTAAAATCATTATGTCACACATTGCAATCAGGAGCAACAGAATCAATGATAGATCTAGTAAATCAAACATCCAAGTGCCCTTTTGTGCTTTATCTTGATTTCTAATTCCTTAGTTTTTGTTTTAATTCCTTAGTTTTAATTTCTTTGATTTTTAATTCCTTAATACAATTCTTCAATTGAAAGTATTCTCCTAACCATCAAGCAAATATACTCTAAAAATAGGTTTTTTTCCTATTCTAAAGACAAAACCACTATTATCTTATCACACATTTATGGAAGATTTACTATCTGTCAGATGAATTGAAAGGAATGGGAGATACTAAATGAGTGTCTTACACTAGGGAAGGAGTAGAATGGGAAGAGAGCTAATAAATAAATATCACATTTTGAACTCTGTTAAAAAATCAAAAAATAAAATACAACATAAGGAATCCCCTTCAAATGTCTAAAGTTGACTGTTTAAATGTTCGAAACACTGCCAGATTCACTCTTGTAATTGTGTATGTAGTGCAAAGGAAATATGTTTTCTAAATAACCAGTGAACATCCCCATAACACACATTTCCTTACTTGGCAAAATCAAATATTTCTCTTTAGTTCTTTCAAGTTGGGGGGTGTTGCCCTGCCTACATTCATTCATAAGAACAAGCACTAAGATCTAGGTTCCAGATTAGCAGAGAGAATTTACTCTGCCAGTTTTTTCAAAACTTCAGTCAGATTTAAACCCTGTGCCTGGAAACTGCTTCATCCCAGTAAAGGGGATAAAGACTTCATTCAATGAAAACTTCAACTGATCTCTTTAAGGGAGTATCTTCTAGTTAAGTTGATTTTTTGTACTTTCTTTCTGCTCTCTTTCTGCTCTCTTTCTTTAAGATGAAGAGGGGACATTATATTGAATGTCTTTTTTGGTAGCAGACACACTTACTCAAGGAAGAAGTTGCAGCTTGGCCAAGAAGCCAGTGGGGTGGAACATTCTAGACAGAGGGTAAAGCCAGTGAAAAGACATGCAAAGAACTGAAAACATTTCTTGTGTTTGTCATTGGGTGCTTGAGTGTGAGAGAAGAGATCATAAAGAATAAGGTGGGAAATATAGTCAGGAGGACCATAGTCAAGACTTTGTGATGGTGTTTACATTAATTATCACATATAATCCTCATGAAGACTCGGGAAAGTAAGGATAATTGTCCCTACTTTACAAATGAAGAACGTGCCTCTTAGGAAAAATAAATGATACACTCAGCACAAGTACAGAGTGACAGATTCTAGACTTGCACCCAGGTTCATCTGTCTGAACATCCTATGTTTTTATAGCTTCCCACACCAAACACTGAAGCCACAATTCCAGATTCTCTTCATCATATCTCAACCATCCAGAGCCTTGAGGCAACTGTTTTTCTAGGGATTGGTAGTGTTAGATGTTTTTAGTTTCAAACTTAGGTTACACTGACTACTTTTAATAAACTCATTCAACAAATACTTATCCTCTGTTAGAGATTATGAATAGTGTAGTCAATAAAATGCCCGTTCTCCTATGTGCTTTGCAACTTGTACCATCTGACATGTATACAATACTATGGATATGCCTTGACCAGTGCAGAATAAAGGAATAGCTCAGGGTCTGAAATGCTTGTGAAATATTAAATCTTTACATAAAAACACAGATATAAAATATAAGAAAAAAATTAAAAACTTAGCTTTGACCAGTTTGATTTTAAAAGGAAAAAGCAAGATTACAAACTTATGGTTAACTTTAGAAAATGGAGATTACATTCCAATCTAGAAATTAGTTCTCTATGCACAAATATCCATATTACCCAAATTAGCCTAAAAAGACATTAGTTTACTTATAATAATCAGATAGGAGCAAATTTGGCCCCATGTAATAGAGCATAATGAAGGCCATGTACTTTAGAGATGCATTAATTTACCCATTTACACTTTCTAAACAATAATATAGGGAATTCCTTCATGAAACATAAAACTCTCATCTTATTGAAAAGGAAAATTCTTCTAACCTCTAAGTAGTAGACTTCATGTTGCATTTTAGGGATTTCAATTTAGCAAAACGAGTTCTGAACACATTGGTTTAAAAATTTGGCTAAACGTGAACTGAAACATCAGACTGGAAATAGAATTGAATTCTTAACTTCAAAATGTAACTTTTCTCCTTCCATGGATGTTTATAACTATACCCTACTTCTTCCCTAGCTGCTTCTTTTTTTGACAGCTGTATTGTCATATCTGTTTCTTTATTCAACTTATTATGATATAGCATTTTGAATGAAGTATATTTATTTATTACTGAAGTATAATTAATATACAATATTACATTGGTTCAAAGTATTTAGCACACAGTGGTTCAGCAGTTACACAAAGTATTAAATCCTCACACCAACTAGAGCAGTTACTATGTCAACATGGGAAAATGTTACAGAACCACTGGCTCTATTTTCCTTGCTGGGCTACCATCCCCATGACCAACTTACAGTATGATTGAGACTTTTGTCTCTGGTTGCTTCTTGATTGCCAGGCATAAGAACAATATTTGAAAGTAGCATGGGAAAAGTACCTCATATAAAGCTGGGGATCGGTCTCGGGGCTTTCAGTGGTCAGCTTTAAAACCTTGGACATGGAAAAAGAGGACTTCCGGGAAGATGGCGGAGTGAGCAGGGCGGCAGAAATCTCCTCCCAACACTATATTTATCTACGAAAACACAGAAAATACATCTATTCCTAAAAGAGAGACGAGAATACACAGGAAAGCGCACAGCGTGCAGCTACACCCGAGAGGACTCGGCACCCCAAGAGGCGGGTAAGATACGGAGCCGCGACACGGCGGGACCCGAGCCCTCCCCCACCCCAGCGCACCGGCGGGAGGAGAGGATTCAGAGCCGGGAGGGAGTGGCAGTGCACCCCGCGAAGTAGCCAGCCCCGGTGATCTGCGCGGGGAGCGCTGACCCACATTGCGCAGTGCAGCGGAGATTGGAGAGACAGAGGGGCAGGATCTGAGCAGGGAAGGCGAAAGGGTGCTTGCAGCCGGCTCCCGGGAAGGAAAAAAAAAAAAAGTGCGCGCCTTCTTCAGCGGTCTTAAAGAGACAGGAGCCCAGCGGAGGAGCCGGATCACCCCAGCACACTCAGCCCAGCAGGCTGGGAGTCCTGGGGAGTTTCAGACGCCTTAGCTGGCGACTGAGGAAGCGTAGCCATACTTAACACTTCTCACTGAGATCAACAGCCTCCTATTCGTTCCCACCCCTGCCAGAACGATAAAGGGCCCTGCGGAGCGGCACAGTCACAGCTGTGGAATAGTGGGGCAATAGCGCCACCTAGAGCATTCCCACAGAATCTACGTCCGGTGGGCATTTTTTTTGTTTGTTTTGTTTTGTTTTGTTTTTGTTTTTTCTTTTTTCTTCCTTTCTTTCTTTTTTTTTCTCTTTTTTTTTCTTCTCTTTTTAAAGTCTTAAAGAGCCCAGCTGACATACGTGGCAACTATCAGTGACCAATTATACAGCCATGAAAAGACAGAGGAATATGGTTCAGACCAAAATCAACCAGACAACCCCAGAGAGGGAGTCTGAAGGGATGGAAATGCACAGCCTCCCTGAAAAAGAATTCAGAATAAAAGTCATAACCATGCTGATGGACCTACAGAGAAATGTGCAAGAGCTGAGGGAGGAAGTGAGGGAACTGAGGAAAGACAATACAGAAATCAGACAAGCGATCGACGGGCTTAACAGCAGAATGGATGAGATGCAAGAGACTGTTAATGGAATAGAAAACAGAGAACAGGAGTACAGAGCAGCTGAGGCAGAGAGAGATAAAAGGATTTCTAGGAATGAAAGAATATTAAGAGAACTGTGTGACCAATCCAAACGGAACAATATTCGCATTATAGGAGTACCAGAGGAAGAAGAGAGAGAAAAGGGATAGAAAGTGTCTTTGAAGAAATAATTGCTGAAAACTTTCCCTCGCTGGGGAAGGAAGTAGTCTCGCAGTCCACCGAAGCTCATAGATCTCCCAACACAAGGGACCCAAGGAAGACAACACCAAGACACATAATAATTAAGATGGCAAAGATCAAAGATAAAGACAGGGTATTAAAGGCAGCTAGAGAGAGAAAAAAGATCACCTACAAAGGAAAACCCATCAGACTATCATCAGACTTCTCAACAGAAACCTTACAGGCCAGAAGAGAATGGCATGATATATTTAACGTTATGAAACAGAAGGGCCTCGAACCAAGAATATTGTATCCAGCACGATTATCATTTAAATATGATGGAGGGATTAAACAATTTCCAGATAAACGAAAGTTAAGAGAGTTTGCCTCTCATAAACCACCACTACAGGATATCTTAAATGGACTGCTCTAGATGGAAGCACACCTAAGGCTAAAAAGATGTCACCAGAGAAAAAAAATCATAGCAAAGAAAGCAGACCATCCAAATACCAACTAAAGGCAAAGAATAAAACACCTATTATAGAAAGAATGGAGGAGGAGGAATAAGAAGGGAGAGAAAGAAAGAAACATCAGACTGTGTTTACAATAACTTAACAAGAAAGTTAAGTTAGATTGTTAGATAGTAAAGAAGCAACCCTTGAACCCTTGGTAACCACGAATCTAAAGCCAGCAATGGCAATAAGTACATACCTATCAATAATCACCCTAAATGTAAATGGACTGAATGCACCAATCAAAAGACACAGAGTAACAGAATGGATAAAAAAGCAAGACCCATCTATATGCTGCCTACAAGAAACTCACCTCAAATCCAAAGATATACACAGACTAAAAGTGAAGGGATGGAAAAAGATATTTCATGCAAACAACAAAGAGAAAAAAGCAGGTGTTGCAGTACTTGTATCAGACAAAATAGACTTCAAAACGAAGAAAGTAGCAAAAAGATAAAGAAGGACATTACATAATGATAAAGGGGTCAGTCCAACAAGAAGATATAACCATTATAAATATATATGCACCCAACACAGGAGCGCCAGCATATGTGAGACAAATACTAACAGAATTAAAGGAGGAAATAGACAGCAATGCATTCATCTTAGGAGACTTCAACACACACACTCCAGAGGACAGATCAACCAGACAGAAAATAAGTAAAGACACAGAGGCACTGAACAACACACTAGAACAGATGGACCTAACAGACATCTACAGAACTCTACACCCAAATGCAACAGGATACACATTCTTCTCAAGTGCACATGGAACATTTTCCAGAATAGACCACATACTAGGCCACAAAAAAGAACCTCAGTAATTTCAAAAATATTGAAATCCTACCAACCAACTTCTCAGATCACCAAGGTATAAACTAGAAATAAATTTTAGAAAGAAATCAAAAAGGCTCACAAATACATGGAGACTTAACAACACTCTCCTAATTAATCAATGGGTTAACGACCAAATCAAAACAGAAATCAAAGAATATATGGAGACTAATGACAACAACAACACAAAGCCACAACTTCTCTGGGACGCAGCAAAGGCAGTTCTAAGAGGAAAGTATATTGCAATCCAGGCCTATTTAAAGAAGAAGAACATTCCCAAATGAATAGTCTAAAGACACAATTACTGAAATTGGAAAAAGAAGAACAAATGAGGCCCAAAGTCACCAGAAGGAGGGACATAATAAAGATTAGAGAAGAAATAAATAAAATTGTGAAGATTAAAACAATAGAAAAAATCAATAAAACCAAGAGCTGGTTCTTTGAAAAAATAAACAAAGTAGATAAACCCCTAGCCAGACTCATTAAGAGAAAAAGAGAATCTACACACATAAACACAATCAGAAATGAGAAAGGAAAAATCACGACGGACCCCACAGAAATACAAAGAATCATAAGAGAATATTATGAGAATCTATATGCTAACAAGCTGGAAAACATAGAAGAAATGGACAACTTCTTAGAAAAATACAACCTTCCAAGACTGACCAAGCAAGAAACAGAAAAACTAAACAGACCAATCACCAGCGACGAAATCGAATTGGTAATCAAAAAACTACCCAAGAACAAAACACCTGGGCCTGATGGATTCACCTCTGAATTCTACCAGACATATAGAGAAGAAATAACACCCATTCTCCTTAAAGTTTTTCAAAAAATAGAAGAGGAGGGAATACTTCCAAACTCATTCTATGAAACCAGCATCACTCTAATACCAAAACCGGGCAAAGACCTCACCAAAAAAGAAAATTACAGACCAATATCCTGATGAACGTAGATGCAAAAATACTCAACAAAATATTAGCAAACCGAATTCAAAAATACATCAAGAGGATCATACACCATGATCAAGTGGGATTCATCCCAGGGATGCAAGGATGACACAACATTCGAAAATCCATCAACATCATCCACCACATCAACAAAAAGAAGAACAAAAAACACATGATCATCTCCATAGATGCTGAAAAAGCATTTGACAAAATTCAGCATCCATTCCTGATTAAAACTCTCAACAAAATGGGTATAGACGGCAAGTACTTCAACATCATAAAGGCTATATATGACAAACCCACGGCTAACATCATACTTAACGGCGAGACGCTGAAAGCTTTTCATCTAAGATCGGGAACAAGACAGGGATGCCCACTCTCTCCACTGTTATTCAACATAGTACTGGAGGTCCTAGCCACGGCAATCAGACAAAACAAAGACATACAAGGCATCCAGATTGGTAAAGAAGAAGTCAAATTGTCACTATTTGCAGATGACATGATACTGTACATAAAAAACCCTAAAGATTCCATTCCAAAACTACTAGAACTAATATCTGAATTCAGCAAAGTTGCAGGATACAAAATTAACACACAGAAATCTGTTGCTTTCCTATACACTAATGATGAACTAACAGAAAGAGAAATCAGAAAAACAATTCCATTCACAATTGCATCAAAAGAATAAAATACCTAGGAATAAACCTAACGAAGGAAGTGAAAGACCTGTACTCTGAAAACTACAAGACACTCCTAAGAGAAATTAAAGAGGACACTCACAAATGGAAATGCATCCCATGCTCTTGGCTAGGAAGAATAAGTATTGTCAAAATGGCTATACTACGTAAAGCAATCTAAAGATTCAATGCAATCCCTATCAAACTACCAACAGCTTTCTTCAATGAACTGGAACAAATAATTCTAAAATTCATATGGAACCACAAAAGACCCCGAATAGCCAAAGCAATCCTGAGAAGGAGGAATAAAACAGGGGGAATTACACTCCCTGACTTCAAGCTCTACTACAAAGCCACAGTAATCAAGACAATTTGGTATTGGCACAAAAACAGACCCACAGACCAGTGGAACAGAATAGAAAATCCAAACATTAACCCAAACATATACAGTCAATTAATATTTGATAAAAGTGCCTTGGATATACAATGGGGAGATGACAGCCTATTCAGCAGCTGGTGTTGGAAAAACTGGACAGCTACATGTAAGAGAATGAAACTGCACTACTGTCTAGCCCCATACACAAAGGTAAACTCAAGGTGGATCAAAGACTTGAATGTAAGTCATGAAACCATAAAACTCTTAGAAAAAAACATAGGCAAAAATCTCTTGGACATAAACATGAGCGACTTCTTCATGAACATATCTCCCCGGGCAAGAGAAACAAAAGCAAAAATGAACAAGGGGGACTATATCAAGCTGCAAAGCTTCTGTACAGCAAAGGACACCATCAGTAGAACAAAAAGATATCCTACAGTATGGGAGAATATATTCATAAAAAACGTATCTGATAAAGGGTTGACATCCAAAATGTATAAAGAACTCATGCACCTTAACAAACAAAAAGCAAATAATCCAATTAAGAAATGGGCAGAAGACATGAATAGACACTTTTCCAAAGAAGAAATTCAGATGGCCAACAGGCACATGAAAAGATGCTCCACATCACTAATCATCAGAGAAATGCAGATTAAAACCACAATGAGATATCACCTCACACCAGTGAGGATGGCCAACATCCAAAACACAAACAACAACAAATGTTGGCGAGGATGTGGAGAAAAGGGAACCCTCCTACACTGCTGGTGGGACTGCAAATTAGTTCAACCATTGTGGAAAGCAGTATGGAGGTTCCTCAAAAAACTCAAAATAGAAATACCATTTGACCCAGGAATTCCACTCCTAGGAATTTACCCTAAGAATGCAGCAGCCCAGTTTGAAAAGACATATGCACCCCTATGTTTATCGCAGCACTATTTACAATAGCCAAGAAATGGAAGCAACCTAAGTGTCCATCAGTAGATGAATGGATAAAGAAGATGGTGGTACATATACACAATGGAATATTATACAGCCATAAGAAGAAAACAAATCCTACCATTTGCAACAACATGGATGGAGCTAGAGAGTATTATGCTCAGTGAAATAAGCCAAGCCGAAAAAGACAAGGATCAAATGATTTCACTCATATGTGGAGTAGAAGAACAAAGAAAAAATACTGAAGGAACAAAACAGCAGCAGACTCACAGAACCCAGGAAAGGACTAATAGTTACCAAAGGGAAAGGGACTGGGGAAGATGGGTGGGAAGGGAGGTATAAGAGGGAAAAAGGGGCATTACGATTAGCTGATGTAATGTTGGGTGGGGTACGGGGAGGGCAGTACAAGTCAGAGAAAACAAGTAGTGATTCTATAGCATCTCACTACGCTGATGGACAGTGACTGTAATGGGGTTGTTGGGGGGACCTGATGAAGATGTAGTTTAATCATCGTAATATTGCACATGTAATTGTAAATTAATGATAATAAAATAAATTATATTAAAAAAAGAATTATAAGAGAATACTATGAAAATCTATATGCTAGCAAGCTGGAAAACCTAGTAGAAATGGTCAACTTCTTAGAAAAATACAACCTTCCAAGACTGACCAAACAAGAAACAGAAAATCTAAACAGACCATTTACCAGCAAAGAAATTGAAGCGGTAATCAAAAAACTATCCAACAACAAAACCCCTGTACCAGATGGATTCACCTCTGAATTTTACCAGACATATAGAGAAGAAATAATACCCGTTCTCCTTAAAGTTTTCCAAAAAATAGAAGAGGACGGAATACTTCCAAACTCATTCTATGAACCCACCATCTCTCTAATACCAAAACCGGGCAAAGACCTCACCAAAAGAGAAAATTATAGACCAATATCCCTGATGTCCATAGATGCAAAAATACTCAACAAAATATTAGCGAACCGAAGTCAAAAATACATCAAGAAGATCATACACCATGATCAAGTGGGATTCATCTCAGGCATGCAAGGATGGTTTGACATTCGAAAATCCATCAACATCATCCATCACATCAACAAAAAGAAGAACAAAAACCACATGACCATCTCCATAGATGCTGAAAAATATTTGACAAAATTCAACATCCATTCGTGATAAAAAGTCTCTGCAAAATGGGTATAGAGGGCAAGTACCTCACCATAATAAAGGCCATATGTGACAAACCCACAGCCAACATCATACTGAACAACGAGAAGCTGAAAGCTTTTCACCAAGATTGGGAAAAAGACAGGGATGCCCACTCTCCCCACTGTTATTCAACATAGTACTGGAGGTCCTAGCCACGGCAATCAGACAAAACAAAGAATACAAGGCATCCAGATTGGTAAAGAAGAAGTCAAATTGTCACTATTTGCAGATGACATGATATTGTACATAAAAAACCCTAAAGATTCCACTCCAAAACTTCTAGAACGAATATCTGAATTCAGCAAAGTTGCAGGATACAAAATTAATACACAGAAATCTGTTGCTTTCCTATACATTACAGATGAACTAGCAGAAAGAGAAATCAGAGAAACAATTCCATTCACAATTGCATCAAAAAAATAAAATACCTAGGAATAAACCTAACGAAGGAAGTGAATGACCTATATGCTGAAAACTACAAGACACTCCTAAGAGAAATTAAAGAGGACACTAACAAATGGAAATGCATCCCATGCTCTTGGGTAGGAAGAAGAAGTATTGTCAAAATGGCTATACTACCTAAAGCAATCTACAGATTCAATGCAATCCCTATCAAAATACCAACAGCATTCTTCAATGAACTGGAACAAATAGTTCTGAAATTCATATGGAACCACAAAAGACCCCGAATAGCCAAAGGAATCCTGAGAAGAAAGAATAAAACCGGGGGAATTACGATCCCAGACTTCAAGCTCTAATACAAAGCTACAGTAATCAAGACAATTTGGTATTGGCACAAGAACAGACCCACAGACCAGTGGAAAAGAATAGAAAATTCAGACATTAACCGAAACATATATGGTCAATTAATATATGATAAAGGAGCCTTGGATATACAATGGGGAGATGACAACCTCTTCAGCAGCTGCTGTTGGCAAAACTGGACAGCTACATGTAAGAGAATGAAACTGGACTACTGTCTAACCCCATACACAAAAGTAAACTCAAAATGGAATAAAGACCTGAATGTAGGTCATGAAACCATAAAACTCTTAGAAAAAAACATAGGCAAAAATCTCTTGGACATAAACATGAGCAACTCCTTCATGAACATACCTCCCCGGGCAAGGGAAACAAAAGCAAAAATGAACAAGTGGGACTATATCGAGCTGAAAAGCTTCTGTACAGCAAAGGACACCATCACTAGAACAAAATGACATCCTACAGTATGGGAGAATATATTCATAAATGACATATCCGATAAGGGGTTGACATCCAAAATATATAAAGAACTCATGCACCTCAACAAACAAAAAGCAAATAATCCAATTAAGAAATGGGCAGAAGACATGAACAGACACTTCTCCAAAGAAGAAATTCAGATGGCCAACAGGTACATGAGAAGATGCTCCACATCGCTAATTATCAGAGAAATGCAAATCAAAACAACAATGAGATATCACCTCACACCGGTAAGGACAGCCAACATCCAAAACACAAACAACAACAAATGTTGGCGAGGTTCTCGAGAAAAGGGAACCCTCCTACACTGCTGGTGGGAATGCAAATTAGTTCAACCATTGTGGAACGTAGTATGGAGGCTCCTCAAAAAACTAAAAATAGAAATATAATTTGACCTAGGTATCCCACTCCTAGGAATTTACCCTAGGAATGCAGCATCCTAGTTCCAAAAAGACAGATGCACCCCTATGTTTATTGCAGCACTCTTTACAATAGCCAAGAAATGGAAGCAACCTAAGTGTCCATCATTAGATGAATGGATAAAGAAGATGTGGTGCATATGCACAATGTAATAGTATTCAGCCATAAGAAGAAAACAAATCCTACCATTTGGAACAACATGGATGGAGCTAGATGGTATTATGCTCAGTGAAATAAGCCAAGCCGAAAAAGACAAGTATCAAATGATTTCACACATATGTGGGGCATAAAAGCAAAGAAAAAAACTGAGAGAAAAAAATAGCAGACTCACAGAACCGAAGAATGGACTAACCGTTACCAAAGGGAAAGGGACTGGGGAGGATGGGTGGGAAGGGAGGGACAAGGGGGAAAAGGGGGCATTACGATTAGCTGACGTAATGTTGGGGGGGCACGGGGAGGGCTGTACAACTCAGAGAAGACAAGTAGTGATTCTATAGCATCTCACTATGCTGATGGACAGTGACTGTAATGGGGTAAGTGGGGGGACCTGATAAAGTGGGGAGTTTGTGCAAATTTTTGCACATGTATCTGTAGGTTAATACAAAAAAAAAAAAAAAGAACTTCATGGGCACTGAGCCTTATCTGAATCTTAGCTAAAGCTCATGCCTGGTGATTTGGAACATATGCCTCAATTCATTCATTCAGCAAACATTATATGAACACCTACCATTAACGTGTATGCCAGACGCTGTGGCATGCCAGGGTCATTCCAGCCTAGGTGGACTCTTGAGTAAAAACACTATTTGCCTTAGGGTGAGTGTATCTCTTTCAAAAGTGAAGGATGCTGAAATTATGGTTTGAATGTACAGTTATTTGTACTCTTGGTTAGTAACAGAGATCGACTTTAGCCTAGGTTCAGCAAAAATGGATGAATTTATTCCATAGACTTGGGGTTTTCAGGAATCCATGGATAAGAATGCAGCCAGGCTTCCAGTATGTTCTGA
The DNA here is from genome assembly GCA_032199065.1 of Smutsia gigantea. Taxonomy (NCBI): domain Eukaryota; kingdom Metazoa; phylum Chordata; class Mammalia; order Pholidota; family Manidae; genus Smutsia; species Smutsia gigantea. Next base: position 23,774 of record JAVSCE010020087.1, on the reverse strand, counting down.
GACCAGAAACCTGGTTAGTGATCAGGAACTTCCTTCACACTCTCTCAGATCTGCCTCTTGCTGCATGGCCACTTGAATTTTTCTTTCTGCTCCACCAGCTCCATGACATTAGATGGCTGTCTCTGGTACCTGCATTCATACTGTAGGCCCAGAGTGAGACCAAGTTTCTCTTAGTCTCAATTCTAAATTCGTGGACATCTGTCCACCCCTGAACCAGTCAACTGTGGTCTACGAGAAGGTGGTGGTTTACGAACATGGGTGCCAGTAGCCACCGCTCTAACCAGGGGGATTAAGAGTACCCAGGAAAGGAAGGCAGTGGAGGCCAGTAAGACAATCTAATAGGCAGCCAATGAAGAAAGTGGTAAGAAATACAATAGAAGCACATTAAAATATGAGTATTCAAGTTTCTTACATTTGTTTCTGAGATGAAGGTTAAGAAGACTAATAAAATGTTATTCAAGTATCTGCCATTTGTCCACAGGCACAATCATGGTAATTATAACATATGTATTTTGGTATCAAATGCCTCATCTTGATTCTAGATAGAAAGAATTGAAGTCAGTATCAATTGGATTATAAAAAAAATTCTCACTGAATACCTCCCATGGTCAGTTGGACTGTCTTTCAGTTTTATTTCAGGTGCCTACAAGTTCCTAAATATAGGAAACAAACCTCTGCTTATCCAAGTTCTTGAGATTGTACAAGGAATTAGCTCTTTGCTTTCTACAACTAGGAAGATACAAGTGTTAGTCCCTTACCACTGGTAATTGTGCTTTTAAAAGAAGACTTCCAGCTCTAAACCATATTCAGGATTAATCTAATAATACCCAAAAATATACACTGCAATATGGAAATGGGTGTCTTTCACCTTTTAGCATTAGCTAGTTTGTCAGTGTACCTCACAAATAATACTGCATACTGTGTAACTACTTTGCCTATAACTGTGTTGTTTAAACTGGCAAAACTCATTTCCTAGGTGTGCTGGTGATTTTTAGCTATTTAAACCAGTTGTACACTCAGTGAAGGAGATGCAAGTGGTTATTACAAGTTGTGGAAATGGGCATGAGTCACCAATAGCTTCAAATATTTGGCCAGTGGAATCTGGAGGCAGTTAAAGAAGATGCAGGCTGCAAGAAGTTGAGCAGGCTGTCTGTGTTTCCCTTTTACCTCTTAGGAAAGATGCATCTTTTATCAGAGGAGGGAGAGGTTCAACTCCTCAGAAAGGCACTCTGTGCAAAAAGAAGCTGACTTTCTAGTTTAGACTCATGAAAAGTCATTGAGGGGATACATGTAAATAACGGTTGAACGGTTGTGAGGTCAGTCCTCCAGTCTTAAAGTAGAATGTTGCTTAACGTTCAAGACCATGCCTACTGCAGACCACCAGAAGCCTCTTCAAAGGCCACGTCTGCCCTGTTCCCACCCTGTTAGCACAAGGTGTAGATCCCATTTTGAGTTGTATAATAACAATCAGTAACATTTTTATACTGTTTTGCCATTTACAAATCACTTCCACGTGCATTTTCTCATTGGAGTAGAACCATCCATTTACAGAGAAAGCAAAAAGGCTATTTACTGTAAGAGAGACTCAGTAACCTGTTTGTGATTATAGAGCCAGTCAGTCAAAAAGTCAGGACTGAAATGTAGGCTTTTGGCTCCAGATCCTGCTCTTTCCCATGCATACACAGACTGCTTCTCTAATGGGTACGTGTAGTTGGAAATCCTGAAGCCAAAGGATACCATGGCTCCTTGTGTCAAGGGACTGAGACAACAGAGTTAGGACAGTTGTGCAAAGCAGGGATAAGTATGTTGATTCTTCACAGCCCAAACTTTGGTAAACAAGGGACCACAGTTAATGATACTTAAGAGTCCTCACAATTACATCAAGAAACACAATTTAAGGACATTAAGGACTGAAATACAAAAAAAATAGAGCCTATTCAGATAACATGTTTGAAGCCCTTTATTAGTATTTACTTACCTAGCTCATTTTCCTGCTCTCATTCCTCCCCTGTGTGAAAAAGCAGAAAGGACATTGGGAAGTTCAGATTTTTTAAGTACATAATTTTATTCAGATTTATCCAGACAGCAGATCTAGGCATCAGTTCTGGGGAAATCCATAGCACCACCTTTAAAAAGTGAGCTGTTTCATGATTTTAAAATGGTCTGATTTACTAGAACCTGACAGTTTTCTCCAGGAGCACAGCAATAGTGTGAAGGGGAATCAGCCTGTGGTTCTCAGGTGTTTTCCATACAAGATTGTGTCTACGTTTCTCAATTATTCTCTGCCCTGTGGATGCTGCCGCAAAGCTATTGCCTGTCTGATTTTTAATAGTGAACAGGAGTACATTGGACACTCATAATTATTTTCACTCCTCCCTTACAGAGTCCTAACTAGAGAGACAGCTGAGGACACAGCAAGGGCATGCTGTTGAACGTCTCTTAGTTTATGTAAACATTAAATATCAATATCAGTTTCACTGGGCATCCACCCCTCTGGAAATGGAGAGTCATGGCGGTTGTGCAGTCAGAATTTTCTACATATAAAGGTGGGTGAAAGAGGACTGGCATTTTAATGGATTATAATAGTTGCAATATGGCCAGTTAGTGGCCTTTTTGAGTGTATAGCAGAGTGAGCTGCTCGATACATTCCCACCTGAACCAAACAGTGTTATCTTCTTATTTCTTATACCCTTTCCCACTGACCTGGAACCAAACACTTCCCTTTGTTGTATCTTATCTAGGAACAAGGAAATGCCACTAGCTACAGGTAAATATGACCTTTGTGAACCGGCAGAAGCCTTCCTCAATGGGATGGCGTGGAGCTCTGGTTTCCAACATGAGATTCATGTCGCAGTGGCCTAGGCCGAGTTTAGTCTTAACTATGGATTCCTTGGTCCATGCTGTGGTTTGTTGACACAGTTATGCCTAACACTAGTAACAGCCCGATTACTTGGATTTACAGAAGATTTGTTAAAATCTCTTAAAACAAGGAGTCAATACTCTATCATTTAAAAATGTAGTTAGTTGACTTGTGTGATAGAAAAGGTTGGTACTGACCGCTAAGTCATATTCTTTATAAAATGTCACCAAATTAATATGCTTAGAAAGTTGTAAGTACAGTTGAATAGTTATATAAAAATAGGGTTGCCAGATAAAATACAGAGTGCTCCATTAAATTTGAATTTCAGATAAACAATAGTTTTTGGTATATGTCTGTGACATGCAATATTTGGGAACTGATTAGGCTAAAAAAGTTTTTCGTGTATGTGTAATTCAGATTTAACTGGGCTTCTTGTATTTTTATTTGCTAAATCTGGCAAGCCTAGTAAATAACACCTATTTCTCCATGATATGAAGCCATCAGATCAAATAGTAATCATTCTCAACACACAGCTCAATTGAAATAATCCTGTTAATAATGGGCAACCGAATGGAAAGGAGTATGTTTCAGCAGAATCTCTATTTGCTAGTCTATTTTACAACTAATGTCAGAAGTGTGCCTAAAGAAGTATATGCTTTTATTCATTGAGTTCGGTGATTCCATATTGTAATTAACCATATAGCAGCAGAGGGAATCTTAGGACAATGTGTCCTCCAGCTGTGACAGAGAGCTAGACAACAGTCAGGAAGAAGCTTACCAGGCATATGTTTGGATTTCTTTTCCTGCTATTAGGAAGAAGTACAGATCTGTAAATGTAATCAGTCCAGAATATTTTAGAGGTTCAGCCAGGATCAAAAACAGTTATAGTGCTCCTTGAAGTGCTTTTAATTAAAAAAATTTAAAATTATTCCATGAAAGGAATAATTAATAATGAGAATGGCAGCAGTTGCTATTTATTGAAGTTGAATATGGGTCAGGCACTGTGGTGGGCTCTTGACTTCCTGTTGGATTCTGGCTAATTCTGGAGTTCATGCTTTTTCTACTAGACCACTCTGTCTTCTCATGTACGGGTGACACTGGAAGAGGGTTGCAGATAACTAAAAGGACCTAAATATTTGATGTATTTTTGTTCTGTTGCTCTTATTATTTTTTATTATTATTACCAGCAGCAATAACATAACATATGTGCCAGACTCTGTACCTTCAACACCTTTTCTCATTGGCTCCTCATAACAGCTCCATGAGTAGGCTTCCTTATTATTCTCCTTTTCAAGATGATGAGTCTGTAGCTTAGATAGGTCATATAAGTTGCTCAAGGATTACTTAGAGAGCTAATTCTAGCATTCTGACTTATGTCAAAGCTCCTAACAACTCTACTGACCTCCTTCTGTAGATGACTAACTCCATAACAGAAATATGTCAACTTAAAATGTGGGCCATGCTCTCATAGATCATGTAAACGTTTGTGGTACGGATTAATGGTGGAAAGCTCTGCCTTGGGGTTTCAGACCTCACTCTCACTATGATATCAATCTAAAGATAATTGTACTTTATGAATCAACAAACTGTTGAGAAGAAATTAATCTCATCAATTCCATTAATTTTATTTTCTACCTCATTCCAGAAAGGAATTCAGGCAAGTTGTTAACTTTGGTGCTAATTTATTTTTTGTTAAGATCGGGTTTTTAATTTTGCTAGAAATGTGTTACTCAAATCCTTTTACAGCATCTCTGTGCTTGACTCTCACCCTTAAGGAACATCACCTCGTTGGAGGGAGAGTTAGGTAAAACAGCATTAGGACAAACTCATACTCTTAAAGACTTGGAAGCAATCCAGAGATGATTAATTATTAATCTGTTCCTACACAACCTGAAACAAGAAGAAAACCAATATAAACGATTCCATTTCCACCCATCCCTGCCCCAATTCAGAAATTACCAGAAATTCTGTCTTCTGTGACATGTGGGCATCAATCTCTTGTTCTCTGTTTTCCACTTTACCTCTGAACTCAGAGTGTTAGCACCTCTGGGCTTCCCTCCGTTCCAGAAAGCACTGGCTGCACTTTCTCAGCTGTCCCTTTTGTCACTTGATCTAGGATAAAAAGGAATGGTGAACTTTTGATGACTGCTCCTGCAAGACCCAATCTGATGGACTGCCCTCAGATGGGAAGATGAGCCTCTTGATAGATAATCTCGCCTAACCAGATGGTCTTCCCATAGATTACATTCAAGGTGTGCTGGCTCTTGTCTTTCTTCTTCACCTCAGTGAAATTCCACGGACTTAGAACAACTCTAATTTTCTGGATGAGGTCATTGACTGAGGCTCAGAGAAGAGAAGGAACTTGCTATAGGAAACAGAGCTAGTTAGTTACACAGGCAAGACTGGAAATTGGGCCTTCTGATACCTAGCCTAAAAGTCTTGCTCTCATACTGTCCATCTTTGTACTGTCTTCAGACTTAGCTGGGGTCCTCACAGTCTCCTTTTCCATCTAGAAATAGATCCTATAGAGTCTCTAATAGAGTGTAACCATCATTTATCAAGGGCTAAGAACCAAGCCCAGTGAGAGTCTTGAAATACATTACATGATCTTTCAGGTTAGAGAGCTTTTGTATCTAAAGGCACAAATTTCAAGCATAAATTAGAACCACAGCCCCTCCTCACCAAAACAAAGCAGTTAGTGGTTTATTATTATGGCTGAGGAAACATCTTTTAAAAAATGATTTTTGGAGTTCTTTAAAGGAAGAAACTAGAAAGCTGGGGACAGAGTTGCAGTTAATAACCAGATGCAAGAAGTAGCACTGCAAAAGGTGAATTATAACTGGGAACCTGTAATGCCCTAGTCACTTCTGTTGATTGAGAAAGAGGAAGATGGATTTCTCTTTAAATGTAATTGCATTCTTTATATATTTGTTCTGAGTAATAACATTTGATCCCTAACTTTATCTGAGCTCTCCTTGAATAAACCTGATACTGTGACTGAATGATTTGAAAGTAGCCAGCCAGAGATAAAGACAACCAGCATAGTGATTTGGTAATGCATAGACGAAGCTAAATTTGTGTGGCATCTTGTAGACCCTGCTTTGCTCAGGCAAGCAAGGATCAATAATTAACATTTCCCAAATGCTTTAAAATAATTCGTTGATCACAACAGCACATCTGTAAAGACATTTCCATATGAGAAGCATAAGGCTCTGATCTGTTTAGATCAGACCACCTGGTCCCCAGTTGGCAGCCCCCATTTACAAATTAATCATGTCATGTTCCAGACGTTAGTATGTAAGGCAGTTGTAAACCTGGAGCATATTTTCAATAGAAGTGATATTATTTCTGATGATTTAGTTTCTTAGACTAACTGGCAAATGCTATTGTCCTTCAATTACTGTGAGTTGGCTTACAAGTCTATTTAAATCACGGTGTAACTGACAGGCCATAATGTCACCAGTTAGCCTAACAAGCTAGGTAAGAGGAGTGAGACCCATTTTTCTCAGAAGGTGCTGGTAAGGGATTGATGTGGATGCAATGCTTTAGATTGTAGAACTCAACTCTACCTAGTAGTAAAGTCTCCAAATGTGAGTTGCCCCTATCATTCTTCATTTGTAAAGGGCTGATAGAATAGCCTGGTGTAGTGCTGTCAATGAGGTATTTGCTGTAGGGAGACCTGGCCTGAGAAGCTGGCCTTGAGAATCCTATGGCCAGGGCATTGCCACTCATTTGCTCTGCGATGTTGGGCAAATGGCCTCCTTCCCTCAGTGGCACTCAGGAAACTAGAGTAAGACCCACTGGGGGTGTACTCCTGGTCTTCGTGGATTCCAGCTGATGTCCTGCCACATCCTGGCCCCACCAGTTCTACCTAGAAAAGGGGATGAAGGAATGAAGAGGACTCATAAAATAACAAGATGTTCAAGATCCTTTCTTAGGAATTAAAAATAGAAATATATATACATGCATGCACAGGTATGTATGCATGTGATATAGAAGTAATATGTAACTGTTCTAAATATGTTATGACATAGAAATATTAAAAAGAAGAAAGTAAAATTTGTCCATAATCCCACCACCCACAGATTACTACTATTTTGGTGTATGTGCTTAAGTAATTTTTCTGTCTGTGAGTGGACACACACCTTTTTAAAAATTACAATGGGATCATATTATTGTTTGGTGACTATAAAAAAATCTTAATAGTAGCATATTGCAGATATTTTCCGTGTCAATAAATATAGAGCTATTTATTTCAAAAGAAGAACATTTAGAAATAAAGAACTATAGCACTACACCAGCATTTTAAACACTTGCTTAGTAGCCCATTGTGTAGATAAACTGTTATTTGTTTAACCACTCCCCTTTTGATGGCCCAACTCCTTTTTGATGTATTGTACAGACTTTTCCTCCTTGGCTTGTGCTGGCTCTGGACATCTATTGTTATGCTCTCTTCCCAAATTCACATTCAGTGGGGTCACATCAGTAGCTTGAAATTGGCCATGATTGGTGTATTTACACCACAGAAATCAGCAAATGCTACAAATAGGGTCTGTTTTTGTTATTTTTTTCTTTCTCCCTTTCTCCCTGAGAGCTAGTTTACTAGCACAAAGTATAGAACCCCTTAGCTCACTCCCTGGATTCACTTTGCCTAGCTCATCTGATCTGATGAGGGGAGACAGAGGGGAGAAAAGGAACTGACAATAAATAATCACAGTAACAACCAGACCTCAAACGTTGATAACATAGATCCATTTGTGCTAATACTCCTATCACCAAGTACAGGCATTGTATTTTAACAATCATGTGTAAATAAATAATAATAAGGTTTTGGAAGCCAAGTGTTTTTGCAAATAAATTACAGCTGTGTTATCTGTTAACCTAGTAACCAATTTCAGATTGAACATTATGGGCGGGCAGCCCAGCCAGCAATAAGAAGGGTCTAAAACAAGACCACAACTGGTGTTTTGGCTTTTCAGGCATTTTCGTTGTTTCTGTGGGGGAAAGAATGCTTGTCAGTAGAATGGTCCCTGTGATCACCAAATGTTTCTTTTATTTATTGTGGGACTTTAAGCCTTCTGGTGCAATACCAAGCATTAGGGACGGTACTTCTGGATTCTTCTTTTCTGATCAGATTAGGATTTATCAGTTTCCAGTTTTTGGAAAGAGTGGGAGAGAGGGCCAAATAAATATGGGATTTATCCCTCTGGGATGCCGTAGACATGTCACTTCCCTACAGCTTCTCTGGCTCTTTGCCTTGACAGAGTAGCCAGGATATTGTGTCACAGGACACCTCGTTAATCCTAGAGTTGTTACCTGCATTGGGTCACATTGTCCCTGACACAGCACAGCACCTTAAGTGCCTCAAAAACTGCTGCACGACATTCCTTTTGCCTCCCCCACCCCTGCCACCACATGACTTTCAGCGGTGTAGGGTGCTGGTGAAGAGTGTAGGCTCTGGAGTCTGACAGATCTGGGTTCAAGAGCCAGCTCTGCCACTTACAAACTGTGTGACCCTGAGCAGTTTTCATAATATCCACTCTCGGCTTCAGTTTCTACAGATATGAAATGGGGATGATAATGTACCTGTCTTAGAGTTTTGCTCTGAGACTCACTTGAGATAATTCATATAAAATGCTTGTGACAGTGCCTGGCATTTAAAGTAAGTTTACTACCGTCATGATTTTCCTGTATTGGTCTAGTTCTCACCATGCATTTTTCAGAAAACACTATCAAAAGGACCCCCAAGTACTCTCATGTGCCCCTTTCAAAGTGATCTTTCAAGTGATTCTCAGGTACATTTGAATTTCACAAAAGTAACAAATAATTTTTTAGTATGAGCATATCCCAAATATTGTGTGGGGGAATACTTATATTAAAAATTATTTATTGTTTATTTCCAATTCCAATTTAAGTGGTTGTCCTTTATTTTATCTGGCAATTGGGAATTGAAGAGAAAGGCCCTGAGAATGCAAAAGAGCTGTGACAAATCCTGGGCATGCAGGTACTCTGAGATCGTTGAATCACTTATCCAACACCTCGTAACCCACCTTGCCATCTCGTTTCTCTGTCCACCAGGGCCAAATGTACGGTTGTGCATTGGGCGCTCACAACAGCATTTTGCCTTGGGGACACCATTCATAATATTTACATTAAGGTTTTCTGGCAGATGTCAGTAAAGTGTCTTACATGTACAAAATCAGCATATTTTGACAATTTTTTGACAAATGGAATTAGGCATCTTGAATTAGGGGCACTCTTTTCTAGTTTCACCATGTCACATGGCCAGAGGTGATCCCATACCCATCACAGATTAGCCATAAAATGTGCAGCAGGGCTTTTCAAACCACGGTTTTTCACAGCGTTAATGGGCTGGAAAATCATTTCAGTGCATCACAACCAATATTAGTAATTTTAGCAATAACAACGATGATATTGATGATAATGGAATAGAATAGAGTATCAGAATGTGTTCCATGTAACCAATGAATTGTTGGAAGTTTTGATTGTATTATATATGTTTTTGTCTACTGCATGGTGATAAAAATATATTTCTGATTGTGTCTCACTGTCAAAAAGATTTGAAAGGCACTGATGTGGTGGTAAAGACCTTGAAATCTTGAGACTAGCAGATCAGCGTCCAAATCTCAGTTCTGTTACATGCTTGCTGTGTAACCTTAGGCAAATGACTTGACCTTTTTAGGCCTTGGTTACCCTATCTGTAATGTGGGAATAATAACTGTAGCTGCATCAAGGGTTGCTCTGAGGATTTAATTAATCAATCCATGCAAAGCACTTAGCAAAGGGCCTGGCATATAGCAGGGATCAATGCAGGTTTTGTTGTTATTATCAGTGATATCAGTGATTAGTCCAGCGCAGAGAGGGTTGAGTGGTGAGTGGTGACAGCTAACAGCCAGATGTGGAAAGAAAGAGAATTCAGAATAATGTAAAATCAAATGAGGTACAATAAAGGATATTCATATTGGTGGCCTTGAGTCATCAGGAAAAGGTTATGCCCAGAATGTTCAAGTGAATAAAACAAACTTGTAATAAATTTAGAAGACTTCCCAATGAAAATAATCCAAATAAACAAGATGAACACTTACCAAAAAATATTAGTTAATGGACAATTAATTTATATGGAAGTCCTGGCTCCACCGTTAAGTCTGGATAAGTGAGATACTCCAGTCCTGTATTTTTCCTGTAAGCAAGTCTTAACTCCCAGCTAGGTTGCATACTCTCTGAGGGCACAGACTGAATTTTGCATTCCTTCTGCATCGCCTGCAGAGCCAGCATGGGGCCCAGCACACAGCTGTTGGTAGTAGGCTCCCCATTCCCCAGGCTAAAATGTGGGGGCAGTCCCTCCTCCTCTCATAATAGTACACTACTGCAAACTGGACCAGGTGCTATCCCACACAGTGGGTGCAGGGGTGGTGGTCTTCCTTCATTCTGCTCCTAGCTAGCTTTGGGATATGAGAGAGGGGAGCACTTATAGTAAGTTTGCAACCCTTCTCTTCCACAGTCATGTTGCTGCTTGCTAATGCTGGGCAGATGCTCACCTGTGTGTGTGTGTGTGTGTGTGTGTGTGTGTGTTTGAGAGAGAGAGAGGGAGAGGATGCATTGCCACTTTAGAGCTTTATTAGACTGCTGGTTCAAAAGACTTTTGCATATGAAGACCCCTTTCTAAACAATGATCATTTTTTATTGAGCAAATCAAATAGCTAATCTTGGGGAACACCTGATAAATAAATGTTTAAAAATGGTCAACAATCACTTCCAAATCCATTTTGGGTCTGTGGCACAGCAATCCAACATTACTTAACCCAAAGTTTCCCTGAAAATATGAACATGTGTGAGAAACCCCTTTTTAATGTTTGAAGTTTTCATGAGGTTTCTCATCCCATCCCACCCTCCCCACTGCCACATTAACAAGAGTTATGCTACTAGAATTTGGCGACTGAAGAAAACTACATGGGCAAAAAGTAACTGAATCAACAGCACTTTAAGCATAATGGCATCAATCTATATTAAAAATATATACGACACATATGAGCAAGACACATTTTAAATATATTGCTCTGATAGCTCCCTGCACTCTTCCTTCTTTGCAGTTGCACAACTTGTAACTGTTTTATTTATTCATTTGTGAATGAATTTAATGCTTGTCTCCCCGACTACTCTGTAAGCTCCATGAAATAAGGGACGACCTCAATTTCTGCTCACTCTTGTTTCTCCAAGGCTCAGCCAGTACCTGGGACCTGGTAGATGCTCATGAAATATTTGCTAAATGTGGGCATGGATGACACAGTTGCTCATGCAGCTGTGGGCTTTTCCGTGCTTCTGGCTGAATGAATCAAAATTGATTTTGCCCAAGTCCTTTCCAATGCAAAAGGCAACACCATCCTGGGTGAAATTGCACACATGTGGGTGTCGATTTTTGTAGAATATTTTTCTTCAACAAATACAAGTACGATGTACAACGGGAGTTTGAATAGGGGACCTAAGTTACTCACAGGGGAAGGAGGAGATGTCTGAACCAACATCAGAAGGGTATGTGTGAGAGTTGTCAGCACAGAGTGGACTGCACAAAATGAGAGAGAAGAGTGTGTGGTAGAGGTTATGGACGGAAGGCTGGTGGGATGCCTACTGAGGAAAATAATGGTAAATCATTGTCCTCTCTCTGAGAGAGGTTGTAGCTCTTGACATACAAGGCTAAACTTGTATTTCTTAGTTTGAATTGGTAACGTGTGTACAGTACAAAATTCAAAATGAAGAAAGGGGAAATAATAGACACTGTGTCTCCCTTACTGCCACTGCCTCCCCAGTTTCCTTTCCCAAAGAAACTGCTGTTACCTGTCCTTAAGATAAAATGGCCCCTGAGGGAAATTTCATGTTCTACTAAAATAAATGAATACACAAATAAATAAGCATATAAATGAATATTTTCTACTTTTCACTCCTTTTGAGATATACACCAGTGAACATCTTGTTGAACACCCTTTCTCACTTCTTTCTCTGCATGTGTGTATGGGTGCGCACACACACACACACACACACACAATTTTACCTAAATGACATTAAAGAATAGAAATTGTCACTATGGACAACTTTCTTTTAAAAATGTGCAGCTTTTTTCCTTACCCTCCATACTGTCCCCACAAAGGTGATCCATGTGAATAGCCTGGCCCATATCATTCCATGCCTCCCTCCATGCTTGCATAATTATATAAGCACATTTATATTACACACAGATAAGGGATGTTTTAAACATTTTATTTTGCAACAGTGGCATCCTAGTGTATGTACTACCACATCTTGCTTTTCTGACTTAACAATACACCATGGAAACCACCTCATTCTGTTAAATGGTGGTATAAAAGGCCATGGTTTGGATGGACAATTCACTCAGCCATACATCTCCTCACAAATATGCCTTCCGCTTCCAGTGCTTTTATTTCTGTGTGGTGGATTTCCAAGAGGGGCATTGCTAGGTTGCAATGTATCTATATTTTAAATTTTAGTAGATAATACCATATTCCTCTCCACCAGCAATACATGAAAGTACACTTTCTTCAATGTTTCAGTGTTCACTTTGGTAAAAACAAATTGAGACTTAACCCTTCGATTTGTTACCAGCTATTTGTTGGCCCAAATTGTAAAATATTTTGAACACTGAAAATACTCCAGTAGACTCAGCTTCAAAACCAGAGCTCTGAGTAGCAAAATGCTTTTGACTTTATCCGTTTTGTCTTAATGCAACTTGACTTAATAATCAACATGATAGCTACCAGTTGCTGAGAGCTTCTACTGTATTTACCATTTCCTAAGCACTAACTCATTTAAACCTTAGAGCTACATGGAGACACTCTTGTTCCTTCCACTTTAGAAATGAAGAAATTCAGGCACAGGGAAATTGAGAAACTTACCAAGGTCACCCAGCCAGGAAGTGACAGAGTGGGTCTAAATTCAGCATGGGACTCAACCACAGTGTCACTGGATTTTGATTGCCTTTGGGTTACTGAATGTTCAGGCTAGGCCTGATCTTTGAGGCAGTGCACTTTTGCCTTTTATAGAGATAGTGAAGAGTAAACTGGGGATACCTCCAAGGCACTGAGTGCCCCATGTTTGGACCAGACCAGCTGGATGTGGGTGGCTCTGTCTTGCATCCCCTGAGAGGGTCAAGCCCCTCCCAAGGGGAACAGAGCATTCCCTCAACCAAGGGAGGTCATGGCCCAAGGATGAGAGGCTAGAGCTGACATGTGCAGTGGGCAGTGGGAGGCTGGATTTTAATCTTCTGTCCTCAAGCAAAATTTCTGTCATTCAGAAACTGGAAGTCTTTCCTTAAGTGCTCTTCCTCCACTGGTACTTCACTTCCAGAATCTTTCCAGCCTCAGCAAAATAAGGCGAGCTTATGGGGAAAAAAAATCCCAGAGCAACTAATCTCTGGGCCTCAAGTGTGTTTTCCTCCCTGCAGCTCTGTTTCTGTGCTGACAGGACCAGATCAAGATGCATTCTTTAATGTCACTGTGATAGCACAACTACTTATGCAAATGCATTCACAGAAGCCATTAATTTCCTCCACACAGAATCCCAGCCAAATCTGCCTCATGAGAGAAAGTGAAGGACACATTACAATTCTACCCCCAGAGATACTTACAAAGAGTTAATCAGATGCAGATTAGTTCATCAAATAAAGGGAATCACTGATATTAATGCTTTGGCTGGAAATTGTTTCACCTTGAAAGGGTAATCAAAGTAACTATCATTCATTGAACATCCAGTAAATGGCAGGTGATTTGCATACATTATCTCATTTGATCTTCGCCACAACCCTAATGAGGTAGGTACCATCACTGTACCCATTTTGCAGATGAACCTATTGAGACTGAACAACTTAGGTGGCTTTCTAGCTAAGATCATAGAGTGAGTAAGTGGTAGAAGCTGGGATTGGAAGCCAGGAGTGCCTCAGCCTTAGCCTGTGCTCGGCTCCCCACCTGCTCAGGCTTCTGGAGCTATCCCTTTTCTTGGGCAACTATATCTGAGCATCATCGGACACACATAATAACAACAGTTTACGTTTATCAAAGGCCTACTGTGTTTAGGCACCTCACATCTATCCTGTCTAGTCTTCATGACTCTAAAAGTTGTGCTTTTTGTTCTTTGTTCTGCACCACTCCATCTCTAGAGGTAATGTTTCTGCCTGAAGAACAAAATATGTGCTTCATATTATCTGCAAAGATTACTGTTTTCTCGTAGCACATCACAGGCGGGTCTTGTGTCTGAATCTTGTGAAGTACAAAGCAAAATTAGCCATTTGCTCTTATCTCTCAACCCTAAGGAACATTATAGAAATCAGACTGACAGACCTGTTGACCCAGGTCCTCAAAGGAGATTCTTCCTCTGGAGAAAAGCAGTAATGATCATGGAACAATTTAGAATACATTAGCAGACAGTAGGAAGAAACCTGATTTTCCAGGTAGAACCTCTAAAAGTCCAACCTCTTGCATTTATCAGCTGTGTGCCCTTGCATAAAGAAAGGTACAAAACCTCTGTGCACTCACACAAATGTAAGAGGTGATCAGAATGGGAATTTGCATGTCCCCAACCAGCCTTTTTCATAGCAGAGCTCAGAGCTGCAGGCCCCCAAACTTTGCCTTAAACCTCACTCCCTTCTGCCTGTTGGGCTGTAGTTCTCCTTGCCCATTCTGCCTGAAATGCCTACCATTTAGAGTAGTCACTGGTACTCAGTCCTGACAACATTAGAATCATGTGGGGAGCTTTTAGAAAAAACTGTCACTCATTGAGCACCCAGTAAGTGACAGGTGATTTATATACACTATCTCATTTGATCTTCATCACAACCCTAATGAGGTAGGTTCCGTCATTGTGCCTATTTTGCAGATAAGTCAAATGGGGCTTGTCTTCTCCCCTAGAAATTTTTATTTGATTTGACCTGTTTCTCTGGATTTTTAAAAAGCTTCCGAGGTCATTTTAATGGCAGCCAGTTGTGAGAGACCCTGACTAGGTCCTGTTACGGGTTAAATATTTGTGCCCTGCAAATATATATGTGGAAGCTCTAACTCCCAATGTAACGGTATTAGGCAATGGGTCTTTGGGGAGGTAATTAGATTTAGATTAGATCATGAGGATACTACCCTTACAATGGGATTAGTGCCCTTATAGGAAGAGGAAGACAGAGTGCTCTCTTTCTCTCAGCACATACTGAGGAAAGGCCATGTGAGTTCCAAGAAGGCAGCTGTCTACAAACCAGGAATAGGGTTTTTACTAGATACCTGAGCAGCCAACACCTTGATCTTGAATTTCCCAGCCTTCAGAATTGTGGGAAATAAATATCTGTTATTAAAGCCACCCAGTGTGTGGTAGTTTTGACAGAAGCCCAAGGGGTCTAAGACACATCCCAAACCTGGGACCAGAATCACCTGGAGAGCATGTACAAAATCCACATTCCTGGGCCAAACCCCAGCACAGTGGAAACCACAATGCTGGGTAACAGAGGACAAGATCTCTCTAAACCCCTGCTATAATATGGAGAGGGGAAGAGATTGCCCTACTGCCAAATCCCTAATTTGGAACCTCACTAACTCTCTTCCTTGATTGCTGCAGCAGCATGCTGCCTGACCTTCTTACCTTGATTCTTGCTCTCCTCTAATCAATTCTTTATTATGACCAGCTGATGTTTCTAAAATACAGATCAGACATTATTGCTCTTCTACTCAAATCCACCAAGATGTATTTCCATTTCTAGAAAGGGAATGATGGAATAGATGTGCTTTTCCCTATTCTTCCTGCTAATGTCAGCTAAAATCCCTGGACATTAGTTATAATAATACATTTAAGATGACACTGAAAGGTGGAGAGCAGAAGCCAGACCAGCTGGGGACGTTGGTATGTGAGTAACAACATGGTGATGAGTTCTTTGGGTTTTTGTTTTGACACATGTATCCCAGACTTGGAGCTGAAAAAAACAGTAAACCAGAAAAGCCATCAGGCACAAACAAAAAAGTTCCACAAAAGCCTGCTCTCTTTGGCTAAAGGACTAGGAAAAGGGCAGCCTATCAAGACAGACAACTTTTAGACATTAACTCCTACTTCAACCAAACACCACAGAAAAAATAGCAGCCCAACCCGACCTGTGCTAATAAAGACCAAGTAAGAGCCTAGATTTCTACCCTCACTCTGACAAAGTGCCCCAATCCTCAACCCCTGTTGAAATGGTGTCAAAGAACTGGGGACTTTCAACCCCTCTAGGAGGTAACAAGAATCTCCCCCCTGCAGTGTTAGTGGAGACCATGTAGGAAGGCTGGACTTCTATCCCAACCCATCAGTAATGAGGTACACCTCCGTCCCTCTGTTGGATGGTATCAGAGGAGACCTAATGGGGAGTCAAGAAATTTACAGACATCCAGCAGTAATGAGACCACCCACCGCACAGTGAGTGAAAGCCTTGTGGGAAAGAGGAATGAGATACACCTGTTCTTCCTAGCCAATGTAGTATTAGCAGAAGCCTCATGGGGAGTCAAAATCCCCATTACCATCCAGCATTAATGAGGAATATCTCCCCCTCTTGGATGTTAAACAATACTGAGTGGGGATCCTGGAATTCCACCTCAATAACAAGTGGTATACCCCTTTCCCTGTCAGAGTGGTGTCAGCTAAAACAAGTTTTAATGAGATTTAAGTAAGATCTGGAATATCATAATGTAAAAACAACAAAAATCCAGTATTTAGCAGAAAATCACACATTATACCTAGAATGAGGAACACCTCAACTTGAATGAGAGAAGAAAACCAACAGACACCAACACGGATGACACAGATGTTGAGAATTTTTAAATAGCCATCATAAGATGCTTCAATAGCAATCATGAACATTCTTGAAGCAAATGAAAAAATAGGAATATTCAGCAAAAACATAGAAAGTCTCAGTAAAGAAAGAGAATTTACAAAGAATGGAAATAGAAAATTGAGATCCACAGACTGTAATATTATGTATGTAAAATATGGTACCTAAAGCAACCACTCAAAGAGCTATATAAGTAGATGCACTAAAAAAAGCCCTCAAGATAAACCAAAATGGAATTCTAAGAAATGTTCAAGTAACCCATTGGACAGTAGGGGAAAAGTAAAGAAAATAAAAACAGAAAGAATAAATAGGAAACAAAATATAAAATGGTAGACTTAAGCCTTAGCATATCAATAATTACATTAAATTCAAATGATGTAAATACAACAGGTAAAAGACAAAGATTGGCAGAGTGGATAAAAAGTACAAGCCAGCTATATGCTGTTTATTTATTTGTATGTCAAATTCAATGATGTAAGTAGGTTGAAAGCAAAAGGAAAGAAGATATAAGATGCATATTTACATTTTTAAAAAGCAGGAGTGCCTGTATTAATATCATATAAAGTAGACTTCAGAGCAAAGAAAATTTCCAGGGATAAGGAGAGTCACTGCATAATGAAAAAAGTGTCAATCCATCAAGAAGACATAGCAATAATAAATGTCTATTCACCAAACATCAGAGCTGCAATGTACATGAATAAAAAACTGATAAGACTGACAACATCAAATGCTGACAATGGTGTGGAGCAACAAGAACTCTCATTAATTGCTGGTGACCTGCAGCATAGCACTGCCACATTGGAAGGCAGTTTGACAATTCCTGATAAAACTAAACATACTCTTACCATGCAATCCAGCAATTGCATTGCTTGGTATTTACCCCAAGGAGTTGAAAACTCATGTCTACACAAAAACTATGTGTGGTTGTTTACAGCAGCTTTATTTATAATTACCAAAAGTTAAAAGCAACCAAAATGTCCTTCAGTAGGTGAATTTACATCTAAACAATAGAATATCATTCACTGCTAAAAGGAATCCAGCAATGAAAAGACATGGAGGAAACTTAAATGCATATTACTAAGTGAAAGAAACCAATCTAAAAAGACTACATAGGCTTCATACTGTATGATTCCAACTATATGATATTCTGGAGAAAGCAAAACTATGGAGACAGTAAAAAGGTCAGTGGTTGACAGAGATTAAGGGGGAAGGATGGGTGAAAAGATGGACCACAGAGGATAATTATGACAGTGAAACTACTGTGTGTGATACCATATGGTAGGTATATGCATCATTCTACATTTGTCCAATCCCATAGAATGTAAAATATCAAGAGAATACACTAATGTAAACTATGGACTTTGGGTGATGATGATGTGTCACTGTAAGTTCGTCAAGTATAAAAAGTGTACTATTCTGATGGGATATATTAATAATTGGAAATACTATGCATTGTGGAGACAGGGAGTATATGGGGAATCTCTGTGACTATCACTCAGTTTTGCTGTGAACCTAAAAATAAAAAACAAAATATTAAAAAAACTGAGACTTAAAGAAGTGGGCAAATATATACCATTATAATTGGAGACTTCAACACCCATCTATCAACAATCGGTAGAAAAAACAGACAAAATCATCAAGGATATTGAAGAACTTGGCAATTCCATCAATCAGCAATATTTCATTGACATTTATGGAATACTTTGTCCAACAAAAGCAGAATACACATTCTTTTCAAGTGCCAAAGGATGCAACATGATTGACTTATCTTGGGCCTAAAACTTTCTGTTTTTATTTTCTCTACTTTTTCCCCTACTGTCCAATGGGTTACTTGAACATTTCTTAGAATTCCATTTTGGTTTATCTTGAGGGCTTTTTTTAGTGCATCTACTTGTACAGCTCTTTGAGTGGTTGCTTTAGGTATTATATTTTATATATATAATATTACAGTCTGTGAATCTCAAATAAATTATTTCTGTATGAAGTCATAGAGTTTGTTCTCTAACCACAAGTGAATCAAACTACAAATCAATATCAGAAAGAAAACAGGAAAGTCTCCAAACTTGGAGACTAAAACCATCTAAATAATCCATGGGCCAAAGAGGACATCTCAAAGGAAATAAGAAGTTCACTGAAGTGAATGAAAATGGAAATGCAATGTATCAAAGTTTGTTGACCACAGCTAAAGCAGCACTGAGAAGGAAATTTATAGCACTAAATGTATACATTAGAAAAGAGTAAAACTCAAACCAATCATTTAAGCTCCCACCTTGAGAATCTTAAAAGAGTAAAATCAAACAAAAAAAGCCTTAAGGAAAGGAACAATAAAGACAAGGGCAGAAATAAATGAAATTGGAAAACAGAAAAGCAATAGAAAAAAATCAGTGAAGCAAGCAGCTGGTTCTTTGAAAAGATCAATAAAATTGACAACTTTTTAGCAAGACTGACCAATAAAAATGAGAGGACAAAAAAATCTACAAAAATCATTCATGAAAGAAGGAACATCATTATAGAACATATAGAAATCAAAAAGACAATACATAATAATATAATTACAAACACATACATTTGACTTTCAAGATGAAATAGAGCAAGTCCTCAAAAAAATCACAATATGAAATAGATAATTTAAATATCTCTAAAATTATTAAGGAGATTGAATTCATAATTTAAAATTCACAAAAAAGAAATGCCCAGAGTCAGTTGGTTTCACTTGATAATTCTATCATACAGTTAAAGAAAAATCAAAAACAGTTCTTCATGATCTCTTCCAGAAATAGCAGAGAAGGGAACACTTCTCGAAGTATAATATGGAGCTAGTATTACTCTGCTGTCAAAACCAGACAGAAAAAGAAAACTACAGACTGATATTCCTTCTGAATATAGATGCAAAAATCCTTACCAAAACATTGGGAAATAAAATTCAGTAAGAATTGTACACCTTCACCACATAGGGTTTATTCCAGGGATTCAAGGCTGGTTCAACATTAAAAAATCAGTAATATAATCCATCACATCAACAGGCTACAGAAGAAAAAAATCACATAAATTGATGCAATAAAAGCATTTCATAGAATTCAACGCACTTGTGCTAAAAACTCTTAAAAACCAAAGAACTTAACTTGATAAAGAGTATCTACAAAACTATAGCTATTATCACTCTTAATAATGTGAGAGAATGCTTTCCCCCAAAGACTGAGAATAAGACAAGTATGTCTTCTTTCACCACTCTTATTTAACATAGTACTGGAAAACCTATCCAGCTCAATAATGCCAAAAAGAAAATATAAGGCATGCAAATTGGAAAAGAAAAACAAACTGTCTCTGTAGCTGACATTATGATCTACCTAGAAACTTTCAAGGAATCTACACAAAAACTCCTAGAACTAAAAACTCAGTTCAGCAAGTCACAGGATACACGGTAAATGTACAAAAGGACATTAGCAAGATGGCATAAGAGGAAGCCCCAGGCTCTTCTTATCTCCATGGATCTACCCTTTGTGGGAAATTCGGATATTAGTTGAGAGACTCCTAGACCCCAGGCAAATGCAAAGCCAGCTACATCAAAACTGGTAGGAAAATGTGAGACACCTACTTTCCATTGTCCCCTGTACAGCAACATATGGTTGAGAAGAAACCTCCAGCTCCCAGTGCTTCCAAGGGGGCACATTGCTGGACTGTGCATCAGATGTTTAACTTTTCTGAGTGCTGCCCAACAGACTGGCTTCTCTTACACACATCTCAGAGCACTAACAAGGCTTGCCATGCACTAACCCCTGGGATCTATAGAGAAGAAAGGTGGTGATTTGAACTAGCATGTGAACAAGGAATTTGCCTCATACCTTGCCACAGCTCCTTGCTCCAGCTGGGCACAGAGTGAGTGGACAAAAACTCCTGCTTCTCTTTGGCCAAAGGAAGAGTTTGTACACACATCCAACATTCTAATTTTTCCAGGTGCTGCCCAAGAAAGTTACTCCTGTCTCTCCTGTCTTAGAGTGCTGACTGGAACCAGAATATGCTAGACCCCAGGAGGCTACAGAGAACATGGCAGCAATTTGGACTAGTGTGTGGACACTTACCACACCTCTTTTCCCCAGTTCAGTGTAGCATTAGCAGGTGAACAAATCCAGTTTCCAGCTTTTCCCTGGGGAAGGAAAGAACTAGACAGCATACTGAACATCCAAAATTTTCCAGGTGTTTCCCAAGGGTTTGGCCTCTGTTTCACATTTTTCTGAATGCTACAGGACCTGGCATACATGAATCCCCTGGGGACTACAGACAGCAAAGACAGCCATTTGAATCACCATGTAGGCACTCACCACAGCTCCTCCCCCTGCTCAGCACAGAGTGTGTAGGCAAAAAATCCTTAGCTCCCAGCTTCTCTCTGGGGAGGGAAAGAGTTGTACTGCACATCAAATGTTACAACTTTTCTCATGGCTGCCTGAGGGACTGGCTTCTGTCTCACCTCTCTCAGAGTGATGATGGGACTTGGCGTATTCTAGATGCCCAGGGGTCACTGACAACAAAGACAGTGGTTTGAACTAGCACACAAGTACTTTCCACAGCCCTTTCACCCACCCCAGCACAGAGAAATCAAGAGAAAAAAACCCAATTCCCAGCTTCTTAATGGGGAGGGAAAGAGCTGTATTCCATATCCAGTGTTCCAACTTCTCTGAGTGCTGTCCAAGGGACTGGATTTGTCTCACCTGTCTCAGGGCACTGATGGAATGGACCTGATATATTCTAGATGCCAAGTGCCACTAAAAGCAAAGCCAGTGGTTTGGACTAGCATAAAGTTTAGAGGGTTTCACAAAATCTCTAACCAGGCTGATTGGGGAAGGTCTTTCTCCCATGTGAGGACATTACATGAAGACTGAAAGAGGTATTTTTTTTCTGATATATAGATACCAACACAAAGAGTCAAGGGAAATGAAGAGATATGGGAGAATAATACAAAGGAAAAAGATTAAACTCCAGAAGCTGACCCTAGTGTAACAGAGGTATACAAATTACCTGACAGAGAATTCAAAATAACCATCATTAAATGCTCATTGAGCTAAGAAGAACAATGTATGTACAAAGTGAGAATTTCAACAAGGAAAAAGCTTGTTTAAAAAGAACCAAACAAATCTTGGACCTGAAGCGTACAATAATTGAACTGAAAATTTCAATAAAGGAGTTCAACATGGAGTAATTCAAGCAGAAGAATCTTCGAACTCAGAGACAGGAAATTTGAAATAATCTGGACAGGGGAGCAAAAAGAAAAGGGAGTGGAAAAGAATGAAGAAAACATAAGGGAATATGGGCCACAATCAATTGAACCAATATTTGTATTATGGGACTCTTGGAAGGAGAAGAGAGAGAGAAAGTACCAGAAAGCTTATTTAAAGAAATAATAGCCCCAAACTCCCCAAATCTGGAGAAAGAAATGAACATCGAGATCCAGGAAACCCAAAAACTTCTAAATAAGATGAATAAAAAAGCCACACTGAGATAGGTTGCAATCAAATTGTCTAAAGGTAAAGACAAAGAGAGAATTTTCAAAACAGCAAGAAAAAAAGCAACTTGCCATGAACAAAGGAACATCCATAACATTATTGGTGGATTTCTCATCTGAAACCTTGCAGGCCAGAAAGTAGTGGGATGATACATTCCAAATACTGAAAGAAAAAAATGTGCCAACCAGGAATACTATACCCAGCAAAACTGTCATTCAAAAATGAAAGAGAGGTAAAGACTTTTCCAAAGAAAAGGTGAGGGAGTTCATTAACACCAGACTTGCCTTACAAGAAATGTTAAAGGGAATTTGAGTTGAAATGGAATGAAACATAAACACAATAGCATATGACAGTATAAAACTCATTTGTAAAGGTAACTATATAGACAAATATAGAGTACTGTATTAGTGTAACAGTGGTGGGTCACCTTTAATTCAAATATAAAAGGTAAAATAAGTATTAAAAACAACTCTATAAAAATACGTTAATGGTGCACAGGGTAAATAGGTGTAAATTGTAACATCAATAACAAAGAATGGGAAGAGAGTAAAATGTAGTTTCTGTATACAACTGAATTTAAATTATCAGCTTAAAATAGACTGTTATTACTATAAGATACTTTATGTAAGCCCCGTGATAACCACACAGAAAATACCCATAGAAGTTACACAAAAGAAAAAGAAAAAGGAATCAAAGAATATCAATACAAAAAAATTAACAACACGTAAAGGAAGACAGCAAGAGAGGAAAAGAGGGACAAAAGAACTGTAAGAGATAAAACAATTAACAAAATGAATATAGCAGATCCTTCCCTATCAATAATTATTTTAAACATAAACATTAAATTTCTCAATCAAAAGCCATAGAGTGGCTGAATGTATAAAAAAGTAAATCCAACTGTACATTGTCTAAGAGACTTGCTTTAGATCTCAGGACATTTGTAGGCTGAAAATGAAGGATGGGACAAGGTATTCCATGCAAAGGGTAACGAAAAGAGATGAGGTTGGCTATCCTTACATCAGAGAAAATAAACTTTAAGTCAAAAACTGTCACTAGAGACAAAGAAAGACATTATACAATAATAAAAGAGTCAGTTCAGCTCCATGGCTGCCTGGGGTTTCTGGCCAGGATTCCTGGTCTGGCAGGGCTCGAGACTAAAGCTCTGCAGTTGTGTGCAGCTTCTGGCTTGGCAGAGCTATAGGATGAGCTCTGTGGCTGGTTTGGACCATTAGCTTGGGACCCAGAAAAGGCAGAACTGTCAACTGAGCACTGGCTGGAGACACTGGCTTTGAGACTCTGAAAATGTGTAGAGACACTGACTGGGATCTGTTTGGGTGCTGCTGTTCACCGGAATATGGTCCATCAAGATGTGTGGACTTCCTCTTACAAAGCCAGCCCCTTCTCCATCTCTATTTGATCCTCAGTGGACCAGTTCCACTATTTCCCCAGTGATGTATGGCAAGACCCAGGTGGGCCTCCTGGGGTGTGTCCTGCAGTGCTGGAAAAGCTGAACGTATGCCTTGGGCTCTCTTTTTCCCAGTGAAGAAACCAT